>VZSG01000822.1:210272-262605 GCA_013398315.1 Nothoprocta pentlandii
TTTCCTCTAGTCCTATCACTGTCCACCACTGAAAAGAGGCCGGCCCCCTCCTCCTCACTGCCTCCCTTGAGGTATTTATACACGCTGGTCAGGTCCCCCCTCAGCCTAAAAGCTTCCTTATAGCACAAGTCAACTTTATAAGTAAATCACTCCTATTAATTTCCTAAAATCATGAATTGAGTATCTATCCCTTTCTCTGGGGTCATTGTTATCCTTGGCCAGATATCAAAATTCTTGGCAAGAATTTTCTTATTTTTGCTATTTTTTCTCTGCTTTTGCTTCAGCCTCAAAGACACAATCCATGTAGGCTTGTAGGAGCTCTGATCACTTAGAGCACCTCTAATTGCCTTTCAATATTTTGCTACCTCTACCTGCTAGAAAAATTCCTGCAGTTCTCTTCAGAGTGTGTAAGATCTTAAAGCAAGCTGACCTGCCAATGACAATTCTCATTTTCTATCTTCCTCTCTGATGCTCCTTTCTCACAAATTTCATCTTATTTTAAGAAGAGTTTCAGTAAAGTTGGCCTTCTTCCATTTCTTTCTTTGATATCTCCTTGTCTTTCAGAAAAGGTGCTTCAGATGTACAGTTCAGAAAAGGTGTACAGTATTCAGTGGGAATACTACTATTTGTTATCAGCTTCTTTGTCCCTTTTCCCTGAATCATCACAGTAACAGGCCAAGAGGATGAGGAGTGGCAGCCAAATCACTGAGTAGTGTGTGTGCTCTTTATGTCATTCAGAAAAACAAGAAATACCTTTAAAAAGTTTAAATGTAAATTTGTATCCCTAAATCCCATTGCTTAATTATTATTTTTCCTTTTGAATATCTCCTCTAATGTCTTTAGTTCTTGTTTTTAGCATTTGATTACGCCAAACAGAACTATGTTTTTAAGTGTTTGTTTTTTAAGTAACAAATAATTTGCAGCTTTCATTGGAACAGGTAAAGATATCACTAAAACCAGCCAGTATGGATGTGAATATGAAATTAATATTACCATTCTGCAGCAGGAGACATCTTAAAGTATTTTGTGAAGCAAACCTTAGATCCCTATACCTGTAGCATTCCTGCTCATTCATAGCTACAGTGTAGAAATGCCTGGAGAGTCCCTGGGTAAGGTCACCATAAATCACTTTTTGCTACCTCTTTCTCCTTCAAGCACTCACACATACGAGAATCCTGCCAAAATGCAGTGGGAAAAATCCTTCAAAAGCCTTAACTCATCAGGATGTCTGACTCACCTGCAGATCCAGCTCAGTAGAAGTTCATTTGTCACTGAAATGCAGTCACCACCTGGAGTGCACTGCTCCAGCTACTTAAAATTACATGCTATTCCAAGGATGGATGGGATTTTAAAGAGATAGAACATATTTAATCCACCTGAAGCTTTACAAGGTTATTACAAATAAAATTCTCAGGACTAAATAATGGCAAAGTCTCCAGTTATTTATGTTACTAGTCACCTGCACCAATAGCTACTGGGCAGCTTTGTAGTGGTACGTACGTATGTAGAGTAGTACATACAGGGTTCTTTGCTCAGCACATTCTCTTATTCTACCACATGGTGAATGTGTGATTAGAGAAGGAACCAAGAACCTATATATTCTAATGCTTCAGAATATATGTATCTTATTTCTAATGCTTTCTGAAGTCCAAAAGTTTTCAAAGTCCGTCATCCTCCTCCTAATGTAAATTGAAGTTACAGACAAAACAGCACAAAGAAGTTATCATCAGATGCTTTTATGTGATTAGAAAGTGAGTTTTTGACTGATAAGTCCAAGTCCCAAAACATTTCATGGAAGATGTTATTCAGGTTTCTTCACTCTGCCTAAGAAGTCTGAGGTTTTAATAAAGAAGCCCATATATCTCAAGGTGATCCTACATTTAATAATACTGGACCAATCATTTCCAAATAATCCTCAATACCAAATCAACTAGGACACAAGCAAAGAGTCACTCTTCTGTTGAGTACACAATATCATTTTTACATTAGTTTTATGTTGCATATGTGAAGACAGGTAATACCTGAAGCACTTGAAGTAAGAGACATGCATAGATTGCACTTGACCTGGACAGTATCCCTGAAAACATGAATGAAATTAATGAAAAACAAATACTTGTTTGGTTTAACACTTCCAGAAATTCTATTTTATATATATCAGAAAGCTTTTGGAGTCTCTATAAAACAAATTACTCCTTTTTTACCTCTGAATTTTGAATTATATTACAAATTTGAGAACCATTGAAGTTTGCCTACAGAAACATGTAAACATCTAACACATACATGGATAAATCCATGCTTGGGATGATGTGGGTCATTTTCTTCCTTGGTTTCAAGGCTTCTCTTGACCACTTGCTCAATGAGAGCACAGAAGAAGCAGCAGGCTGTGTGGAGAAGAGGCAGAGACTGGCTGTTTCATCCAGAGCACTGCAGGTCTCGCCTGCCAGTGCAGGCAGGCTGCTGCCTAAGGCTCCTGATTACTTTACCTGGTCTAAAGGGACTTTGTTAGTTGGGCTCAAGTGGTTATTTTTTCCAATAGAAAGGCTTTGCAAAAATTACCACCTGCCTCTTAAACTTCAGAGTTTTCACAAGTGAACTTCTCCTGTAAGTGCTTCTAAATCCCTCATTTACATTTTAAAGATTTGTAGCATTTTATAAACACTTGGATTCAGAGCATCCAATTAACAACAGAAAGATTGAGAATAGGTGATTCTGAAAATGGAAATGGAAATGGAAAATGGAAAAATGCTTTCTAATGCATGTATTGGAAACATTGGAAATATATCCTGTAAGATATAACCTCAGTACTTCCGACTTTGGTTGTCTTTGCCACACAAATACTCTGACTGGGATGGCTAGCTAATCGTTACTATTCTTGTTCAGGAAAACTGGCACTTTGAGTTAAAAAAATGTATTTGTAGTTCTCCCTGGACACCGTGATGTTCCACAGCATGTTAATACATGTACAAGAATTACTCTGATGCTGTAAGCTCTGTTGCCAGGATACATTTGCAAGATATTTTTCTTTGACTGTCAGTGGAAAATGGTGTGAAATAGCTGTTATTTGAAGTATTTCCAACTACTATTCACCTATAATGCTTTAAGTAGCACAATAGTTAGAAAGCATGAAGAACATCAAAATCTTTATGAACAATACTTTCTATTAATATTTCACCTACAGAACAATTTCAAATCCCTCAAGCAGGTGGATAGAGAAGTGTGACCCTCTGAAATACAGTCCCTTTCAAAGTCACCATACACTAATTCTCTCTCCTACCATCTGCTTTATAGCACTGTGCTTTGATGTAAAATGGAGTTTGAGTCTTGCATATTACAAGAGAAGATAGGACTCAGCTACAAGATCTGTTATGTAAGGCAGGAATAGATATGACAAAATAGTATTTTTTCCAAAAACACTATTCTTGAACACCATTTCAATGTTTTTTTAAGCATGCTCTGTGCTAAGCTCTTCAGGGAGCTGTCTGGAGTCACAGTGTTCAAGATCTCTGAAACTGTCTTATCTCCGTGAATCTCTAAAGCTCTGCTGCTATCTGGTATTACGAGCTAAAATACCAAGATGGAAATTAAATCTCTATCACACAGCATGCAGAAGGTATAGGAGTGCTTGGGGGAGTGAGAAAAGATCAGCTGAAGGCCTTGTATTGAACTCTGTTCCCCAGTGAACTGAGAAGTGATACAGAAATCCCAGGATAACCTGTCTGACAGCAGCTGCCAAGTCTGAGATTCAGACAATGACAAAAATGGAAAAGGACATAGAAAACATGAAGCAAGCAATATCTCTATTTAATTTGTCGTCAGCATATAGGCAATCAGCTCCTGCTGCCTCTGTACCTAGATATGGTCGTTTTTACCCTGTTTCTGCAAGAACCTGAATGGCTTAGATTACAGTGGAGGAAACTGTGGGATAGGAGCTTTGTGTAACAGCTGAAGCTGCTGCAATAGATAGCTCTTAAACATAGATACAAATGTGCTGGGGAACCTTTTGCTGTCATTATCTGTAAAATCACATCTGAGCAGGCAGCCTGGCTAACTGAACAGGTGTATGGAATCTTTCTCATCCTCCTTGGTGGCCCCAAAAATAAAGAGATACCAAATCACTGCACCTTTACCTTGTGTCTGCTAATTAAATTCCCACTCTGCTGGCATGAGTGATCACAACTCAGCCTGCTGACATAGTGTGAAAACAAATCGGAAATCTCTGTGTAAACAAGCTATCCTTGTGCATAATAGAAAATATAAGGAGCTTGTGCACACAAGACAACTGTGTGAACATTAATCCTCAGAATGATCACAAAAGGAGAAAGCTAAAGCAAAAGGTAAATATGAGATTAAATGGATCTCTTTGTTATTTATAATGGGATACAGTGTATAAGGACATGAATTATTGAAGTAATCCTGACAGTACAGACATTACAGTGATACTGCTTTTAATGTGGATTCTCAACCAGGCTTTCATCTCTAATGATGGTGGATAGTACATAGCTCTCAGCAATTTATCCTTAGGGTCCTAAGATACACTATAAAACTCCAGCTTGTCGCTGTGCTTTGTTCCAAACACATCAACCAAACCTTATTTTTCTCTGAGGCCTGGTGACTGGTGAATGGTCCTTACTTGTGCCGAAACTTGAGAATTCCAAGACCAGAGGAGACAAAATCTAGTGAGATTATGCAGATCGTATCTATGTGACAGGTATGATGCCACCCCTCCATTCTGTCCAAGGAAGAGACCTTGGCAGAAAAAGCAATGGGCAAAATTGCCTAGGACATGGAATAAATTCCAGTTTCTGAACCATTTTCTGCACTCCACTTCTACCTTCTTTGTACAGGAGACCTGTATGGATGGGTAAGGAGTTGCTGGGCAGAGTGAGTGAGAAAAAAAGAGTGTACAGCTTGTGGAAGAAGGGACAGGCCACGTGGGAGGAATACAGACGCATCGTCAGAGAATGCAGATGCAAAATGAGGAAGGCCAAAGCCCAGGTGGAATTAGAGCTGGCGAGGCAAGTCAGAGACAACAGGAAGGGTTTCTATAAGTATATCAATAGCAAGAGGAAGACGAGGGAAAATGTTAGTGCACTGCTGAATGGGGAAGGGGCCTTGGTGACGGAGGATGCCGAGAAGGCAGAGTTACTAAATGCCTTCTTTGCCTCTGTCTTTACTGCTAAGGCGACCCCCCATGAACTGCAGGGCTCAAATGGAAGAGATGTAAATGGGCTAGAGGAAGACCTTCCGCGGGTTGAGAAGGATTGGGTTAGGGATCACTTAGGCAAATTGACTACTCAAAAATCTATGGGCCCAGATGGGATGCACCCAAGAGTGCTGAGGGAATTGGCTGAGGTTGTTGCTCAGCCTCTCTCCATCATCTTTGAGAGGTCCTGGAGAGCAGGGGAGGTGCCCGAGGACTGGAAGAGAGCTAACATCACTCCAGTCTTCAAAAAGGGCAAGAGGGAGGAGCCGGGCAATTACAGGCCGGTCAGCCTCACCTCTGTCCCCGGAAAGGTGATGGAGCGGTTCATCCTAGAGAGAATCTCCAGGCATATGGAGGAGAAGAAGCTGCTGAGGAGCAGTCAGCATGGATTCACCAAGGGGAAGTCATGTCTGACGAACCTCATAGCCTTCTATGATGGGGTGACAGGCTGGCTGGACGAGGGGAGAGCTGTGGATGTTGTCTACCTTGACTTCAGCAAGGCTTTTCACACTGTCTCCCATAATATCCTCATACGGAAGCTCCGGGAGAGTGGACTAGATGAGTGCACAGTGCGGTGGATCGAGGGCTGGCTGGACGGCAGAGCTCAGAGGGTGGTGATAAATGGGGCCGAGTCCAGTTGGAGGCCTGTGGCCAGTGGTGTCCCCCAGGGGTCAGTGCTGGGCCCAGTGCTGTTCAACCTGCTCATCAATGACCTGGACGAGGGCACGGAGTGCACCCTGAGCAAGTTTGCAGATGACACCAAGCTGGGTGGAGTGGCCAACACTCCGGAGGGCTGTGCTGCCATCCAGAGGGACCTGGACAGGCTGGTGAGTTGGGCAGAGAGGAACCTCATGAGGTTCAATAAGGACAAGTGCAGGGTCCTGCACCTGGGCAGGAATAACCCCAGGCACCAGTACAGATTAGGGGTCGACCTGCTGGAAAGCAGCTCCACGGAGAGGGACCTGGGAGTCCTGGTTGACACTAAGTTAACCATGAGTCAGCAGTGTGCCCTCGTGGCCAAGAAGGCCAATGGGATCCTGGCCTGCATCAGGAGGAGTGTTGCCAGCAGGTCAAGGGAGGTGATTCTGCCCCTCTACTCAGCTCTGGTGAGGCCGCACCTGGAGTACTGTGTGCAGTTCTGGGCTCCCCAGTATAAGAGGGACGTGGAGCTTCTCGAGAGGGTCCAGAGAAGAGCAACCAAGATGATTAAGTTACTGGAACATCTCTCGTACGAGGAGAGGCTGAGTGAGCTGGGCCTGTTTTCTCTGGAGAAGAGAGGCTAAGAGGGGATATGATTAATATGTATAAGTTCAGGAAGGGAGAATGCAGGGAGGAAGGGGACAAGCTGTTTTCACGGGTGGCCAGCGATAGGACGAGGGGTAATGGCCATAAGCTGGAGCACAGGAAGTTCCGTCTGCAGGTGCGGAGGAACTTCTTTACTGTGAGGGTGACAGATCAGTGGAACAGGCTGCCCAGGGAGGTTGTGGAGTCTCCTTCTCTGGAGGTCTTCAAAACCCACCTGGATGCCACCCTGTGCCACATGCTGTAGGTGTGCCTGCTTGAGCAGGAAGGTTGGACTAGATGATCTCTAGAGGTCCCTTCCAACCTTAAATATTCTGTGATTCTGTGATATTCTGTGATTCTGTAATATAAAGGGGTGATTGAAGATTAGTATTTTTGAAGACACCAGAACTTAAGAAGATTGCTGCACTACTTTCCCTGTCATTTTTCCCAGAAGTTCCAACACTAGAGATAAAACTGCAACCAGCCAGTGAGTCAAGAAACCTTTTGGTGAGAGGGAATGTACAAGTTTCTGCTTCATTTACCAGGGTCTTCATCCTGTCAGGCAACCTTCACAGTTCACAGTGAGATAGCTGCTAAATAATTCACTGCAAGTAAGTAGATAGTTACCTTTTTTGTCCAAGGCCAGATTGTGATACTTGATCCAAACTTATCTGTAGAATTCTGGAACCCTGAATATATATAATAAATAAAATGATATAAATAATATGATATAATTTCCTCATTCAAAATCTATATTCAATTTTGATACAGTCCCACTCTCTCCCACCCACTTTTCCCCAGGAAAAAAAGCACTTCCACTCTTTGTTTCCACCTAGATCCTTGTTTATTCTCTTCTCTCCCGAAATTCAAGTTACATCCTTCTGTCATATCCAGTCATGCACAGCTCTACCAGTGCCTATTCAGGAAAGTGAGTCAACTCCCAGGACAGTCCTTCTGTTCTTTCATAGTTTCTTCTCAATAACTACTTCCCATATAGTCCAATGCTTATTTAATTGTCCCATGATTCCCACCTAGCATGACAACAAGCACAACCGTTAACTCCAAATATGTCTGTGATTGCCTACAGATCATGAATATAGTTTCATGATGCTGTCAAAATATTTCAGCATCAAACTGTCATTACTGAGATGATGGTTAACAGTTTAAAGTTTTTTCCCTTTAATTTTCTCTATGCCCACCATACCAGAATTCTTTCTTTCAAACTCGGAACTTACAGTGGGAGTTTCCAGTACTGTTTAACATCCTTTGGATGACAGGACAGAACATAGCCTCAGCAAGCTTGCACTGATACAAAACTGGCAGGAGAGGTTGATCTAAAATTTGTTTATGTTTGACATATTGACATATTTGACATAATAATAATTGCATGATATTTTAATTACTATTTTATAAAGCTA
This sequence comes from Nothoprocta pentlandii, assembly GCA_013398315.1. Lineage (NCBI taxonomy): Eukaryota > Metazoa > Chordata > Aves > Tinamiformes > Tinamidae > Nothoprocta > Nothoprocta pentlandii. The sequence goes on from VZSG01000822.1 coordinate 218,178, forward strand.
CCCTTATGCATATCCTGCTACTTGTTCCTCCATTCCTCCCTGCCTGCAGCTATGCTGTCAAATCAACTGTGTAGCTGTACATCACAGGAGGTTTCTGTTCCCTTAGGTAGAGGTAAGAATAGCAGCAATTTGTATATCTTTTTTTTTTTTTTTTTCTCCCTGTGAAGCAAGATCAGCAATATGTGATTGTGAAGTTTTGCCTTGCAAAGCAAGATCAACATCTCTGTTATTTAACTGTAACCCAAGATCACACGATTCTGGGGAACCCAAGAATTCCTCAATCAGTAAGGAAATATTATTACAAATACATTGCCAATTGAATCACATAAAACACTACATCAGAATGAAAACCCAACTGCATAAAAAGGTCTAATAGCTTCTCCCCATAAGATTAGCAACACAAGTTTTGTTTGACTGGTATCTAACTATCCAGTGTTTGCTGAGTTAATTAGAAAATATTGTGCAATGAAGGATGTTTTGCCTGTGTAAGCAGACTGTATGCAACACAGTTAAAGAGAAGTGATATGCTTTCTATTCAAATCCCAGTCCAAACCAGATGTCATACCCTTACAGGCACTTCTACAGGGAATGACAATGCTGGTCTCCTTGACATATTTGTACTTAAGGGTCTCTTCTCTTCTTCTAAAGGACATTACTTTTTTTTTAATTATTATTATTTTTCTTATTTTTATTTCTACGTAACTCTTTTCCATATTTATCAAAGTTATTGAGATGTTTGGAATAGCACTGTAAAAAAAATCTATCCAAAGTGAAGACAAAGTGATCAGGGAAACTGTTCATTTTATACTTTTTAAGTCCTGTCCTGTCTGAATCCTAGGCTTCTCAGCATTTGCCCTTTCCCACTTTAGCTCAACCTTCAGCCTGAATGGGTTTTTCTCCTGCCTCTATCACCTTTATAATTATGAATTTATATTCACTTTATATATGCTATAATCATCCATTTACTGGGGATCCCCAGTTTAAAATCACAAAGTTTCACATAGAAGTACTTGTTTTGCTATTTTTAACTTGATTGATTTTTTTTTTCAAAACATAAAACAGCATTTTTGCAAAAACAGTTTTATTCAAGGTGTTTGTCTTTTTTCTTTTTGATTTTTCAAAGGTAGTGAAAAGAACTCATTGGTTTACAAGGAATAAAACTATGTTCAAACGACTTTCATTAAAAGAAGACAATCTTTTTTTTTTCAGAAAATATATCATAAAAAATTCAAAAGTTGGATTAATGTATTTATTTCTTTTTAAATTATTATATGAAAATATGTCAACAGGTTTGTTAAAAAATCTTAACATATTTGAACCATATCAACTCTTAGAAATCTTGTAAGTCATACATGTTGTGGACTCTTCAAAATTGCTCATGTTTACTGGCATTACAACTGGCATGTAATATTTACATTATTATCTTTTAAAGAAGGAATCAAAAATATATCTGGAAAATGAAAAAATATCCTTTAGAAATTATTCTAAAAGGAATGAGAGAAATGAATGGACAAAACCTCAGGATAATGACAGTGAGTGTCTAGGTGTAGCAATAAAAAAGAAACCAAAAAAGGGATATAAATGTCTTTTTATAATCCTTTGTTTTTCATTTTAATTTCATTCAACTATGTTATTTCAATAATGCCACCTGGTAATTTTCAGAATTGAATACTGTTTTTCAATCCTGGGTGCCAGAGGTGGTTTGAGGTAAATATTTCCCTTTTGGAGTCTTAAGAGGATGGAATAGAAGACTTATTTTTAACCACCTTTAAGATTTTTGAAAGATTCAGCTCAGTCATCACTTAAAGCAGACAATTCATTATCAGTTTTAGCAGTCCTAATTGACAGTCAGTCATTTTGAAAGCCTCTCAATTAAATAATCTGGAATTCTACATGGTTTCCTAGACACTTCTGATTACTTTTGGACCCTTACAGTATAATTTTCAGAAGCCATAAACATGATCCCCATTTTGTTTCTGTTAAGACTCCTCTTATTCAAATTACCATTTCTTATTTTTGTTCAAATCTAAGGAAAATGGTAAATTGCTTGACATTGCACAACGGTACAAGAATAGTGCAGGAAGTATAGAAGAAAAGAACTCAGTTTCTGTTTCTGATATATTCTGAATTTCTCTGAGTTGTCTCCAGAGGACTTTTCAAGGTCTTCCTATTCAAGTTAAGAGAATATTTTTTTGCCTAGACTTTTGGAATACATATAGCAAAGTTAGTCTTGGTCCCCTGCTATTCATTCTCTCCATGGTCCTTCACACTTGAATGAATTTACGAATAACCTTACAAGTTTTGCTTCAAGAACGTCAGACAATTTTTCCATTATCAAATTTTTTCTATTCTCGCCTTCCATCTTTGGATAAGTCTGTGTTTTGAATTCATCCTCCTGTAATCTAAATGATACCTTTTCCTCTTCAAAATAATGACTTCATGAGATTACAAGAGACAGCATATTTTAAAAATTATAGATAAATTAAATTTTAAAAAACAAAGGGATGTTAAATGCAAACTTTTAGATAACTGCTGCTTGTAAATTTTTTCAGCATATAGTATACAATCAAGGAAATAATAGACAAAACTTAAACAACTTTTTGAGGCTCAAATTTCTTTAAAAAATCTTCAACAAAAAATTGAGATTCAACTTTAGCATCATATGCATTTTACTCAAGAGGGATTTCAGATAAGTTCCAACAAAATTATCTCCAGAATATTACCTGTGATACAAATATTATTTTATAAATCAAATACACATTTTTATGGAGAGCACATCTGTCCATAAAATGAAATTTAAACAAATTCCAGTAGCATTGACTGCTACCAAAATAATTCACTCTAGTGATAGGAGGAAATGAGTCATAATCAAAGAGGGAACTGAAAGTAAAAATTCTTCAGATCCCACTTCTGGTACTGATACTCCATGTCATCTTCCGGGAAGTCACTGAACAAGTTTTTTTAATGATAAAGCAGAGATTACGATAGTTTCTTCACAAGGGAGTTGTGAGGATGCTTATGAAGTGCTTTGAATCTCCAGGAAGAAAGTAACTGTGTAAGTACAAAGTACTAACAGCTTATTACCATTTGTATTATAAATTACTGATCTGCTTTCTTGTTTCAATAGAACAGATAATTCCTCAGACCTCAGCTATAAAGTGTAATCTAATTACTATGATGAACAACAGTAAAATTTAAATCTTGCACATACTTCTAAGTGTATCAATATGAAAAAGGAAAGGAAAAAAAAAACAAAGAAAAATGTAGACTGCCCCCACCATCAAAGTATATCCTTGCACATTCCTGGCACTACATCAAGGTTAAGTTAAAAGCAACACTTGAAGGCAGTTGCATGTGGCAGAATGTACAACAAGGCTCATTAGCCAATGGTGAGTCTTATGGAAAGGTCTTTAATGTGGTATGATGGCATTTTTCAGCCTCTTTTAAAAGGGAAAAAGTTAATAATGTGAAAGTTTTATTACTTTTCTTCTTTTAAAGAAGTGCCATTTTGTAGCGAAATATTGCGGCTAGTTACAGCAAAAGCTCAGGGAATTTCCTTCACTCTGGGAATGACTGTAATTATACAAGGGGAAGGGACCACAGCAGTAAACTGGCAACATACCAAGGTCTTAACCTCTGAGACAGGAGGTGGGGAAATAGGTGTTAGCCGTCTTACCCAAGTCCTTAAAGCATAAACATATGGTAAATCCATTACCTAAACTACAAAGAATGGAACCTTGCTAATAAACCTATTTACTAGGTTAAATAAATACTGAAAGTGTTTAAAAAAGGCTAGCTGTGTGACTTTAAAAAAAAAATCAAACATTTTTCACTTGTCAGGATTTGCTGTTTGGAATCCGTGAAACACCATGGCCCTCCCAGCCCCACGGACACACACAGACAGAGGCCCTGCCCCTCGCCCTCGGCGCAGGGATCATCACCATGTGAAATCCTACACCTTCGTTTGTAAATCGTCTGTGCCAGGATCTGTATTGACACAGTTCTTCATGATCCAACATAACTGCTGGCAATCCCAATGAAAAGCAAAGCAGAGGTGGGAATCAAGCCCTCCATGTACCTTCCCGCTTAACCCAGTGCTCCACAGCATGTTTGATTTCATCTAGCATAAATAAGGCCTCATTTTAGAAGCAATAAGAGTCAGTAGTAAAAAAAAAATCAAATCCTCTAATATTTTTAGAAGCAGTTCTAAGCAACAATCCCAGAGAATATTTTTACACCCCCTTTATTATAAGAATGATGTAAGATAGAAAATAAAGGGCACCCAGGCTAAGGAGAACCACATTTTATAGAAATAGTACTAAACTGACAATTGCTTTGCCAAATCATTTCCCTTCTGGAGAATGTGGAATGGGATAGCCAGCAATATGTTTTAAAGCCTCTTTTAGTGGTTTCACTGCATTATAGCAAGGAGATGGAGTTGGTCTAACGCCAGCTGAAGTCAATGGACTGATTCCCTGTTTAATTCTTTGCACTTTGAAACCAGCTGGCATGGATATGTATTGGAGCCTATGGGGGTAGTGGCCAGGTGTCTCTTTGCTGGGATGGCTGCTCTCTACCTGCTCTGCCACAGGTTTCACTCAAAATCTTCTTCTTTTATCTATCTATGGAATGTGCACTTTTCCTGTGGCTTCTGATAACGTTTGTGGCCTGATTTGCTTTCCATCAGTTTCAACCAAAACACTGTTCAGGAAAAATAAGGATATATATATATGTATATACATACATATATATTTAATTTTGTGTACCTAAGGAAATTTGGTGAAACCAAGTCATTAGCTTGACTGAAATCCATCTAAATAAGCATATTCCCAAACACAAGCCACTTGTTCTCAAGCACTATTTATGTCTAAGGAAGCAAGGTGGGAGATCTATTACTTTTGCCGGTGCTCCCCATCAAACCACCCTCTGTAAATACACAGTCAAACATTAATGATGACCCTTGTCTGCTTTGGGTTCATTAGTGGAGATTCTTGAGCCTGCACGGAATGCTGTTGACATCCAGCATATGCTAGCAGTGGGGGACTCTCAGATTTAAAAGCATAAACAAATCATTATAATCCAAAATTGTGTTGCTGCAGAAGATAGGTAACAAGCTGCAGTTTAAAGAAAGTTTTTCAAATCATGTAATTACGATAGTTTAATTTAGAAAAATGAAAAAGGTCGGGATAAAGTTGCAACTGTAACTTAGTTATGTGATTTTAAAGAGAAGCAATATGTAAATATTTGCCTTTGACAATTTCACATTAGGAGTAATCTATTGTCTAACAAATATTGAGGGAAAATTATTTGTTTTTGCAATAAAAATATTACACAGCAAAAAACAATCTATGTAGGTAAAAAGGGCCATTTTTTTTCAAACAGCACCATTGTTTGTAATGAACTCTATCCAGATGCTAGTGTGACTTTCTAATATTAAATTACAACATCAATATTGCACTTCACTCAAACAGAAAAAGGTAAAGAGAAATTCAAACAGCCGTTTTAACTAATGTCATTCTGGAACTGTTCAGGTATTTCCCTTACTCTCAAAATACATATACACACATATACACACATACTCCAGGAGCACTGCAGATAGCAGCTGGTATATGATAAGAATATCAATATTCCAAAACATTTAGAGAAAACTTTGGAGGATTGTGGAGAAACTGATTCAGAGTCATTTTCTGTGTTTGATTTTTCTCTCCAATATTTCTTTTCAGTGATATTTGTCACACAACCCATATAAAAAGATTTTTAGTGGGCGCACACACACACACACAAAAAGCTGGAATCAAAAGTTGTAAAGATAGAGATGGCTTCAGACTATCTCAGAATGACTCAAAAATATTATTCTGCTTATTTTTTTTTTCATGTGGCATGATAGTTTCCAATGTGACGATGTGGTTCCAGAGGATAGTTGGACAGGATGTTGAGGGTGTTGATGCAGACACAAGTACCATGACCTTGTTCCCCTTATCACCTCTCCCACCAAATGTGCATCGGCTTGTAGCAGTCACTTACTGAGAGATCATGTGAAGTTCTCCCTTGATATAGGCACAAGGGATGGAAACCCTCTGGTTTAACAGAGACATTTGCACCTGAGTCAGTCAGATAATAAACCTGTCCACAGAAATGGTTCTGTGGACCACAGAAATGGTTCACAGAACCATTCATCATCATTCTTCACAGAGCGATTCATCCACAGAAATGTTCTCTCCCAGGCAAAGCATCCAGCAGCACTGCTTTTCTCCAGTCATTAAAATAAGTAGAATATTTAGCTTTGCTAGTTTTAGGTAAGAGAAATGCTTATGGTCCAGGAAAGCACTTTGAGGTTAGACAGTAGAAGAAACAAACAAAGAGAAAACTAAATTGAACATACTAGCATATTTAGTTTGGGAGTCATTTGTAGGTATTTACGCTCATGACTAGAAGTATTATTAGTGACTCTGTGAGCTAAATACCCCACACAGAACCTCGAGGAAGATCTTACTGCTATTATGCAGAGTAAGTTGGAGCCAGATGTACGCTAAAAAAGGGCTCACCCAGGCAAAAAGTGTAAAACCTAAAAAAAGAAGTTTAGGTGAGTGAACCACAGAATGGTCTTGTAATCTCTTAGTCATATAAAAGCTTTCAGATACCTGTGGTCATTTATGTACTTCAGACTAGGCAAGTACTGGATAAAACCAAAAATGCTGAGGGGACAACATGCCAAATAATTTTTTTTCTGCTCAGAGAAGCAATCTAACTGATAGCTTGCAGAGCTCTGGCAGAGCCTCTCACAGCACATATAGCCAGGCATCTCAAAGCCCAGGAAAGTTCAGTGATCACTTAGCTCTTGCATAAAAGGCAAGCAGCTCTACTTGTGCCCTAACAAAATATAAATCAGCTACCTGTAGTCCAGGAGGTGTCTTATCACTTAAGAGGCTTGAAACCAGTCCTTGGAGACACCTAACTCAATGTGATGCAGGTCTGCATCTAAGCCCAAGACGAGACATCAAATTTCCCTTCACAAGACATTTGTGAGGCAAACTGGGCAATAGTAATAAGCCCACTGCCTACAGGAACAGAACTTTGTGGGGTCTATATTTTGTGGGTAAATATGTTTTCTTCACCCAGAAAGAAACTATGACCCAGTCCAGTCTGCAGCAGATTCCCAGCCTGAATCCTCAGGAATAAAAGGGGCTGCAGGAGGCATCTTGAGGAAGACATGGCACTTCTGAGGCACAGAGTCACTTAAATAGACTTTCTTAAACATTAATAAACCTCTGTCAAAATCAAGATATTGTTAGTGTCTTGATCGAAAAGTGACTAGTGACAAACATCATATACAAGTGCCTGAATGAGTTTGAGATTAAACTTAAACTGTGGTAGCTTTATTTTCTTTTCAGACTGTTTTTGAAGTACTTTCTAGTTTGGTACCAGAACCAGTTTTCTTCCAATTTCTATACAAAAAATGAAGTTCTTGTCTCTTCTTTTTGAATAAGACATCAGTCTGAAAAAAAGTATACAAAATAAAATTTTCTGGGAGAGACCAACATGGTTTGTAGATTAAAATTGTTTTCAGATTATTTGCTTCTATTTTGCAGAAGAAAATATGATATTCACAAATTCAAACATAACACTTCGTATACTCTAAATTACACACTCTCCTTTCTGCAAGACATCTGCACTGTTATAGATAGTTATTTGGAGTGATACACAACAGGTGCTAGTGAAGATGTTACTTTATGATGAGTTCAAGAAAAAAGAGCATAAGCAAGATATCAAATATTAGATATTGTTGAAGACTCATTTAAATTTGTTTTTTTGCCTAACCTCATGTTAGTGTAAACTCTGATTAAAAAGAAAATCTATGCTCAATATTCTTTCTTGTTTAATTCTGTTAAGGTCAGTGACGTTAATGAAAAGAACGTCTTTATCTGAGCATTTTTATTATTCTAATAGAGTAGCCTTCAGTGAAAAATATACACACAAATCATAAAGTCAGCTGATGGTAAAGCAATTATATTAATATGCATTTTAAGCATAAAAAGATCAACAGAAACCATGACAGAGTCTTGTTTCCTGCATTCCTTGCAGACACAAAGCTCTTACTGTTCTCACTGGGTGTTTCAGACGTGTGAAGAATGTATGATCAGATCCTCAAAATCAAAATTATAATCATGTCTGTGAATGTCATTTTAGAACAGGACACACTCCATCAGTCACAGAACAATTGAAAGCACACTCAGTCTAAGTACCTACATTTTTTTTTCCAGTAGAGATATCGCTTTTTCAATACACAATGTTTACTATTCTTTTGATTTGCTATTCCCTATCACTATGATGCAGCAGTGTCAAAGTAGACTTGACTGTTACTTTTTCAAAATGAATATACTTCCACATTTGACACGTTAGTCTGTTCCTATGCTTGACTAAATATATTTCTAAAGAGCTCCCCTTCTTCTGCCTTTCAAATCCCTTAGGTTCAGAGACAACATCTGGTGTGGTAGCACATACTACTTGAATGGAACTGAGACAAAACTTCAAGTGAAGAGATTAAAACTCAGTAATTCAGAGGAGTTTCAATAAGCAACTTGACTTTTACGGACAATTATTCATTTTCTTACCCTAACAGTATACAAGATTGTTGAATAATTTGGTCAGAAGAATCTCTTGAGTTTTTTTTTTTTTTTATATATATATTTTTCCTATACTTCCAGTGCAGGTTGTGGGACTCTGGGGTCATGAGTAGCTACTGTAGTAGGAACAAGTCTTAAGCATTAAATTGGTATAAAAGAGCCAATAATATGTCCGTGCTATGTCCTAGACAATATGTCCTGCTCAACATAATTTTTTGACAAGGGGAATAAAAGACGTTGCATTTTTTTTTTTTTTTTTTAACAAATGATCCTAGATTAAAACATCAATAGCCATTCTTTCGGAGAAATTGCTTGCTCCCAAAGGAGGGTTTTTGTGTTACAGCTCTATTGAGTTCAGTTGTCCATAGGTGAAGGCACCCCCACAGTCCAAGCTATTCCCAAAGGCCGAGATTTCTAGATGTGGCAACCAATTTTTGGCTACCTCTGTGTTAAGTTAATAAATAAAAGTTTGGGGGCTCAATCTTCCAAGGTGCTCAATAGCCGCTCTCCCTACAAGTTTTAGCCTATTCAATAAAGTTTTTTGGATTCTGCCAAGAGTGAGGTTTCCTTTCCCCTTTCATTGAGTAAAACTCAGGAGGTCTTTTCACTGTTCAATAACCATGATTCTCCTTGACTTTTATAGTGTGTGTTTCCCTTCCTGCTTCAGTCTTCTAAAACAGAGCACATCAACTGAATGTAATAAGATTAAGAGTGTGTAATAAATTATACACTGCAATTTTCCGACACAAAGCACTATTGCAAATATAATTTCCACCAAGATATGGGGTTTGATGTTGGAAATTAATGGAAATTAATGTTCACCAAATTCTTTGTGTAAATTAGGATCTGGGTGCTTTCACCACAAAGTTCCAGCAACTAGAATAAAAAGGCACCATGTATAGCAGCTTGCTGCTGTTTTTTTCCCTAGCAAGATGAATATGTTTGAAGAGTGGAATATATTTAGCAAAGAAATTCTAAACAGCTTCAGTAGACTCTATAACCCAATTGCGAATAAATGTCTTGTGGTTGTTTTCTTGTCATTCCATAAAACACACAAACTGCTTTCAAGGCTGGAAAAAAAAAAAAAAAAAAAAAAAAAGGAATATTCATATAGTACAATATATGAAAAGCTACAAATTACTTTAGTAAAGGACAAACCTAAAAACCGCTTTATTATTATTACTCAGTTTAAACTTCCATTCATTTAAGGAGGGAGTTTTAACTCATTAAGGATTACAGAATTTGACTCTAGAAATTCTAGAGATGGTATGATTAGGATTTGGTATTAAGTGGAATGAGGAATACGTACAGCTACATGAGAGACAGTACTACTTAAATCAAGTGAATCAAGTGAACTTTTGTATACACAAAATCTTCAAGAATACTTATTAATTCAGGTTTTTGGTTTTTTTTCTGATCAGAAAAGTGATTGTAATGAAAAACTCATTTTTCTAAATCCTTTTCCAATATATGCTCTGTTAATTATTTTTCTTCTCTTGTAATAAGCAGAGAAAAATTCACCAATAAGAAAAAAAAATCTGCTATTGCTAGAAAGAAGTTTTTGGAGGGACACTGGGATGTCTGGTGAAGAGTAGATGGATGGACACATCTGATGTTCAGGACTACATTTCGCTATCTCTTCTTGACTGTTTAACTTCAAAAGCATTTCTGATATCTTGTGACCTTGAGTTGTCTACATTTACATCTTCCAGGTAATGTGAGCCAGTCTGTGACCTCAGACATCAGGTTCATGGGCAGTCTCTAAACATCACATCCTATAGTTGCTGTCAGAGGCAGAACATGCAGCTATGTGAGCCATTAAACTGAACAGTAGATTTCTTATATTCTTACGGGATCTTTCATATGTTGTTGCTATGGCACAAGAAGGCACAACCATAGGGACCATAGGATACAAAATATTATATCATATTTATGAGTGCAATGACACTTTTATAATTTCAGACTTTTGTATAGACCAATCTCTGCATCTGTAAAAACACACTGTCTGTGAACAGGAGTGCTGTATTCCAGATATGGAAGATTACACTGCTGGACAAGACCAATTTTAAACAGAGAATCACTTGCAGTATTTTGATCACCTGAATGGATACTTGATCATTTTTCTACCAGAAATTTGTGATCTCAGAAAATCCCAGGGGTCTTGGAAAGAAGAATGGCATGTCTGAAAAAAAGAACGTATTAACAACTTTCTAGAACAGTGATCAGAATTTTACATTTAGTATCTAGTGGTGTTTCCTCACAGCAGTGTTCAATATTGCTCTCCAGGTAGTTTTATCAAATGCAAGCAAAGAGTAGATTTAATAGCTGATTTTTATCTCATAAAACTCTGGGCTTTTCTAGTCCACAAAGGCTTTTGTAGACCTACATACCACAGAAAAAGCTGGAAATACCTTCCTCATCAGTCCAGTTTAAAAAAGTCCTTCAATAAACTCTGACTAAAAACTCCATAATAAACCATATTCAACTACAGGGAGAAGAACTTTCTTCTGAGGAACAGTTCAGAGCCAGTAGGTGATGATTTCAGAGGTCCAGATAGAATTATTTCCTTGATGAATCTTGAATTTGTTATTTGAACAGAAGCCACAAAATATCTGGGAACTCCTAAAGCCTCCAAAATGAAGCCTCACTATATCCAGTAGCAGAACAATTAGTCCTGTGATTTCTGAGTTTGCAGGGCTTTCTCAAACGGATGCATCCACACTCGGCACCTAATAAAACACATCAGTTCTATTTCTGTTTCTAACTTCCCTTTCCTCAACATGATCCTTAGGAAAAGGAAATCATTCAAGTTCTATCTCTGATGGATAGCCTTCTGCTATCCTGGATCACAGGAAAGCAATAGGCATCTCTCCTGGCAGCACACTACTGCATTTATATACTTCATCCTGGTGGCATTGTAGATATAGGATTAGTTCAGGGTAGTTAACTGGATGCAGTGAACTCCTGAAAAGTCAATGAGGAGCTGATCTAGGTGACCCTGTGTGTGTCGGGGAGTAGGACTAAATGATCTCTAAAGGTCCCTTCCAATCTTAAGGATTCTATGATTCTATGACTAACATGATAGGAGACAATGCAATATACTGGGACAGAAGGACCTTATATGATGAAGCGGTATAGACTCTATTGTCATTTGCTCATATTCTGCCTTAATTTTCTCCTTGGAGATATCTCAACATCTGAAAAATGTCCTTAGTTTTTTCCCTCTATTTGATCTTCGTTAATATTCATGGGGAAAACAAGGACAAAAGGAGGGATTCTTTTGTACATTTCATTATGTGTGAAGGAAGAGCTCTTCTTTAGTCTTTAGATAATGTGCTTTCCCGCTATATAGCAAAAAAGAGAACATATAGCCTTCACATTCATACTATGTTGGAGCCATCTACATACAGATATAACTATATTTATGAACAAAATAGATATCTTAATTGTCCAATTTTCCTTTTTATATCTATAAATTCCAACACAGATACTGAATTACTGTGTCTGTATTATATATTTTGAAATCCTTTGTTTTTAAGCTGAGTACACTACTACATTATAAAACTAGTGGAAGAATGTAACATTTTCAAGTAATTAGTGTAAAAAATAATCTGTAAAAAAGGTTATTACTTAATAAATTACAAACAGATAAGCTAATGTAATGAAATAAGTCTTATTCTGGCATTTAGAGCAACCGTGAACAACTAGTCCTTACCAGCTTTTAAAATTCTAGCCTTGTCCCATAGTAATTAGATAGCTAGTATTTTTCAATGAAGCCTCATTTTACTTTATTTTATTTATTAATTGTTTAGATATTTGCAATTGAAAATGGAATGCTTCACTGATTCTGTAATTAGGGAGTCTGATTTTGAAATAATTTATTAGGTCTTAATTTATGTGCTGTGAAATCTGTTAGATCATTTGCTAGTCAGTATGTTGTCTAGAATAAAAGCATTCCTACAAAGGGATTTTAGGGTGAGGGTCACTAGCATAATCAGAAACATACTCTGTCTGGCCTCCAGCTAAAGATTATATGCTTTTAAGTGTATTTCTGCTTTGCAAAATGGTCTTTTGAAGACTTAGCCATTTCAACAAAATTCCTTTTTCATATATAAAAAGAGAAAGAGCAATTATTTTGTGCTGTTGTTTGACTCCCCACCCGCACCCTCTCCCCGAGATCTAGATGACCCAGCTGATCAAGTGTGAGAAGTACATGACACTCTGGAGTGACTTGTCTGAACCTCTGGATTGAAATCTTCAAAGTTAGGAGCAAAAGTTGACATTCAGACTAAGCAGGGATTTGATTAAAGATTTGGACTTACCCACACAATAAATTGAGGCAAAACAATTTTTGTCTCACGCACAAAGGCACACTTATGTTTTCAACAGGGTAGGATAGGAAGTGACATGGGCTGTATTTCACTTGTAATTTATTGTGTTCATCCATATGCTTATTATAACACAGAGGATTTGTCAGTATGTCCATTATAAAATCAGGACTAGCATTTTCTGTTGCTATGCTATGCTATTACAAATGACTTTGACTAAATTATCAAGGATTATACAGGCTGTTCCATAACTGAAACTTTTTTATGTATGACTATCCCATCCTATATTTCTAAAAAATCTAGGGTGGCAATGGGGGAAAAAGTGTGACCGATGAATACACTTCTTTGGGCAGGATTTTTCTGAACAAATGTGTATGTAGATGTCAACATTTCAATTAATCACATTCCTTACATAGGCGAAGAAGACAAGAGGTGGGATTCATTTAAACCCCAAGGCATAAACTACAGGATGAGATGAATCATCCCATAGACACATGTAGGAGTACCTATAAGAAAGGAGTTAAAGATGAATAAAATATAGCCGTCTAAAGCTGAATTTCAATATCATGCTTATATACCATAGAAATACATGTAAGAGACTGAACCTCTTCATGTCTCTTTTCATAGCAGAGAAATAGTGATCAGAAGAACCTGAAGCCTAATGCTCTGAAGGTCCTTTGGTACTAATAACAACCCATTTAGGATTTTTTTCTATTTGTTAATGACTTTGCCTTTAATAGTCAATGAATTTGTCTCCATTTCCATATCTACAAATACTATTTCTCTCTGGGTAAAATTTGAATTTACCACATTCAAACCTATAACAATGGTCTCAAAAGTACATATCCATTTTCAGCTGAATTGCCTTAACTGGAAATAATAAGCTTAAAATACAGGATATGGGTAAGAGATTGAGCCTCTCACTCCTGTATGTTTTTTTTAATTAGTTTTTCAAAACTAACTGTCCAAATATTTACACATATGAGCCATTCTACTTCACTTTTAAAAAGTATGTAGAAGATGTCTAAGTGGGAAACATATATGAAAATATATTTGACTCATTTTTAATTATGAAATTAAATTTTCTCTTGAAAAATATCCAGCTCTTGCTTATATTACTGGGATCTGTTGAAACCAGTGAAACAACAATGGAAAACAGAATTTGCCTCTTGTAAGATAAATGAGATGATTTTGGTCTTATACCAAACTAAAAGAGGTAAACTTTTATTTTGTGGAAGTTTACATTAGATTCTACAAGGTTATGTGAAAGGCAGGGAGAGGGCCACACACTAGTAAGTACAAAGATAACTGTTCTTCACCTGGATAGATTCAATAATTTACTTTATCAGAATAGCCAAAGTGCACCAGGGAGACTGGAGATTGCTGGTGGCACTTTTCAGATGTGTCCTTAAGGAGTCTCTGGTCCATGGAAAAATTTTATTCCATACCCTCACAAGTCATTTCTTAAGGAGTCATGATTTATTATTATTCTCTTGCCATTTTGTTCTCTATTACCATTATCTTCTCTGAGAATTTCTTAGCAAAGTCATCTGCAGAGCACCAAACTTTAAAGGAAGGATTCTGCTGGGGTCAACAAAGACCCAACAAAATTCTTAGCAGAAGACAAGGATCATGAATATTTCTTTAACATACTCACTTTTATTCTCTACTTGACTTGCTGCTTTTTACTCTGCTGCTATATTAGCTGGAGTCCCAGGAGTTTTTTAAATCTCAGCCAATAATCTTTACAGAGGAGGAGGAGGGAGTGTTATATGTCTGTGAGAACCTTTGCAGCTTGTTGCCACTGAGTGAATTGGAACAATTTAGCTTTGAGGACGTGATTTATACACACGCATCCATCACATATAACCTGCTCTGCTCTGTTAACTTTCTGTTTGATCTCTGGAGGGTTCAGTAGATTAGGGAGGGTCTTCACACGGAGGTTTCATTAACAGCCAATTGGTTAACCTGGCATGACTCCTGTTTGTGCATTTAGATACTTTAAAGGGGGAAGAAAAGAAAAAAAAATGTTAATTGGTATCATTATTTCCTAGTTCAGGAAACACAAATTGTGCTGTTAGAGATAATTTGTATCGGGTTATAATCTAAGCCACTCCAAAATGCTAGCTACAATTCTGACAATGTAAAGTACACTGGTAAACAGAGTGTGGATTAAGCATGCAACATTAGATCATGAAACTTTGGATATTAAAATCTAGTATTCTGGGCTAGAAACCTGAATGGTTGCTGAGGTTTTCAATGCACTTTAAAAATTTACAAAAAGACTAACAGGTCTCTACTAAATCTCATGGCAATAAACAGGCATTTCTTAAATGGCTTCACCATGCTAGCCTGGTATTTTATCACCAGCACGTAAGAGTCAAGCTTTTGAACTTAATAACAAAAATATTTCCAAATGAATTATACTCGCATACTTTCAGGAAGAAGTCTGAATTAGTATCACAGGTATCAATATAGGCTTTCCACCCTTTTATAGTACTTTGCAGATTAAGTCTTTAGCTTCTTCATATCAATTAGTTTAAACAATCTCAGTGTCTTATTTTTTACATTTTTTTTTCATATTAGTTAAATCAAGTCTACACTGTTTTGTTATTTATTGCATATCAGTTGCACTATCCTACTTTCAAGGGTAAACAACATACTACTGTGTAAATTATTATCTGCCACATCTGGAAAGAGATATATACTTAAAATGCAGCAAAATGAGAACTATCAGATTGTTTATTCCATTCATGAGCATGACTTTTTATAATTCTTGCTTGCCTGGTTGAAGGGGGGAGAGAAAAATCTGATTATCAGATCAGTGAGTGTCCTGTGTGAAGATGAAAATGAATAGAGAAATATCAAATACAAGTTATCAAATAAAATGGTTTATAGTATTAAAAAACAAAGTTAAAGAACAAAGCAAGTTACACATAGCAATATGACTACTATTGCTAGCATGAGGAAATTTCAAGATACTTGCAGAATATGGATTTGGAGCTGAATTGCCTGTGTTCTAGCAGTGAGGTCTCTCACATCCCCAAGTACAGACCACTGTGCAGTTTGAAGAACAGGGATAACTAATTAAAGGATTAGATAAAGTGCTTCTATCCTTAGAAATCAAGTGGCTGATTTCAAATCAACGAAGTTCCAACCACAGTTTTACAGTTCATAAACTTGAAAAAGCACATGAAAATTGCTAGTTTCTCATTGTTATTGTTATTCTTATTATCTATTACTACAAAATACCAGTATTCCATTATATCCAAAATCCAATCCATCCAAGACTCTTTCACCCACCTCCTCGCAAAGTCCAGAGAAACAGATGTGCTCTGTAACATGCCTTAATATTTAACTAATAACAGACTATTTAGTGCAAAGTTTGGGAAATTTACTCCCTTCCATAATAAAGTTACTATTCAAGCCTCACTAGTATTTGCAAATGTGGTGATAACACACGAGAGGCAGACTAGTGGAAGGAAAAACTAGATTTAGAGCTTCATGAATGAAAACCAGCAAACTAAATTGCATACAGAAGTTCATTGGCAATCAGATGCCTTTCTTGCTATACATTTTTTTCTTGTTTCCTTTTCTCTTCATTACCTTTTTCTTTTAAGGTTTTGAAAGAAACACCACAGTCCTATCAGCTCGGCACTGCTTTTTCATCAGTTTCCCCAGATAAGCAATCCCTCTTCCAAAAAACGGAATGAGCATGTGTCGCTGTTACTCTGGTCAAACCCGAGACCCATGTAGTTCAATAGAAAACTGGTAATTTTATACATAACACAAGTGTTTTTGCTATTACTTACAACCACATTACTGGGTGTGTGTTTATTATGTACATATATCCTGTATGACTATATTCTCTTTAATAATACCTTGACCATTCATTTTATATGTTGATGAACTCCACAATCTAATGGCAGCAGTGACAACAGGACTGACCACTTGGTAGTAACCTTGCTAACGCTCTACAACTGTTTCTTTGATTTTTATCTGTTTTACATCATCTTATAGCTATATAAAAAAAATTATGTACTTGGAATTGACACTCTGTTCTGTATTTGTACCCTATTGAGTACAGTAGGCTCTTATTCATAAGCAGGACACAACATAGGTAAATTCACTATTTAAAGTCATTATATTCCCAAGTTAAAGAGGCAGAAATAAGAACTTTCTTATCTACTATTTCTGTATTTAACTTTTTCGTCCTTTAGAGATCTCTATGAGTTGAAAGGCATGCAAATACTGGGAGTTTAAAATCTTAAAAAGGGAGTTCAAGATTTTCATAAAAGTGTTTTTTTTTCCGCTCAGTCAGACTCTCATAGGATCTTTCCCTCATCATGTCTCATTTTTCTATGCTCTCTATGCTCCAATCCTTCATTTTTCTATGCTTTACAATGTACTTTAACTTCATGAAAAGCACTATATAAATAATATTTTTTCTGGTGCTGGAATTGAGCTTTTCCATGGTGATTAACGTGAACAGAAGCCATGTAAGTACCATAGCCTTTGGAGATTTTATTACCAGTGTAAGAAATCTCTCCTTTGACCTCTCCCAGCTGCATTTAGCCTATTATGAGAAAGAATGCACCTCATCATGAAAAAAGGATTCTTTTCATTATACAGTTACGAACTTCGCTTGATCTGGTAAGGAAGTGAGATTGTGAAGGAGAAAACATTTATCAAAAGATTTTTAAAAAAAAAGGCTTACAGCAGCAGAATCAACCTGTAAAGTATCCCTGTGTGATATAAAAGGAGTAATTAAATTGCTCCTGAACACTTAAAGAAGTCCTTTTACACTATTTTTAAAAAGTTCAAAACTATAATCATTAAAGATATGACAATTTTTTATCCAAATATAAATAAGTTTCTTTTGAAAATAAATGGAAAGCATAAGTTTTCTTCTTGTCTTTCTCCCACTGCTAATGGGGAAAAGAAGGCAGATATGAAAACTATTCTTGCAAATATACGTGCAGTGAATCTAATACTGAAAACTTCAAGTACAGCCAGAAATGTGACCTAACTGTTCATGTGATAAGGAGTGATTTGAAGCAGAAGCAGTCTGGTGTGGGATCTGAGGGCTCTGTGTTAGAAAGAACCTGTGCCTCCCTACAGCAGCCAGGGAAGCACCCAGGGCTGGGTGAGCTAGCTGCATGGCACGTACATGAATCTGCTCATCACAAGTGCACAGACATAGGCTGCATTATTCACTGCAAGTATCTTCAGAATATTTCTGTCACACGATGCAGGATTTCAGAGTCAGCTTTGACATAAGGGCATAACATTTGTTCTTAGTACAGTTCAAAAAAAAAATCTTTTTTAGATATTAGCTTTAATTATTATCTTATTATCTATTATCTTATAGCCAAGATTATTAGCTGGGAAAGGTAGACATGTCAGTAATGGTAGGGAAAAGGCAGAAGTGTTTTATAAATATTTCCAGCATATATTAATTAAAAATCATTGTGATGTACTCAGTTGACAATGATAAAATACTTTCCATTTTAATAGTCATTCAGAAAGATATTAAGAACTAGTGCTAGATGCAGATATTTTTTAAGCTGGTATGTCCAAATAATTCACATTTAAAGGTTTGGAGACAGTTTGTGGAGAAAATCTCTGGGTCATTATGTAGATTTTCAGTACATTGCAGAATACTGGGGACATTCCAGAGGTCTGAAAGACAATTAATGTTGTGCCGATATTTTAAAAGGGCAAATAAGAGGACCTGGGTAATTATAAGCCTGTCAGAATGATATTGATCCTAAGCAAAATAGCTGGCTGATACAGGACTTGATTAATAAATTAGAGAGTAATATAATTAATGCAAATCAACATGCTTTTGCGTCAAGCTAAATTGATATCTTTTATGATGAAATTACAAGTTTAGTTACAAGGGAACAATGAAGAATTCATGTATCTGCACCTCTTTAAGGCTTTATTTCTAACTAACTAAGATATTAGGGTGGTAGGAATTCAGTGTAGTGCTTAGCAATAATTCTACTGGATTGAGAGGTTTCAAAATACCATTGCAAATGGAAATTCATCATCCAGCAGGCTTGTTTCTATTTGAACCCCCACAGTTCTTCCTCCTATTTAATACTTGTGTCAATAACTTGAAAGAAATACTGACTTTCTTGCTACCTCTACACATTCACATATAGATATGTATCCATTGGGGCTAGCAATTAATGAAGACTGCAAAGTGGTACAAACTACTTCATAACCTAGACATAAACAAATACTTTGATCTTAAGTACAGCCAAATATGAAGAAGTACTTCTAGGAGTAAAGTATCCTTTTCCTCAGGAGGAAGAAACTCTTCCTCAAATAGTCTCTGGAGGGAATGAATGAATGAATGAATGAATGAATGAATGAATGAATGAATAAATGGAAAAATAATTATCAATGAATTACCAGCTGACCTCAAGCTTTCAATGCGATTCTCTACTCAAAAGAGCAAACATTATCATGGGATAAAGAAAGAGCATGTTCAGATAGAAAGGGAGGTTGTGTTACATGTGTGCTTGGAAACTGTGCCACTGAATTTGGAAGGCTGCCCAATTCTGGTACCCAGAATAGAGAGATGTCCTGCGGAATTAGAAGAGTTTGAAGGGAAGTCACCAAAATTATGTGAGGATTAGAAAATTTACTTCTCATTTGAGGAACTAAATAATTCAATTTATGGAAAAGAAAGTAAGGACATGACCTGGTACCTGTTTAAGGGCCAAAACTTAGTAATAATAGAAGGCTTCTCAGTCTACATGAAGAAGATTTAACAGGCTGTAATGGTTTTAACATTTGTAAAGGTTTTAGTTGGAAAGGTTAGGCTAGCAATAAGCTAAAGCTGAAAAAACACCTTACAGTTAGGGTTACTTATTGCCTATAGAGTTGTTCTTCCTCTCTTCTCTGGCTTCTCCCTTAGATCAATGAATCTTGAACTCTGTTCTGCATAGTTGTATGGAGGCCGAAATCTGTTTCCAACCTAAACACAATTAAGGGATGAGGTTCCTGGCAAATAGAAGATAAGGACTTTGACCCTCCTACGCAGAAGAGAGGATTCTGTACTTTGGTTCAAAAAAAGTATATGTTATTCATATGGGTTTGAATATTGGCTCCTCTGATAGGCATGTGATTATACATACAATAACCATATATTAAGCATATAATAACTATAAATTAATACAATGATCAGTGATTTTGACTACTTAGATAAATATATGCTTATCACATAGATAAATATATGATTATCATATAGGGAGCTTCCTGCAAACTTCAGAATACAATACTTTAATGAATATTTCCATTTTTCTCTTAAAAAAAAATACATTCCAAAAGGAACTTTCATATTGTTATTCCTGTGTCAACACAAAGCTGGACAGTGCAGCCTGCTCATTAGTGATCGATAGTGCTTTTGAAAATCCTGAAGAATATCGTTATGCTAGAACTTCCTACTTGAGCTTTAAATTTCTTTACTTTTACATTTTAGGCAGACCCTTAACCATATTTAAATATATTTTTGATTGCATCTATAAAATATTTAAGCTTTAATATATACAGCTTCATTATCCTGAAGTGTGAGGCATAAAAGCAAATGAAAGTAATAGCTTCCTTGACATACAAGAGGATTAATATATATAAATTGGATTTTTCTGTATTCTATGAACTCACATTTCATGGAAAGACTAAATTTATAGATAGAGAAAATCCTTCACCCAATTTCAAACTCACAGGAGCTTAACATAGCAGCCAGAGGTGTGTGTGGTCCCAGAATCACCTTTTGCAAATTACATTTCAAGGTGGAGATCATTAAACAGTAATGCTTGTAGCAGTGATTTTTTTTTCCTTTTAATGTTAGTATTTAATTTTTAAACTTGAGACCTTGATCTTGTGGTGATACTTGGAAATTATAATTATGTCCTAGTCAGAAGAAAGGTACAGAAAAAGCAGGTTTTTCCCACCAACATAGTAGCAACATCAACACCTACTTGGAAAAAAATCAAGTTGTAAGGTGTCTGAGGAGTTCAAATCTTTTTAAAACAAAATTCAAAATTCAAAATTCAAAAATTTAAAAATATCAAAATGGGATTCAAGCTCTCTTGACAGTTGTGTGTCCACTTCTGAAGTTAGGTACTTAGCAATACAAGTGCATTTGGAGAAAACAAACCAACAAAAATTAGTAATAAAAAGACAACTAACCTTAAAACTTTTTTTTTTCCTAGACCCTTACAACAGGCAGACTTGGAAGATGTGGCCTTTGCTTCAAGAGAAGGCAAAAGCAAAGCATAGTCCCTGGGTTCATCCTTGGTTGTGTGGCAGATGACTCCCGAGCACATTAAGGGATTTAGTGAGTATTTCACACACAGGGTCCTTTGGTTGAAGCTGAACACATAACTAGTCACCTAATTCTGTATTCCGAGAATTCCGGTAAGTCCTTGTCCATATGCACAAGTAGTGTTATCACCTCTAATTTACCCTGCAGGACTTCAATTTATGTTTGGAAATTAAGCAACAATTACACCTTTGCCACAACTCAGGAACTCTCTCTTGGCATCAAATCCATTTAAAACCCACTTCCAACAATTCTATGCTCAGCACATTTCATCAAACACACAGGTTAATTTTGACATAACAGTCTCTTCCTTTACATTAGATATGCCATGCAAAAGCAGTCATATTGGATATCTTGGTCCATTCCTTTTTTTTTTCAAAGAACCCAGTGATCATAACTGAGTGGTAAAGAACAGCTTTCTGTGCATGCATCTCTCTACCTACCTGAGCATTTTGTACTTCTTGCATAAAAGTAATTTCTATGGGTATAGATTTTGTGGTTGTATAGAGTGACTGCTCAGAGAAATCTCAGATCATCTTTAACTGTGTTGCTTTCTTCAACAAACTCTACTTTGCTAATTCAACTGCCGGTTTGTTCATTTAAAAGAATGTTTTTGACTCAAGAACTTGTATAATTCTCTCCTCAGAGAGCTAATGGGAAAAAGGAATGAAATATTTTTTAACAGATATTAGAATTTATCACTTAGGTAGCTTCAGGAAAGTGCTCACAGTGATAAGCTAGGAACTGAAGAAGAATAAAATAGGTGACATTACTATTATTGTTATTGTTAGGTGACATTAATAGGTGACTACTTCCTGATTTCTTGGCCATCTCAGTTCCAAAATAAGACAGGAAAGCCCACAGCTGCTTTCTGGCTTGCCCTTGCTATAAAGCCTTTGCAGAAGAAAGTCCTTTAAAATCTAGCTTGCAAACATAACACAGGCACTTGCTGCTGGCATAGCAAAAGCATCTTACTGTTTAGTGAAGCTAGGTGAAGAGCCCTTGTCATCCTGGAAGCTGTTTCTTACTTCGGCAGCACTTTAATAAACTAGTTCATTCTTCTTGCACACTTTCCCTGCATCAAACAGCTGCTGGGAGAGCTGCCAGCTCCACTCCTTAGAAACACCAAGGCAAGACCAAATTTCTCTGTGAAGGTTAATTAGACTAATGGTCCGGCAGGGTTTGGGATTTTTTTAAATGAATGAGGTAGAGACTACAGTCTGGTAAATATGCTCCAGAATAGCCCCTGTGGGATGCAAGGTACTGCACATCTCACTGCTAAAGGAGAGACAGTGAGAAAAAGCCACCACAAGTCCTACCTGAGTGAGGAATTTGTTATGCATCCTATTTAAACACAAACAACAACAAAAAAATGGCCCAGCTTCATTTTATTATTTTGAGGGAAATCACTTCCTACTTACGTTTGTTACAGTTTATTTTCTTCAATACACAGTTAATCTGAACCAGAACATAGCTGAGGCTGGGATTTCTGAATGAGCTGTAGGGACTGACTTCTTGCTGAGCTACAGATGCTGCAGTGAGAGAATTTTTCATCACAGCATATCAAAGCAGATTATTTTAATTTGCTCAAGACAATAGTAGTAGGCAAGAGGGCAAAGAGAAATTATATCGGTTGAGTATCAGTTTCCATAGTCAGGATTATCATACACATTTCAGATTGTAAGACTCTGGTCTGAGAAACTTAATCGGACAGTTCCCCTGCATCTCCCCATGCCCCCCAGAAGGCAGAGACTGGTCGTTCTCTGAAGCTCATAACCTTAAAACCACAGCTTAGTTGGACATCAAAAACCTAATTACCTCAAGTCATGTCACTTATGGAAATAGTTAGAAGCTTATTTTCAAACTAGCAATCTAAATTGCAGCCAGGATTTGATTTTTCTTCCTTCTTTTAATTTTAGCAGGCATACATTCCTTACTCATCTTACCACTTACACATTTTCTCCCCACCCGCTGCCTGACTCTCAGTAGCTCTAAATGAACAGAAACCATGCAAACAGTTTTGTGCATACAGGAATAAAAGTTAACTCACTTTTCATCAGTAGAGTAACGGGATAGGCAACCAAACAGTCTGATGACTAGAAAGGTCACTTTACTGGATCCCTTTTCAAAAAAAAAAGAAAGAATACTCTTAAGGGGGTATTATATAGGCTTGATGAAAGCATCTCATATACAAACCCGTATTTCTGACTGTTTTGGTAGCCTGTGCAGTGTTTATTTGGACAGTTTCCCAGGGATTTCCTGCTTTATTAAGGAGCCATATCCTGGAGCACAGCCTTTACATAAGTTGCCTATAAGATCAAGTGAATTAAGTAAAATACATTGAGGATGCCTCTGACATCATAGGTATTATATATATTCTTAAAAATATATATAATTTAGTAGAAAACCATTAAATAAGATTTTTTTTTTAATCTTCAGTTGAAAGACTATTTTTTAAACCATCAAGAAAAGTTGCTTGTAGAAACACGTATGCTCAAAACTTAAAGCTAAATAAGAAATGACAGATTAGGTGTACCTGCCATCTATTAAGCAGTGCTGTATCTGAGAAGCTTGCACTAAATGAAGACACCAGTGTAAAAGCAGCACATTGCAGTAACGGCTGTTACCAAAACACTTAAGCAGTTTGGGCCTGACAGAAAACTGTAGATAACTTCAGTTCATTTTATAAAGTTTTCATGAAGGAAAATTTACATTTTCCTCTTGTTCTTTTAGGATATTATAAATATCCCCAGTGGGAGATCAGTGCTTACAGGTGAACAGATATTCTTTTTGTGAAACTTTTTAAAACCATTTCAACGAAACCTTGCTTAAACATACATTTTTTGAAGTGCTGTTATTAAGTTCTTGTGAAACAATATGATGAGTTAAACCTTTACTGTGCTTGGTTGATTCAGTTTGCCTGCATACTATATCATACCATTACCCTTTTTATTTATTTTAAAGTATTTTATTTAAAAATTATTGTGCAGAGAAACTAAATTTCAAAAGCCAGAAGTCACAAGAATGAGTTAAAAACAATTACAATAGAATACATTAGTTAAGTCCATAACCCCACGATACAGATGACATGTAATGATGACATGCCACATACTTGCAAATGCTAGAAAAATAAATTTGTAGGCAACTTATATTTTAATTTATTATCCTTTATGTTGCTCTTATTAACTCAAACGGAATTGACACCAACACAGTCAAAAAAGAAATTTGCAGAAAAATGCCTTTAATTGACCTTTTAAACCTTTCATTTTTACTTTTGCATACTGAGACAATTAACATCAAATAGCAGAAAGGCAACACCAGATGATTTTGCAGTACTTCTACCAGGTCAAAACACTGCAAACAGAAAGTGAGATTGCAGGGGCAAGACATTGTATGGATTACAAGGAGAGTGATGTTTCCATACATACTGCTTTTTCTTTTAATTAAACTCCTTGTTAAATATATAGATAGTGCAAGTTGCTGAAACATAAGCTCTTGGTACCATTCACAAGCCTCGGGCTACCCAACATGCTGTGAGAGCACGTGCAGATACAACAGAGTCACTACAGGAGGGTGACTGGGGCCCTTCTGTAGCAGCAACATCAACATACCCTAGGGCACCTGAAAAGGTGCTAGACAGCTTAATACCAGCTAGAACCAACTGTGTTCCAACCAGTATGCTTATATGTTTTTCAATACATCATTACCTATTTGTTCTTTATTTTTTATTTTTTTCAGAATACTAGCTAGAGCAAGTCTCTGCAGGAGAAGATAAATATTCTACTATGCACCTGAGGTATTTTAGTAAGCAAGAGTGCTCAGCAGATACAAAATATGCTTCAGAAACATAGCTTTTATGTTCTCCAATGATAAGAGCCTGACTGAAAGACTATTTAGCTCCTGTACTGAACACCACAGAACAACTCAATACATTATTACTGCAAAGACATTATGGTAACACTTGACAACTTTTGCTGACATCTGTCAGATAAATCTGTTTATCTCTGTTTCTCCATTTGGCCCCCTATGCAAGAGACTAGGAACTTCAGATAAAGCACTGCAAGTTGCAATACAATTTTTGGAAATATCAGTTTTGGAAATATCAATTAAGAGCTCACTCATCATTCACAGAATAAGCTGGCATCTGTGTTGTGGCAACTTTCCTTCAAGCAGTCAACGACGTTTTACTGTGAAGAGGATCCTATATAGAAAACACAGGCTTCCTTTGCCCACAATGCTTGCAAATAATCATTTTATCTACTAGCACTGGTGAAACTGCAGTTACCTACAGTTGCAAATGTTTTAAATGTTCCCAGCTTTTGAAGGAATGTCTATGAAGGGCGATGGAGCAAGATACACACACTTCAGTACGGAGTTCACTCCTTGAATTCACCACCTCGTTTTTCTCCTTTCTTTGTATTTATCTAGTCTCCTTGAGATATAGTTATTTTGCTAATGGCTTAAATAAGAGCCTAGCTTATTACATTATATGGATATTCACATATGGAAGTGACCACAAGCCAATTACGTCTTCAAATAGACGAGGCACATTTATTTGTATGTGTGATTCTATAAACAAGAGAACACTGGAGCAGGAGTTTGTATTGCCAGAAGCAATTTCGTCTGCTTTCACAGTAGCAAAATACTTAAAGTGCAAGAGACCAGTGAACTCCTGCCTTCAGAGTATACTGAAAAGGGGCCCCAAGCTCAGCAGTTTAGACGCTGAGTGGCAAACACCATCTGTATCCTTTTCCCTTCCATAAAAGGAACCTTTATAGGAGTGTAAAGGAAAACAAAGAAAGATTACTACCAGTAGTTATAAATACTCCAGTGAAGAATTCATCATCCAGTAGGAATGTGAATTCTCTCAAGACAGTGTAGTAAAGCAAATTAGTCCAAAATTCAAAGCTTTTGAACAAGGGTAACCAAAAAACAATAAGTTGAAAAAGTCAAACAAATCTCATTCATTTTCCACTTTACAGCTATTATTAAAATTCACCTAAGAAAGAGCATTAGGATTAGTAATTTTTGCTCACATTATTCAGGCTAATTTTCAGTTTCCTACTTTTATTTCCCCTCTGATTAGAAAAAGCAGGAGCAGGGTAAGCCTGTCTACATATGAGCTGCTTGCACTGTTCTAAAGCTAGTAAGTTCTCATAAACATTTTCACAGGGCTCCAATGAAAGCCTACCTTTTCATGGTGCTTTTACTTAGCCAGCTCTAGCAAGCAACACTAATATGAAAATAAAGCATAGTTTTGTCATTAAGAGTAGCAAGAATTAGCGTTGCATGCAAACAAGGAACAAGCCATTTAAAACAAGTTAGTGGATTAGCCATCCTTGCAGCTTAAACTGCATGTTTGGTCAAGCTGAAGTCAGTGAGCGAAGCCAGGGCAGCTGCTGAGTTTGTGCCCCATCCAGTTTTAATAGTTTCAAAGTGTTTGTTCACTTGTTTAGGAGTTTGCTTCTTTTTAAGAAGGGAAAAACATATATACATAAGTATGTATGTATGAACATATGTATAGAGAGAGCCCCGTGGGAGGGTTGGTCTGGGATCTGCTGCTCTGGCTGTCTGTGAAGCACCAGCACCACCACGAGGCAGCAAGAGCTGTTAACACCAGAGCAGAAAAGAGCTCCCTATGGAAGCAAAAGGGAAACCTATGGAGGCTGGATGTATTTCAGTGTATAGATACAAACACAACTAGGTAACTCTGCTTTAAAAAACAATTGGTACATGTTTTAGGTTTTGCACTCATGACTGTTAGCATATTCCTGACCCCAAGCTATGCAAGAACACAAGTTATGGGAAAAAAAAAAGAATCAAGGGATGGTCTAATTCCAATTAATTTACTTCTAGTGCTGAAGTAGTGGAAGACAGTTAAACTGTAAGGATGTATTTTATTATCCTTCTACAGATGCATCTCAGTCTGCCTTGTTAAAGTAACACTCTCCAGCAAAAATTAGTTCTTTACTCAATTTGAATTTTAACTTGTTTTTTTCAGTTTTCTGCAAGCAGACTCCTATTTTGCGATGAGGAGTCGTAAGAAAGGGGTCACTTGCAGTCTGTGTTGTCAAGCATCCCCCCAACCCCCTTTGACAGTTTAAGTAACATCAGACAAGTGGCAGGTAAAGTCACTACAGTCTCCGAGACAGCAGTAGGAAAAAGACACACACACACACAAAACAAGAAGAGAAAAGAAGAAATAGAAGTGTAAAGATAATCCAAATCAGACAGTACTAGACAAGCTCACCTGATCTGAATAAAAAACAACCTGCCTGAAAGCTGTTGGGGAGAACTGAGGACAAAGGTTAAACAAAGGTTTAACTGCTTTCAGATTAGTGCTTACTTTCATAGTGCTGTCAAATACAGCTGATCTTGTATTCAAAGTGTGAGGCACATCAACTTAAAGAAATAAAAACAAAAGACACTAAATTTTGGGATAAAACAGAGCTTCGAATTGGTATTTCAAGATATGGGTTCTTTCTTTGGTATCTTAAATACAGGCAGTTGTCTTATATGCAAGCCTCTTTAAAAAGAGCATTAAGAATTACAATATGCAATTAATGGAACAGCTTTATGTATACAGCATTGACAAAGATTATACACTCCTTCTTCTAGATGTAATTACTTATTTTTTAGTTTTGGTAAGTCAAAAGCCATGTAAAGAGTGATTCTGTGATCTAAGTGGCACTGAGGAAAAGCAAAAGCAGCCAAATCCATCTTTGATTTGCTTTATTAGGTCAACAGTTAACACAGCGTTAACAAGGCTGAACACACTGTTCACCATGAAAGAAACATAGTCAATTTTAGCACTTCTGTAACTACTGCTTAAGGGACATAAAGGATTCTCATATCCTCAGAGCAGGGTATTGTTATCTTGAGCCTCGTCTTAAGCGCAGCACAATCAGAATGTTCTGAACAGCTGGTTAGGAAGGTAGCCAAGATGCAAGAAAGAAGTCTGAGCTTCCTTTTCAAGGGCGGCCAACTCTTGTACTGTAGGTGCCAAGATATCCACGTGGCCTTTGTAGAGTCCACCTGCCAAAACAGACCACAGCTAAACACCACACTCAACATCATTTGTCAGCAGAACTAATGCTCAACCACAGCCATTCAGAAACTCAAGAGTAACTTTGCTAACTTAATGAAATAAGTACAAATGCGCGCGCACACACACACACACACACACACACACTTTGGCCAGTTGAAACCCATAAGCGGTAGGAGAGAACAGACAGAGTGCGATAGAAAGACAGAGAAAAGAGTTTATCCATGAAACTGTACTGATGTAAAACAAACACCTGGGAAAGCTAAGAGAGCATAACAAGTAACTCAAGAGTACTTTATTGCTTACCACCCAGAGCTCTTTTTTGTCCATAAGTAACTTTCCCATCAAAATCATCCACTGGTACTTTTATATCTGGTTCAACTTGGGCAATAGTGCAGTTCAAGTGCTCTTCAATCTCCCCTAGCAACTAAAAATAAATACATAAAGCTAAGTATTTTGTGGTCCCAGGACATCACTTATCACACAATTTCTCAAACGATTAAATACATTCAATAGTTGAAAAAGTTTGTATACACAAACCAATTTGGTCTCAAGAAACTTAAGACTAGTATTTTTATGCTCAAGCCAACTATGCAAGTTTGCTTCCAATTGCAGTACGTTTCTACTCTAACCAGTCAAAATCTTTTACTCTATGAAATACTATACTATAAGAAGCATTCATGCACACCTCAGTGGAAGCGAACTGAGGCAACAGTAACTGTTGAACTTCTAATCTGTAAAGTCAGTGATAGCTTTGAAGAACCTGTCTAAACAAAAATGCTTAAATAACATCCTACATATAACTCAGCATAGCATTTCTTTTGAAAGGCCATAAGGAAGTTGAAAATAAAATTCCAAGGGCAAATAGGACAACATCAGCTATAAATTAGTTTCTAGTCAGAATTACAATGTTATAACAAACCTAGACAGTAACTATGCCCATACAGTCTCTTAGAGAAATTAGAAAATTCTGATCAAGTGAAAAGCTAACCTGCATCTCATTGTACCAAATGGTACATCCGCCTTCTTCCTTCAGTCTAGTATTGTAACATCCTTTTCCACGGCTGCTGCATACATGATACCAAACCTAGAAAGAAAGAAAAATAATTTTTTAAACTTTAGGAAATAGTACATTCAGTTTTATTAATTGTATCATGAGTAAGAAGCTACATTTCTATTTAAAGTATCTATCAATTAGGAAAACAAAAGTAGCTTTCCAATGCAGGATAGTAAAACATAATTGTCAATTGTGTTTGTTTAGAACTTCAGTAAATATCCTCTTGGTTCAATTTTATCCAAAGTTTCTGCTTTGGAATGAAATTACCTTTTCTTTTTCTTTTGCCACGAGGGAGATTGCCAGACCCATCCTGAAAGATTTGGGAGGGTTGGGAGAGAGGGGAAAAAAAGTGCATTTCAATAATTACTCCTGAGCATTATAAAATAAGGTAAAACATGGTGACTGCTCTAAACAGAGACATACCTTTCAGCTCTGCCTACTCTCCCAATTCGATGAACATAGTTCTGCTTTTCATCAGGGAGTGTGACATTGATAACTGCATAAAATACACAGAATCCAGAGAGAAAAAAGGTTTTATTCTGGTTTTGCGTGAGGGAAGGTCACAGAGCACACAGATGATTTTGACTGCTGCAAACTCTCCTCTTAGACATCTCTACATGCCAACAAAATTTGTACTTTCTGTTTAATGCAGCAACTACAAGTGCCATTATTTGCATTAGAAGAATCCTTATAACCCAGAATGTGCTTAGGTAAGTGCTTAATAGCTTTATTTTAAGAAAAAAGGATTGCAGATATAAGCTATACTTGTACTTGTTTTAAGTAGCTGATGGGCCTAAAAGCCTGATTTTGCTCAACTCTTCAATTAGTTTTAAATTTATGCCTTACCATATGGAACACCATGAATATCGATTCCTCTAGCAGCAACATCCGTGCAGATTAAGAAACGGACATCTCCTCTCTAAGAAAGAGAGTCATAATTGTGACACATAAACTTAACCAACTCAAGCAATGAAACATTTTTTTTTCCTGAAGTTAAGAGTATAAATGAAAAAACATACAGAAAAAACTTTAAAAGTTTCAATTAACGTTTGATTTTTTTTTTTGGTTACTCAAGACCCAAGAAGTTTGAAAAACAGGGTAAAGTATTACAGAGCCTAAATTTATATTTAAACAAAAATCTTGTCTATCTTATTTATCAAAATCCTTGAAGGTTACAATAACTGACAGCATTTCACTTACACACACACACAATCTCACACAATATTAGAAAGTGAGAAGTCACTGTGAACATACTAATGCAATTTAGTATGTGTGATCACACACTGAAGGACTGACAACACAGATTAACACATGATATCAGGTATTGGGAAATGAGGGAAAAAAAAAAAAAAACATTAAAAAGCTTCCTGTATCACCTTAAACCTTTCCAAGTTTTGCTTTCTTTCTTGAGGTTTTCTGTCTCCGTGCAGACAGACACATGAGAACTGATGTCCCTTCCTATCAGGGCCTGAAAGAAGTTGCTATGCATTAGTATCATATATCATAGCACCACACAGAGCTACTAAAAATATCTGTCACAGACAAAACAGTCTTGATTAGGGAATCTCTGCTTATTATGAATTAAACTTAATTACAATTCAGATCCTGAAGTACTTTAGATACTGGGTTTCTCTTGATATATGTCCTTTTAGGTGTCCTTACATGTCTCCTCCTGGACTTAGTCCCCAGCAGCCACCATCCTGTCTTACATTTGAGCAGAAGTGGTGGCCTATGTTTCTCCAATTGTGAGGGTTTGGAATAAGATGGGTGGCTTTCATCCACTCCATGCCTGGCTGGAATGGGCTGTGACCTGCCCAGGGAAGTTCAGTCTCCTCCAACAGAGAGCAGCTCTGCAGCCCTCTGCCCCTTATGCCCAACATATTAAGTGTCATTAACTTAAGCACAATGATATTCAGACATAATATATATATAAAAAAAAAAAAAGGACCTCCATCACAGAGGGCAAGCAGAATCAGGCCTTTCTAAAAACATACCTCCGCCCTGCTGGATGAAGTATTGCTCCATATTATCACAATCTATTTTAGTTCTACAGAAAATAATGGCTTGGTCCATCTTATGTTCTTTGATTGCCCGAACAGTGTACTCTCCTTTCAGAATTTTAATAGCTTCAGACCACATTTCTAAATGAAATAAAGAAAATTTCACTCAAATTGTTTAAAAATATGAACAGTCTTTGCATAGGATGCATTTGAAGATTCTCTAGCCTCTCAGTGGACACTTACTAGAAGAGCAGATAAGCTAGACTTCATTTATTTACTCTTGGCCTCCTCCAAACAAATCCCTATTCCAAGCTAATGCTCTACAGAAAAAACCAAACTGCTCAGTAGTTTCAGTTTATTTATATAGCTCAAACAATTTTTGTTTACAGTCTTTCACCTAAATATAGAAACACATTTCTCTTTTGCTACTAGATCACAATTGCAGGACTCTAGAAATAAGGATATGGAGACACACGTCCAGAATTACACCTGCTGTATTTCAGCTTCAATAACAGTGCAAAAGTTATTAAATAATATTTGTGTTACTTACCTGGAGTGTTAGCCCCAGGTCGTGTATTATCTTTTGCATGTACTTCATCAGTCTAGGGAAGAAAAAACAAACAAACAAAAAAGTCTTTCGCATGTTAATGGTGGATATATAAATGCATTCGAGAATTCGAGAATTCAAGGGGTGTTAAGAAAAGCCACTGATCCTAATTGTCCAAGGGTTGTGAGGACAAGAGACAGCTCTAAATCATGGAGAACAAAGCCTGAGATGAAATCCATTTGCATAAAGACCACCTATTTCTGGTGTGCTGCTAGAGACAAGCTTTCCTGCAGAAAGGTCTGCGTTAGAAGTTGCTTCCTCTGGAATAACCAGAAAAGGGAGAGACTACAGCTTTCATAGGCTACACATAATTAGCTGTGAAATGACTTAAAAGTGCAGCACCACTATTCTCCAGTACAGCCAGAACAGTATTCCATCAAATTTTTCCCAAATCATGTTTGTAAGATTGTGTTATTCATAATCCTAATTTTATGATATAATCAATGTCACACCGTTATCTAATTTTGGTGGGACAAACCACTTCATACATATCGAGTTGTTTCAATAGATGGGGGTTCATGTTAAATCTCTGCCAATTCAGAGTGTTAAAATCACTATCACAGAAAGCAAAACAAGGTAGAGAAAGACAGAATTTAAATACTAATTAGAATTTAAACACTAAACACACCTATAAGTTTTTCACTTTTAAGCTACTTACTCTTATGTGATTCTTGCCAAGCCTTTCCCAGAGTTTGTCAGCTTTTGGATTCACAGGCACAACTACATGGTGCACAGTTTCAGGGACTGAATCTTCTCCTTTCAAGTCAACCCAGGTGGGAAAATGCATGATCTTTTCAGAGAGCTTTTTGACATCAAAAGAATGCAGTGTTGCAGAGCACACAATCACCTGGGTAAAACACAAAACAGACACTTCAGAATAAGAGTATTATTGAAGATAAATACCGCAGATCAGATTCTGGTTTAAACAAACAAAACACGGAAGGAAACCACATGCTGATGAAACAAGATTAACTTTAGAACATTAGAAATTAGGCTCTGTCACTACTTTCTCCAAATATCTGTGTATTTAGATAATCCCAAAGGCTAAATACAAGGCCTTATATAAAACATGGTAAAAATACCCATGCTCCAAAGCAATTACTGAACCCAATGAACAAGCTCTTAGCTAAAAAGAGCTCTGTGGAAAGAGATGCTGTGTAATAGTCAACAACATGATACAATTGAAAGCAGTGAAGATCAAATAAGAACACACTTCATACCTGGAGTCTCTTCCCATCTGAAGTTATCTGAGGAATCTGACTGTGGATCCTGTTGATGAAGTCCGAATAACCTTGGAGAAGGAGGCCATCCTGAAAGGAAATATTTATTGAAATAAAACAAAACTGCAATGCTTATTCCTCACTTGCCAATCTACGCCTTTGAGTAACAGTAGTTTTGTTACTCATTTGTAGTTTTAAAAGTTCTCTCACCTAATTAGCTGGACAAGTTAATGTCTGGCTTATTAATACTATGAGAACAAGCCCAAAGTATTTTCAGGTACAGCTGCTGTGTTTCCCAAGAAATTGAACACGTAGCTTGAGCAGCTTCTAGCTAATAAATTATTCCCCTCAACCTCTATCCAGCCAAGCTTTCTTCCTCGGCAAATATTCAGTGGGAGTAAGATCAGAGGAAGATGCAGTGCTACAGAGCAGTGATGCTCCACTGAATGTTTTCAGAAAGTATTATATTGCATTTCAAACACAAAACAAAACACAAACCCACAGAACAACACTACACATCACTTAGTTCTCTACGTACAGCTTCATCCAGGACCAGGAATCTGACTTGAGACAGGTTAAGCTTTCCTGTTGAGACCAAGTCATCCAGTCTTCCAGGGGTTCCCACAACTATGTCTACCTACAAAATACAACAGAATATTAATTGGTCACATAATTAGCAGAAGGCATTACCAGCTTTATCTAAACCCAAAAGTGTCAGACACTTAATTGTGCAATGTCCTACCTTTTGTTTATTATAATTTCATAGAAATCTAGAGTAATTTGAATGGAAAAGAACTTTTGAAGTCTAGTTGCCACTCAGCTTTACAGACACAACTTTAGTGCTGCTTGAGAGTACTAAGGATATTGCTTAGGCAAGTATTGATTGTCTTTAAGGATGGAGATTCCACAACCTTTCTGAGTTACCTGCCTCAGTTTCCATTCTATTCCATTACTTGAGCCTGCCTTAGGTTAGAATATTTTGGGAAATTCCCTCTCTGCTGCCAGGCCCACAGAAAGCTGTTTAGCTGTTTCAGAAAGTGAAGTTAAATGAAAACTAATTTTTTTTTCCCTCTAAAGATACCGAGTTAGTTAGAACTCCATGCATAATATGAACAGAAATGTAACTTACTCCTTGTTCCAGCACGGAGAGCTGATCTCTTGCAGCAACACCACCTATAATCAGCAGCTCTCTAAAATTGAAGTTACAATTGATATTTACTGAAAGTCATTAAACTTCAAAATATACAGGACAGACACTAAACTGAGACTGAGAATTCATTCTGTTACTAATAATATCTAGAACAGTAAATTTTATAACAAAGAACATGGAAGAGTATTACTTTAAAATGAACAGTATTTCAATGCGAGAAATGAAAATCTTGCTACTGAGTGGTATTTCTTTACTTCATTTTTATTACATACATAACTAATGTTACCTTAAAGAATCAGTTTCTTGAAACTAATCTGTTATTGTATTGAGATTTTGTTCTTGAAAGTCACAAAACAGTAAATTAAATACTTTTGACATCACAGATTTCTTCTCGCTGTTCTCTCATACAATCCTAATAAAAGGATCTTGTAAACCAAATAAAATCTAAATAAGCAGTTCCAAATTTTAAGCTTTAGAAACAGTCAAAAAAGAAACCAAGCTTTAGACCAAGGCAGAAAAACTGATCTTAAAAAGTGCATGTGCTTCATGTGCTTTTCTTTGTGACTAAATAAGCTTTCCTAAATATACCCCTTCAATAACCTGAAAAAACAGATTTATCATGCCAGAAAGTAGTAGCCTGGAGAAGAAACAAACAATCAAACAAAAACCCCTCTACCAAACCTCCCAACTGCTCAGGGTGTTACAGTAGCAGAAAAGTTAGAGAGTTAGTTTGCAGCAGATACTACTGAGGCTATTACAAATGTCACTGCATATTAATATTCACTTATCTACAAGGTGTGAACCTCTGAAAAGTCCTGTCCTCACAAACTGTGTCTTAAATACAGTACTACGTAACATATGATACTAAATCATTGTTACCTTAACTTGGGATTATCAACATATTTTTTGAACTGCTTCACATTGTTTAGAGTTTGCTCTGCCAGCTCTCTTGATGGTTCTACAATCAATGCTTTTGGAGCATTTGGAAGGTTCTGTGTTTGAACCACTTGTGCATTTCCTAAAGGAGAAAAAAAACAAAAAACACCCCACACATTAAAACAAACTATGTCACTATCCTGTGATTTGTGGATTTGTGCCTGGGAACAAACTTTGATTTTCTAACAACCTAAAGCCTCACAATTCGAAAAAAAACCCACTACTTCTTAAAAGGGTAATTTTATGGCTCACTTGGTTACACAGCCTCAGGTTAGCATTAAAAGTTTAAAAGTGTTCCGTGAACTTGGTCATGATAATGAGTAAACTGTACAATTTACATGGTTTAAAGAAAAAAAAAAATTGAAAGTGGACACTGCTGAGTAACTCTGAAAATAATTTAGAAGGAATTTAGAAGTATATCAGATAGTTTAATATGAAGAAATTCCAAACATTTTTCAAAAGCTGCACTTGTTTTACTATCACTAAGACCATCACCTGAAATAACAATAATGAAGCAATTGATTCAAAAAAAAAAAAGAAAAGAAACTTCTAAACCCGAATATAAAGGCTTCAAAAATGCAAGGATCTACATTACCTGCGTGTTGAGATTTTACAACACTACCATCAGGAGCTTTGCAAAGTGCAACATAGCCATCTTTTGGTGGAAACTTGAAGTCTTCTTCACCAAAATTGAATTTCAATTCAGCATTCTGGATTGTAACAAAGGAAAGTCATATAGAGGGGTGCAAAAGACCACAAAATGGGAAATAATTCCAAAATAATTTTCCCATGAGAAAATCCTAGAGTAAGTATGCCCAGGAAAATGAATTTTTCCGACACCAAAGAGTTCTAAAACCTGCCAGACAATTTTACTTGTTTCCAGCTCTGAAATTTTCTTTTCTATATCGAAATATTCAAATATTTACAGATACATAGAAACCTCTTTCAAACATCTACGTCTTATTTACATTCAGTGACTAGACACAACTTTAAATAAGCACTAACAAAAAAGCACATTTGCCACTGACCACCAGGAATTCTATTCAACCCTTTTTTATTCAGTATAGCATCACTACAGAGAGACTGTAAGTCCGGAAAGACTAGAACACCCCACCTGTTAGGTTTGAGACAATGGATCTGAAGCAGGCTGAAACAATAGATCAGTTAAAACTTGGACATTTTCAGTTATTTGCTTCTATCTGTTGAGTCTTTCCATACCAAAATTTAACACAGACAAGACATTAGCTTGGATAGCTAGTTCCTACAAGCACTACTCTATGCTTGTGTTCAAGATGAAATAATTCAAACTGAATTTAAACAGTCAACATTTAAGAGAGCATTTAAGAGAGCAGAACTCTTCAAATAGTGACCACTTCAGCTGCAAATCACTGGCAGACAGAAGGAAGCAGACACAAGACGTAATTGCATTTATGCAAGTTTCATGCAGAACTAGCAGTTCCTGAAAACTTGGACCAATTCTCATGATCTCATGCATCTGCGACATTCCCAAGTTACCTTCAATACACAGGCAGCAAAGAGTGCTTGGTTCCGTATGTGCTGTGGGATTTCAAATGCAAGGCCAAGGTCTTTCCCTGAAAATAAGGTTTGTTCAGTCAGAACTCATACCCTATACAAGCATCCAATAAAAATTTCATAAAGAAAGAGAAGACAACTTACCATTTTTGGAAAATTTTACTTGTCCTTTATCTATGTCTAGATAACAACCAATGGTATCGTGCATAGTGAATTCCTACAATGAAAAGCATATTGTGAAGATAACAGGTTTTAGAATAAAGAGCAGTGCTTTCAAACTTTAGTTTTCTTACTTCTCTCTACTAACTTTCTATCCTGAAGTCGCCTTTTTTTTTTTATCCAGACAATTACAGCTTTAACATCATTTTTTTTAAATTCTACTGCATCTTCTCAGAAAAACATCAATCTTACCTTAGATATTTAAACACGTATTGCTGCTTTAAATTTAGTTTAAAATGAAGCACTTTAACAATGATAAATGTAAGTAATTTACCTGGAAGAATTCTTTATTATTGAGAAGTGAATTAATCATACATTTACTACCCAATTTAAAACCAAATTTACATCAAACACCTAATAGTAGCATTTTTTTGACTATTTAGAAGGATTAACTCTTGAGGAAGATACGTATGTTATGAATATTTCTATAGTTTTTATATAAAGACCTTGGGACTTATTCCTTGTGAAGGTCTTTAAAGTCTGTATATTAAGAAGCACTTCTAATTGAAGAGCTCATAACTCACTATTATAAGAAAAGCTGCAAGTACTATAGCATTAAAAATTCATTAAAACTCAAAAATACTTAGGTTTCTGGAGCGTTATTTGGATTTATATAAGTTATGATCAAGTTCCTATAAATTCTTAGACTAGTACACAGTACAAAAGCCAAGTCAGATTTTCCTTATGCACTTTTGAAAAGCAAAACGTTAAGATAACATTTTTAAAGACAAATCCAACTAAAAGGCAAGAAGGAGAGCCTGCCCAACCGCACCTTATTAGCACCGAATCCTGTATTTTGACATGTTAAAGAGTACTTGTCTTGTTCTCTCCTAGTGCATAGAATATGCTGCCCTCACTATGACATTTACTGAGATATATGGATGGGCTGGTGTTTACTTATTTCAGTCTTAAAACAGAATGAGAAGTAAATCCAAGAGTTAAGATAACGGAACATAATACACAGAAAGGCTTTATCTTTTAAAGGAAGGCTGTTTGTCTAGCCACAATCACAGACTTAAAGATGATGTTTTTGTTAATTTTTTTTTAAGTTGTTCAGCATTTTATGACATTTTTGTTTAAGGAAGTTCCCTGAAAAAGATGAGTATCTTAGAAAACACATTTGACTGCCTTGATACACATGCAAAGCTTTTACATACATGCAGTGCAAATAATGACAAATAATGAAGAATAGAAAGGAAGATGATATCAATGAGCCGCTCACCTCACCATAGCTGTCAAATTGCTTGTTGTGAGATTTCTTGCCCGTCCCACCAAAGCCAAAGCCAAATTTATCAGTGCCTGAAGACAAGACAACCTTTTACTTCTGGGCTGATGAGTTATATTCCCTATCTCCCACTTCGTCCGTTATTATTTATATTGCCAACTCAGATCTCTAATGCTACAGCACAGAAATAATATGCCGTACCAACCAAATACTTATAGCTTTGACATATTCTAAAACATTTTTTTGCTTTAGTAGGTTAACTGATTTTACTGATGTCCAATAATCTTCATTACAAGAGTAAATAAAAGAAAGGTATAGGAAATTACAGGAGTTAACAAAAAAATACACTTAGCATTTTTTTTTCATTTCAAGGACAGAACTTGTATTAACAAAGAAAAAAGTCTTAAACACCTGTACTGCTATTTTTCCCAAACAGTTAATTCTCTGCAAGACTAGAACAGGCTTTCAGCCTCTTTTTAAAACAAGAATGTAACAACTGTCATGGGAATCCAATAGGTCTATCTTTCCATGAGAAAACTTACCCAAGTCTAGTGAAGCCTGCATGGTTGACCATCCAACTCTGCACAAGCCTTGGTCATGACAGGAAACTTCATAGTAGTATTTT
This sequence comes from Nothoprocta pentlandii, assembly GCA_013398315.1. NCBI lineage: Eukaryota > Metazoa > Chordata > Aves > Tinamiformes > Tinamidae > Nothoprocta > Nothoprocta pentlandii. The sequence goes on from VZSG01000822.1 coordinate 257,085, forward strand.
CCTTTAGAGGGGAAAGAGAGGATCTTAACACCTAAATTCCAATATGGTTCAGTTTAGCAGCTTCCAAGCTCATACAAGTCCAGCATTCCCACTCATCACTGTTCAATGTCAAATCCCTACTGCATTAGTGTTAAAAAAAATCTTATAGGTACCTATGCAGGTAGAGAAAATTAGCAGAAATAGCAGATCAAATGTAAAAAGTACTTGTTGAGAGGTTCTGTGTCAAAGTTTTCCAAGAAATGCTCAGGTACCCAACAAGTATGGGCTCTCTTGAATCCACCAGAACCGATAAACTTTGAAAAAGAGTTTGCACCATCATCACGCACTAGTTTCAAAAATTGGTTTTGTACCTTTAATCATATCCAAGTAGGTTGGCAATTATATGTAGACAAAGACTATGGGATTACATATACAGTGAGTGAAAATAGAGACTCTCTAAAGAGCTACCTGAATCACCTACATGTCAGTATCAGCTTCTGAATAAACAGCTGGGTTGGTCTGCCAACTGTTGTTCACAACAGTTAATCTGTGCACTTGTGTGTCTGTGTGTGAAATACGTGAGAAAATAATTGAATGCACTGTGTGAATAGTTATCTGCTATTAGAAACACCTCCTTAGTCAACAAAATGCCTTCTAATGAATGCTGGTTGTGATCTGGGGCTCCTGTGGCTCTCCCTTTACTGGTAAAAAGGAGATTCACAGCATATGTAGCTTGAAACACGTATAAGATTCTTCTTCCAAAGTCTGCTGCTGGCAGTGAATTCAGTAACAGCACACTTGCTCAGATGAGCAGTAAGTGTTAAATGAAACTATCTACATTAACAATAGGTGACAAATGGATATTTTAGTTGAAGCTTTCAAAATACATAATTTAATATCTACCTTTAGTCACACCTCTCGTTGCTCTGCATCCGTGCCATTCTTTTATCTCTCTGCTTTGGCAACACAGACCATCAGATCCAATTGCTGAAGACGACAAGATAGGTTCAGAGAAAGAAAAAGCTTCCCTAAGCAGCATTTCTGTATCTTTTCCTAGTGTATTTGCCTTTATTTAACCTGTGAACACAGGTGGGCAGTTTTATTTAACAGCTAGCCCTCTGCTATTTGAGGTAGTAAATATATTTGCGGACCTATTTGGACAAACAGTATTTTAGCCTCACCTCGGCTAATGGCAGGGATGCACTTGCACTTTCTAGAGTATTTCAGTGTAAAGCCTGACTAGCAAACAGGAGAAAACCCATTAAGATAATCAGATTTTATAAGGGCACTAAGTGTAACACGCAGGGAACAGATGACACCACAGACAACAAATGTATACGCATAGCCTCAAGAAGACAGAGGTATCAATATTTCTTTCATCATCTTTCCACAAAGAAGGATTTAAAGTGTTGCTTTAGAAATCAAACCATGGAATTAGAATGGAATACAGAATTTAAATGAGAGTTTCCTCTCAATGGCAAAGGCACAAGTGTCTGTCCTCTCCTCATCAAACAAAATCACTGAGGGTAAAAATCAGGAGTAGGACCGAGAGTAAACTGGGGGAGCGGGACTCAGGGTAAAGAAGAAAGTACCACTGAGGGTAAAGAGCAGGAATAGGACCGAGGGTAAAGAGCAGGAGTAGTACCAAGGGGAAAAATGGAAGTACCACTGAGAGTAAACATCGAGAGTAGAACCAACTGTAAAAAGGGGGAATATGACCGAGGGTAAACATCGGGAGTACCACTGAGGGTAAGCAGGACAAGTAGGACTGAAGGTAAACAGTAGAAGTAGGACCAAGGGTAAATATCGGGAGTAGGACTGAGGATAAATAGGGGGAGTACCACTGAGTGTAAACAAGGGAAAAACATTGGGACTAGGAGCGCAGGTAAAGCATCAGGAGTACCACTGAAGTGTAAACAGGGGGAGTAAGACCGAGGGTAAGCAGGGGGAGTACGACCGAGGCTAAATACAGAAGTAAAATACAGAATCAAGTATGGATCTTCATATGCTGCATCAGTATTTACACAATTACTTTTGTATAGATGCTTCTGGTCTATTCCATGTTTAAGTACTTTACTTACTAATTCCAAAAAGTGATAAGGAACAACTTATAACAAAGGAATATGAAGTGGCTTGAAACATTTGATCTCTAAATGAAATCAAACACTATGGACTAGTAGAGATTCACCAGATTCAGGTGCAGTTAAAAACAAACAAAGGAACAAACACCAGAAAACACATGTGTTGAGCCCTAGCAAACCTACTTGAGGTTGCGGCTTTGGTTGAGTCCTACTGGCTACAACCAAACCACTCCACCACTCCCCCTCCTAAATTCTCCACGATGGGAACTTGCAGCCCATAAATTTTCCCCAGGGAAGGGTGGAGAGGTGGGGGGGAAAAAAAAAAAAAAAGGTTCTTTATTTATATATTAAACAATTTCATATGTATGATAAACTGTTAAAGCAGTATTAGTATAACTCACCAAAAGCTGATCCTCTATCATATGGGTTCATTTTTTTTTTTTTTTAAAGGGAGGGAGGTGTTACAATCAATTCTTATCAACTGGTTGTAGTTCTGTTCAACCACTTGCCAATTCAATCAAACTTCTACTATCAAACACAGTGTCAAGCAAGATTTCATTATCCAGCTTGAAAAGTCTAGCCAGGTGCCAAAAGAACGTAATAGTTTCATTCAGCACAGAACTGAAAGACATTGTACAGAATTACTCAGACCCAGAAAATCATTCTGCACCTAGAAGAACTCAAGCTTATATAACAGGTCTGAGCCAATTTATCTGCATCACGACTTATGACTTAGCCAATCCAGCAACCAGAAGATTTTATTTATTTATTATTTACTTTTTAAGCTGGACACTGTCTTGCAAGGCACTAAACTAGCAAGGCTTTCAAAAAGAATGCTGAAGAGCATAGCGTGGATTAATCAGTCCTAAGCTAAAGACAACAGCAGTGGTAAAAGCACTGCCGGTCAAATGTATCCCAGTTATTTCCCATGACTCTACTAGTACATTTACACTCAAAATTTCCTATCATCTTGTGTATTTAATTTACATCATCTTCCCCACACTCACAAAAACACAAAAGGAAAAAAAATCTACTTTGCCATTAAATATGGTTTTGTTTAACTTTACTTTGGTAATGCGGGTGTTTGGAGTGTGTGGATTTGCAATATTATACACTCAGGAGAGTCATAGATGAAAACCTACCTCCTCCACCAGTCTTAATGGTTGCTTTCCCTTTCTTGCCTTCCATCTGATCCTTCAGTGTTTCATAAACAATCTGGATAACTGGAATGCTAAAAGCCTGAAACACAAAACTTATTTTGCTTCACACGTGTTGTGAGGAACAATAAGTAACGGGTAGGAATAAATAACTATATTTATACAGCCCAGTTTTCAGCTTCAATATATAGATATATAGTGGTTAGAAATACTTCAAAATTAGCCTAGGTATGTGTTTGTGAAGACCAACAGTACTACTTAAACACTCATCTCGTACACATTCTCTATACCTACAAGCACACAAAGAAAAACAAAAACCAAAACCCTCCACTCACAGTACTTCTTACAGATAGGCTTCTATTTTCTACAACATTAGATTTAAATCTGATTACTTACACCAGTTTTTCCACTACCCGTTTCTGCAGCCTGTAGGAAAAAATAAGAGTTTATAATGTTAGAGCTTATTCTCTAATAACTGTTCTACAATTTTGCTTATAAAGTATAAGCTAAATTCATTTTGGCCGTAGTGTAACACAGAAAATCTTGGTATACAGCAATGTCATTTCTTCACGTGTAAACTGGATAGGAAACCAGAAAAGATTTGGAATACAGAAGCTCTCAGATAGCACTAGGGGAAAACAAATCTCTTTATGGCTGAATGTAGTAGGAGGTATGTTGATTACAGATGAAGAATGGACAAATCTGCAGAAGGAATGCAGGGCAAAGAACACTGATCAGTGAAGCATTTGTTGAGACAAACAACAAAAACAAGAAATTATATTAACTCAGATAGCTGTCCTTCACACGATATTGTCTGTGAAGTAAAGCCTAAAAAGAGCCAATCCAATCTGCAAAAACACTGTGTTTTCATAAAATGAGTCAATAAAAATAATTAGCAAAAAACTACATAAGTTGCAAGGTACCATGTCCTGAAGCATATCAGGAACTGGTGGTTTTAAGCGAAGAAGATACTTTTTTACTCTAACTACAAAAGAACAGATCAGCTAGTCTAAATGCAGAACATTCTGGAAAGGAGGAATTGACTTAATAAACAACTCAAAAAGAAAGTTTTTTTTCGTAAAAGGCTATGTAGCACACGTACCATAAGTACATCACCACCTCCTAGAATCAGTGGGATGGACTCTGCTTGAATATCTGTGGGGAGACTACAGGAAGAACATTAACACATATACAAGTCATCAGAAGATAAAAGCATTTTCCATTTTATATAAATGTGCAAAAGCTGCTTAAATGTACCAGGCATCTGCAAGAGGCCAACTAAAAGGTGAAAGTTATTCTTCCTGGTTGGTAGGTTAAGAGGCAAAAAAAAGCCCAAATCTGTATGGAAAGTTAGGCATAGGAGGTGTATCTGGTCAGAAATTGACTACTGGATACAGCAGATTCACTTGCATTCTGACAAGACAGACATCTCCCATATCATCAAGTTGGCAAAAAAAAGAAACAGACTGCTTGTTTATTTCCATCTTTCCCTTCTGCCAGCGCAGTTAGCATTTAAAGCTACTTATGATTTAAAAGATTTTAATTCAAAATTGAAAAAGTCAAGCTAACTGAACGTAAGCAGCACTTAGAAACAATCTCAGATAATTAATGCCCCTCACGTGAAAAAGAGTTGCACACACTACAGCTGTCCATACAAACAACATTCCAAACTCTAGTATAAGATAAGCCTTAAACTAAAATATTTAAGCAAACAAGTAGCTAGTAGCAGAGACAAGTAATTGCACATTAGTAAATAACTTTTACAGCCAGGATAAGACACTTTAGCATCAACCTTGCAGAACACAAACATTCAGATTAAAGTCTGGAAAACAATTACTAGACTTGCATCTATTATTTGACAAGATTTCTTCTAATAATACTACAATAAGCAAGCCAGAAGCATAAAGGCTTTTATCAAACAAATGACACTGAAAAGCAATCTGCTGTACTTCCTTTATCAAAGCTTAAGTGCTGCTGCCAGCCTTCCAAGTTATGTTCTTCCATCATTCACATCAAAGAAACACAAGAGATTTAATAACAGTTAAAGGAAAACATGTGTCTGTGCTTCTGGCACTGAGGGATTGCAGATATTTCAGGATGCAAATGATACCTCTCTGAGAGACAAAACTGAAATTTTGCGAGACCCAGAGGTCTCAACCTGCCAACTTACAGCCAGTCCATCTCCTCCACTGCTTGAGCTATTTCCGGCATAACACCCATTTCTGTAAAGAAGAAAGGAGAAGAAAAAAATATCCATCAAAGAGTGTTAGTTATCTCAAAGCAGATCTGAAAACCCGCAAATAC
>VZSG01000822.1:264298-288336 GCA_013398315.1 Nothoprocta pentlandii
TGGCACATCCCGGGATGCGGGCGGCGCCGCAGGCATTTTCTGCCGGTTCTGGGCTCTCCCCGCCCCAGCCCTCCCGCCGAGCCTCAGGGGCGTCCCGCGCATGCGCGCGCGCAGCGCCGCCGCCTCCGCGCTTTGGCCCATGCCGGGCGCCGTCGGCGCTGCGGGGGGTTGGGCCTGTGCGAACATGGCGGCCGCCGGGCAGCGCGGCGAAGCGGGTGTGGAGGCGGCGGCCGTGAGCGAGGAGGAGGAGGAGGAGGAGGGGGGCGCCGGGGAGGAGGAGGAGGAGAACATCCTGTACGACCTGCTCGTCAACACCGAGTGGCCACCCGAGACCGAGGTGCAGGTGAGCGTCGCGCCGGCTGCTCCGCAGTGCGGGGAACCGCCACGTCGGCGGGTGGGACGGGACGGGACGGGGCCGGGCGGGACGCGGGGAGAGAGAAAGAGAGAGCGGGGGAGGAAGGTGGAGGGCAAGATTTCGTCCTCCAGACTGTCTCTTCGGAGTGCCACTTGGTCGTAGCTCTGTTTTGTGAGGGCTGAACAGGCTGAAGAGGGTGTGTGCGTGTGAGTGTGTATGTACTTCTGTGTATCTGCGGCACACAAGCAGCTGACAGCGCTTTGGAGGCAGGAACGTGTTCCTGCCCTGTTGGAAGGTCCTGCTGGTGTCCTGCCTTTCCGTGAGGCAGGGCCGAAGCTCAGGTGCTTGGGGCTGCACTGTCTTCTTTTCTCTGCAGTGTGTTGAGTTCGTAGCCTCTGTTTCTATTACTGACGACTTTAGCCATAGAAGATGTAAGGAAAATAGTCTTCCTTGTTGTTGAATTGTTTTTCAAGCTCACTGAATTTATTAAAATGATTTTAGTTGGAAAATATATTTTGGAAGTACTTCTAACAGGTTGTACTTGTAAGGGGGACCTCTGATCCTGCAAAGCTTCAGAGGCAAAAGAAGGTACCTGGTCACGTTACTAAAAGCCACCAATGAAAGTAGCTTTTTGTTTGACAGAAAGACATCATGATATTTTTTATCTTGGGTTTAAAATCATCAGTTACTGCTGTAGTAATAAGCATTTAAGAAAAATAGCTGCAGTTTTATCAAGCCATAACATATTGGGTTGGTCATGTATGTGAATAGACATCTGCATCTGTTTTTATTTAACTTTGTTTTGAGAAGTGGTGTATACTGTTTTTTTTTTTTTCCTCTCCTTTTAGTAATAGAGGAAGGATTTGCATAGCTGGAGGTGTCAGGAGGGCTTAGGAGTTCATGGCACGTGAGGCTGTGGGTCTACGACTGTGCGATAAGGAAGGTTTGCTGGCAGCTCCCTGGGGTTCTTGGAGTCGTGTGGGTGAGGGGAACTGACTGGTCTGAGTTTCTTGTTTGGGCTGCTTCTCTTGGGGTGATCATACAAGCACCCATGTAGGGGTCAGGATTGTGTCAGTAGAGGCAGAGGGAAATGAGACCTGTCTTTGGCAGCCAGTTTAAATGGATCCTGGAATCACAGCCTGAGGATCTGGTCCTACCCTGGCTACTGGAATTTCTAAGCAACCTGGAATTCTGCTTGCCAACTTGATCACATGTTACAGGCTATTTTAAACTCATCACTTCTTGTTTGCTATAGCTTCAAGATAATTACAATTTTAATGCTGGAATTAGAAAGATCTGGAAATGTTACATTTTATAATTTGTTGGAGTTAATTTTTTTTTGAGGACTGTCAGAGAACAAAGGATTCTTCCAACATGCTCAAAGGTTTTAGTGGAAAATTGATTTTACACTGATATACGCAGGTAAAGAACAATTTTGTCATTGTGAATGAGTGTTTGCCATAAGGTGTCTTAACAATAATATTATTTAAGTGTTTGTGCCTTTCCTCTTGGAACATCAGTCTTCAACTATGGTTTATTTACAGTGTGCATTGTACAGGAAAATTTGGTCACAGAAAAAAACCCAAATCAAATCTCATTTCTTATAGAACTGAATGGTTTGGAATAACTGAGGTGGGGAATTGCAGAAAGGGAGAAGTTAAATTGATTGCTACACTAGGAAATCAAATTAAATCTCCACCTACACAGTTTTGCAGAATACAAAACAAGGCCTAAGCTATATTCCCCACAGGTGTCTATTGCCATTGCTTTATTTTTCTGGATCTCATTTGGGATGATTCAGTTTTGATTGCAGAACTGCTGAGCACTTCCAACTGTAATTACAACTGCTGGAAGCTCCCCCTATGCTGTGTGTTTAACGTTCTGTTAAATTCAAAATTGTTAAAAATGGCATTTCTTAAGTTGGACCCCATATTGACTTTAATCTTAGTTCTTGCTAGTATTCTCATTTACATGTATTATGTTTCCTGGGAAATATTTTGTTTGGGGAAATGAGCAGGATTTTGTAAAGAGCACATACAGAGAGGTGACAATGCTGGAGAAAAGGCTGGTGTGAAAATCAAGCATTCTGTACTACTCACTGCAGGGATGTGGTTGTATACAACAAGGCTTCAGGAATCCCAAAGCATATGTTGAGAACGGAAAGAAATAGTAGTTAATCGTTGCAGAGAGTGAATGAGGCCGGGGTTTTCTGGCTAAGGTTCCAGGGGAAAACTCATAGAATCCGCTAGAAATAAGGAAGAACAAGCAGATTGAACTTACCATTTTCTGCCGTGGACATATGCAGTCTGTATTCCTAGAAAGAATAATTCCTAGTCTATATTCCATAGAAAGAATACTTTACAGGAGGACATAGTCACAAGTCAATGGCTTTTATTATTACCAAAGACTAAAGGATAAATGAACCAACAGAACTCATAGTGATACTATGTTCATTACAACTTGGCATTCATTGAAAATGTTTAGTTATGGAGCCTGCTTTGCCTTATGCTTTTGATACAAAGTTGAAAGTAATTGCAAGGAAGGAAACATAAAATATGTAGACTAGTACTCAAAATAATTCACTGAATATATGCATGAATTCTGTATTTAACCGAAAATGTATAATGCAGTGTTTGACCACTACTGTTGTAATTGCAGCCAAGAGGCAGCAAAAAACACGGCGCATCATTTATCATCACGAGAGCAATTACAGGTAATATGGCTAGTTTCTGTGTTAATGACTTACAAGAATGATGCTTAAAAATGATAGTTACTTGCTTAAAAAGTAAAAACCATTCTCTGCTCTGTGAACTGGCCAGTGTATCGGAAATAACGCACAGGATGAGTTTTCAGAAAGATGATTTCTGATTATCAATACCTTTAAGTTATTTTAATTTTTGTGTGCTTTTTCTGCCCCCTCTCCACTAAACAACAGAGAAGACTAATAAAATATAGATCTAAGAAGATTGGGGGCCCAGTTGTATTTTGCTAAGTGTTGTTAAGGTTTTTGTTTAATTATGTCCTTGATTTTTCTTTACCGGCCCTTGTCTGAAAGAGCCCAAATAGGAAACTTGCTTCTGTAAGGAAGCTTTACATCGTGATCTGTTTATGTGAACATTCTGCACATGTTCTGCACTTGATTTGTGCAGTAGCCGAGTTGGATTTTCATTTGTTAGATATATGTCATAGAATTTCCTCAGATGTATAGCAACTTTTGATTTATCGCTTCCCTCTATTTTAGTAAAATTAAAGTTTCATTGACCAAAGAAAAATGTGTGTGTTTTTTGTTGTGGTTTTAGTTTTGTTTTTAACTTCTCCTTTAGAGTGTTTGTTTCTTTCCAGAGAACTGTTAGAAATCCCTGTGCAGTATGCTGGAAACAATATTCAAACTACCAAAAATGTAATTCTTTTTTTCTTTTCTTTTTTTCCGGTCTTTTGTAGGTCCTGCATTATTTTTACTTCGCTATATTTGGTACAGGTAGGTTTGAGGAAAACAATGCTTCATATTATTATTTGATAATATTTTTATAGCTTTCTGTTTTATCAGAATTATTTTTAATGACACTAAAACTAAACAGTACCTATAATATCATGTGAACAATATGTAGAATAGGGGTGTCTCTCTCTGAATTTGAGTTGTGATCACAGATGTGTTTATACATGTGGAGGCTCACAATTGGAGCCTCTCTTGAAAAGAATCAAGATGGTTATACTGGTTTCAGCCTTAGCTGTTGTCAGTAGTCAAAATAAACTTCCATTTAAAGCATCATGTTTCCCAAGATACATATTTATCTCCCCACTCCAAGAGAGACATAACAAATGAAACTATTTGCCTGACAAATGGCATACCTGTCAGGTCTTCAAGTCTGACACTATTACAATATTTGCTTCCAAAGTCATAATTTGAACTTTTTCTTTTTTTTTTCATGGCAGAAAATACCTATTTTTGGTTAACTGTAGGAAACAATCCTACAGTTAAAGTTTTTTCTCTGCTAGGCAGTGTTACCCTTCCTCTTCTCTCCCTGTCCAACTGGTATTCCATTTTATTTAGTATTTTTATTTTGAGTTTTTTATTTTAATTAATGGATTTCATGCAGACATCCAAATCTGCCCAAAGGATTCACTTGCAGTTGGAATGAGTTCATGTCATTTTACTTCAAAACAACCAAGAATCTCTTGTAGTTGCACTGGAGACCTGATGGAGAAGATAGGAGACCAGTTTGGAAGGGAGTCCAGGAGGTGTCAAATTCAATCTTCTCTGAAATTAAGGCCAGACTGCTCAGTGATCTTTCCATCTGGGTGTTGAAAACTTTCCTGGGTGGAGATTCTACAGCCCCTTTGGACATCCTGTTACTCCTTGACTCTTTTCCTGGTGAAGAGTTATTTCTCCTTGCCAGCTTGGAAACTTGTCTGTTTTAGTCTGAGCAGGTTCCCTTCTCATGCACCTCAGTGGCTTCCATCTTCTTGGTACTTTATCTTAAGTATCCAAGGCTGCTCTCAGTTCCTTCTGAAGCTCCCTCATCTCTTTTTGTGGGTAAATGCTGCAGTCCCCTAAAAAATCTTGTGGTCCTCCAGTTTGTCAGTGTCTGTCTTGTAGTATGGATGCCCGAAAGTAGATGCAGACCAAAGTGTAAAAAAAAATCATCTCCCTAAGTATATAAATATGTTTCCATTATTGCAGTCCAGAATACAGTTAGGCTTTGTTGTTGCCAAGGTGTACTGCAGACTCATGTTCAATTTGCTAAAACCTAAATGTGGGAAATATATCTTGCTCACTGCTTTTGTTGTTAGGTTAATTAGAATTAGATTAATTCTCCTTTATTGTAACATTTTTATTTCAGCCCTGCAAAGTTTACTCTACCACCTGGGCTGGTTCGTCTGGTTAATAAGCAGATCAACTGGCATCTAGTGCTTGCAAGGTAACCATATACTCGTATACTGTTGTGCTTCACTATTTTTGGCAGAAAATATTACTACATAATGAATATGTTAATGTGTGTGGGTGTTTTGTTGTTGGTAATAGTGATTTGTTTGTTTTCTGTACAAGATAATATGCATTCTTACATAGTGTGTGATCTGCCAGAGCTTATTTCAGTTGGAAAGGGATTGTGTGGTGTAGCTGCTGTATTAAAGTATATGGTAGATACTTTGGGAAAATCTAAAGAGGAGAGATTCAGTGCTGTGTTCACTGAGGTAGAAATGAACCAGAATCATTCATTTCTGTCTCTTATACCAGTTACCACCAGTGCAGTATTCTTTTTTCTCGTCTACTGTCCTCACCGGCAACATTGCAGAGCTGCATGCTAAGCAAAGGGTATTGCTATTCTCCTTGGTCAAAGGAAACACTGGAGGCTTTCACAGCAGCAGAATGACCTTTCCTAAGGTGCCCATTTCACAGTGTTTCCCATGTCTTAATGCATCTTTTCACTTATATCTGTGTGTCCTTCCAATTTATGAGGGACACTGATTAGCAATATGATGACCCTTCTGCTGGCATCGTATTTGTGTCTCTGTGTTGAATTTGATCTCAAAGCTTGCAAGGTGTGCAATAAAAACTGAATATTTAAAAACTGGAAAGTGAGCTCTTAAGTGACAGATCTTGAAGGTCTCTTTGTGTGTTGAGTGGAGAAATGAGAATTCCTAGACTAGGAGCAACTATTTTGTGGTAATTCTAGCAGCATCTAGCAGCATTTTTTAAAAAGCATAAACATGCATAGAGATGGAGCAATGGCATGAAAGTAGTTTGAAATATGTTTACTTACTGTGTTTAACTAGATGTAATCACGGTTTCTGTATTTTTGAAAGAGATGATGAGTCCATGAAGAAGGTGATGATCTGCACTGGTGAAACTGGCCTGTTGTGCAATGTTGTATATAAGATACAAAGCAGAGCAGACCAGAGGAGATCACCCGACTTCTCGAAGTTTGATAGTTGTTTATTGCACATAAGACAATACATAAGTTCAAATGCTGCTGCCTAAAATTATCCATATGCAATATCTGACTGTGACCTTTTATTTAACAAGATTTTAGACATTATTTCCATTTTCTTAGTTTCTTTCATGGTAAAATGTGTGTTTGTGAAATGGAGTTTTATTAATAGTACATTTCTGCATAAAAATCAGTATTTCTTAACTTACTTTGAGTTATGAGAGAGAACATGAATTTATCATTACAAAAAAATGCCTAGAATCTGCAAAACTGTCTTTGGTTAAACTTTCACATCTTTGATTTTCCTTTTTCAGCAATGGGAAATTATTGGCACTTGTTCAAGACCAATGTGTGGAAATCAGGTAACATAATAATATTAATCACTTAACAACCACAGTTTTAGAATTTTGAAAAAGTATTTTGGGTGTTTTACTAATCATACTTTAAAGATATTTCTATTCATGCAGAGTGTTAGTGCATTCTGCAAATGATGTAAGGAATAGTCATTTATTATAACTCAGATGCCTTTGATTTCTTTGTAATTTTCTTTTCAATGCCCTCTGCTGTTCCTCTTCCTTCTCCCTCCCCACCTTCTAAGAAAAAAAAATCATTTTCTAAACTCATGGTATTTCTAAATTCATGGTATTTCTAACCTTTGCTCTTCCATTCCCCTTCACAGTCATTATGGGGGAGTACAAATGGAGTGGGGGAGAAGCTGTTACGTGTACCTTTGTAGCATTTCTACCACAGTAGAGTAACAATTCAGTTGATTTTACAAATAATATGGATTGTCATAAAGACTCATGCTTTCCTTTTCTCCTCCACTGTCTAATAACAAGTCCTCCTTTGCTAGTTCAAGAACACATTTAGCTTTACAGCAGATCTTGATTGAGAGTGTTTACTTGCTTCACAAAAATCCATTTGCTGGAAGGTCAGACCTTCTATTTATATGTAAAATAAGCAAGTATATGAAAATTGTTCAACCAGAAGTGGTGTGAACACTATAAATGTCAGCTTATAGACTATGAAATAAATTTTATTTTCCAACTGTGTTAAAATAACTTTACTTCTGATTTGTTGTTAAAATAGTAAACTAGAGGAATCTGACTTTTTTGAAGAGTTACCTGCTGAAATACTCTACTGCAGCAGCTATTGTGTTTTGAGCAGCATTGCTACTAAATGTGGGATGGTGTAATTTATATGTTGAAAGGAGGATTTTTATGGTACTGCTCGTTATTCTAGCCTCCTAAAGGTGAAGGCTACTATTTGCTTTTTTGAATAAGTAGCTAAATACAATTCCAAGATTTGCATGTGCACTCAGAGTATTTTAATAGTACTATTCTTCAGAATTAAGCAGTGATTTTTGTCTAAATACATAACAGAATTTTGTTCTGTAGGTCTGCCAAAGATGACTTTGGATCCATTATTGGCAAATGTCAAGGTATGCAGCATGTAACCTCTATAACTTAGTTTCCTCATTGTTTACTATTCAAGTTTTGCTAAGCATTTTTATTTCTGTATGCTTTAAGATAACCTTCTCATTTCTTCTTTGGATCCTGATACATTACGAGCACTTTGCTGATTGCCATATTGAACACTTATTTCCAGGAGGCAGGAATAATTATTCTAGGAGGCAGAATAATAAAGAATTATAATCGTTTTGTTAAAACTTTTACTAGAAATCAAATGTATAGTTCTGAAAATGCTTTGTCTATGTTCTCTTCTTCCTTGCTTTATGTGAAAGGATCAGGATAAGGGAATGGCCTACAGGTTTATAAAAAGTGTGTTCAAGGGAATACACCAGCAGTGTAAAGACATTTAATAGTTGGAGGGTGGGTGGATGGTCGGAGATTATGACATGGTCCAATGCCATTCATTTTAGCATGATGCAGACAATGGTCATTGATATGTGAAGACCAGCTAAGCATCTGCTGCATTGTTAACAGGAAGCTATTTCTCTTTTTAAGAACCTTTTTTTTTTCTTTTTTTCCCAGTACCAAAAGATCCTAACCCACAGTGGAGGCGTGTGGCGTGGAGTCACGACTGTACATTACTTGCCTATGCTGAAAGCACTGGAACAGTGAGAGTGTTTGACCTAATGGGTAGTGAGCTTTTGGTCATTTCACCAGTAAGTCCTCTCTCTGATCAAATTTAAGTATATTAAGAGCCCTAGTAATCAGAAATGGTAATTACTCCTATTAATTATACTTTGGGATACATCTTTATGATATGAATAGTAAGCAGAAATATATTATGAAGTGTTTTATCACATAATATAATTACGGGTATATTAGGGGTGTATTATAGTTGATTAAGCTTAGCTTGTGTGTGGCATGCACGGAGTGTATCATCTCGGTGTGGTCTAGTCAGAATCTTCCTCTCTCTTTTCCCTCAAAGTTTTGGCAGATCTGTGGATACATCAGATCCTGCCATTATAATGCCATGTACTTAGAATGTGTGCAGATGATCGCGGGGACGCCTCAACTTTCTCAGTGTTCCTTCTGAAAATATCGACCCATCATTATGCAGTTTATATGTGGATTCCTTCCTAAATCAGTAAATACTGCTACTTGAGCAATTTGAGGAAAATTCTCTTGTATAAGGAAAATATAGTTGCTTTTGGCTTGCACAACAGAATATACTTTGTATTTTGCATATTCAAAGATTGCCTTGGAGGATTTGCAAAGAATATTTCCTTACTTTATTCTTCACATACCTCATACTAATAAGACTTCTTTAAAATCAAGATCAGACAGTGTGTTTCTTTTTATTATAGTAATATCTATAAATAAATTTTGTTAGCTTTTTTAAATATACTTTCATAGAGTATAGGAAATTTGACTTATAGTTCTTTAAGTAACAAAAGCAGTTTTCTGCCCTCCCACAACCTACTCTCATTTTCTGTCTTTTGCATTAAGACAACAGGTTTTCCAGGAGATCTTAGTTATGCTATTGCTGGATTAATCTTCTTAGAATATAAAGCAAGTGCACAATGGTCAGCTGAACTGCTTGTCATTAATTATCGTGGAGAGCTGAGAAGTTACCTTGTAAGGTAAGCGTAAATTTTGATTTATTCTGAGAAGGTACCACAAATTTTAAAATAATTCTACATTATTTAAAAATATAAAACTGAAATAACTTTTATTTTTTCCTGTGCCTAGTGTTGGAACAAATCAAAGCTTCCAAGAAAGTCATAGTTTCAGCTTTAGCAGTCATTATGTCCAGGGAGTAACCACTGTTGTTTATCATCCTGGTCACAGGTAAGTGTTCTGTTCGTAACCTGCTAACACCATGGAAATAATGAGTAATAGTGACAAAATAGATATTGAAGTGTTGCATGTATTAAGAGGAGAAAGTCAACATCTGTTACTGATATTTAGTGACTTGACAATAACAAGTCATATTTTTTAAAAAACAAGGTCCTATCTGGTGTTGTCACTCTACTAATTGCGTAAGGTAAAAAGGTAGTGAATAAAGTCCATCTGTTTGAGTGAGAAATTTGGAACAGTCACAGATGTCAGAAATGGCATCTAGTATGTTTATGAACTCTAAAAGAACTATGTACAAGAGCCTTTGCACTGCAATTAAACCTTGTATATTACATATGTAAAGACAGTGAAAAAAACCAAGATTTTTTCCATGGACTTTAAGAGATTTGCTTAATAAAAGTTTTTTGGGGCCTCAAACTATTAGTAATTATTATCAAATACTACTTCTTTTAAGAGTTGAGTAAGGATGTATCCTTTTCTGTGTGAGTACTGTGCAAAAACAGGGTTTTCAGAATATCAGAACTGATTTTAAGACATTTGTTAGTCTCATGGAGGGAAAGATTGTGGATATTTTGATGTGTGTGAGTGGGTGTGTGTATGTGCAGCACAGATCTCAGGCATGAAAGGTGGTATCTAATAGACTACCTGCTCTTGGACTGGATTTAGTTGAAATAGTTGCTGGTTTGCTAAGTATTTCTAGCAAGCAGAGAGTTTGTCATTTGAGAGATCAATTGTGAATATGGATTCTTTTTCTTTCATATTTAGCAATTTAACATAATTGATATTCACTATTTAATTGTGGGGTTTCAAGGCAATAGTTTAGGTAATGAAGTTTTGGCAGAGCTTTCTGAACAGGCAGCAGAGCCTATTCAGTCTTTCCTTTGATCAGAGCAGGGTTAATGTCTCTTGACACTTGTTTCTGAAGCTTGCTTCTGCTACAAATGTTAAGAAATAAGTAGGTTTATTCACACAGTTGCAAATGACACTGGTTAATATTCCAAGTATGGCCAGATTATTAGATTATTCTGATAACACATGGATGTGCTTGCTCTTTTGGAGGAGGAGTTTCTAAGTGAATGACGTGATTTGCTGTAAGAGTTTGACAGTTCTGAATGGGGGGAAACAAACAAAACAAATGGAAAATCAGGTGATAGTAATGTCAGTTCAGTAGCTGGGATGTCTTGTGTATACAAATGACAGAACCTTGACATAGCTGTTCATAAGATGGAGAAAAAATACAACAATTTTTGTCTTTTCTCATTCTTCTCCTGAAAGTGATTTTGATTCTCTTGCTAATCTTATATAAGTTTAGTTTTGTGTGTTTTAATGTGAATCTAGTGTAAAGTGGAAGAGCAGGAGACCATGCTATTTTTGTGCTTAGAATACTTTAATCAAAATATTAGTAATTTTATGGAAGTTTTTGGTTGACAGACTTTTTATTTTGTCTATATTTATCACTTTATATGGAGAGAAGTACTGTTTTCCTGCATGAAAAAATGTGATTGTATCTGCTGATGAAAAGTTTTGGAACATGTTGAGGAACTCTTTTCTGATTAAAAACAAATATCATGGCTGATTCCTGCAAATAAAGATATTTAAATGGGACTGCATGGGATGATGACAGCATTTTCTATTACATGAATTGCTTAGTAGAGCTGAAAAAATGATACCAGGAAGATTACAATGGAAAATGGAAAGAAATTATGCAGTGCCCTTCACATAGGCAAATCTTTTCTGTTATCGATTTCAAATTTACTCTGTGGTAGAAAACTTCAACTTAAGAATCTGCTCATCAATTTAGAGTTCTCTAATGTCAAATACAGAAGTTGAAGTTTCTCTGTCTCAAAAAAAAAAAAAAAAAAAAAGAAGGCCCTGAAGGCAGGCAATTTTCTTAAATTGTGCAATAAAGAAAATTGTAGATCTTTGTGAGCAGATCACACTATTGAAAATGAATCCTTTGTCACTTATATGCAACTTGGTCACTTTGTGCTTTCTTGTATTTTAGATAGTGAAGTAATACTGGTCTATATTTCTTGTAAGCACTGACTTACTGCTCTCTGTGTAGCTACTTATTTGCCTGTTTTTATTGACTTGCAGTAAAATCACACTCCAGAACCTATACTTTTAAAATAATTTTGGGAAAAATATAATCTTGAGTTCCTCTGCTGCTGAAAAGATGTCTGTATATTAGTGTTATGATGTGATCCATCCTTTACATTTAATGGAATTTAGGGTACATTTTAGTTGACAAATACAAGTTGTTGCTTCAGGGGAGTTGATGACTGTCTAGCTCTCTGAAGACGATAGTGCAAAGTTTGATAGCTTCTATTTTTTGTTATCTTGGGCTGGAGCTGGATTTCTTCAGGTTTGCCTGCAATTTTTTTTAGAGATGTCCAGTATTAAAGCCTAAACTGTAAGAACTGTGGTAAGGGTTTGGGTTTTGCTTTGAATTTGTTGTAATTGAGGCAAAATAGAAAGTCTCAAGATTGCTTGGAAAGTCTACGCTGAACTGGTTCCCCTTGAGATCTGCATATACTCACCATCTTCAGTACAAGTTTGTGGAAATTTCTGAGAATGGGGGAATATGTCCCCCAAAAGCTGAGCTTTTTGATGAACTGGCCTAAGTTACAGAATCGTAAAATCCTGAAGGCTGGAAGGACCTTGCAAGGCTTTTCTTTCCTCTCCACTGCTCTCCCTTACACACGTTCGCACAGATCTCAAAGCTGGCTGCTCGGGACCCCCATCTTGTCAAATTTTGAACCTCTTAAAGATAGAGATTAACATTTTAAAGTAATGAGAAAAATGTCTTGCTGCTATTCCCAGGCTACCTCTCAACTACAGTTATTCTGGAGTCATCTTCTGCCTGGTCCTGAAAAAAAAACAATTGACAAACAAGCCTAGATCTTTGCTGAGGTTCTCAGGATTAGCTTTCATTTTCTTTTGATACCAGTTGTGCTGTTCTTGTGCTGTTCCTGCCTTGACTGTTGCATTCTGCTCTGAGAAAAGCTATTTAAAATTTAAGTACCTGCTGCCATGGAGAATTTTTACCCCTCTGGGAGAAGGCATTTTTTTTGTTTTGAGGTTGAGCTCTGTGTGTATCTGAACTAATATGATGTCTTAATTCCAACTATTATTATTATCATTTATCCTAAAATGTACTTCTAAATTCTGAACATGTTGCACTGTATGTGACAATTTTTCCAGAATATCTGTGCGAAGATTTATCCTGATGGAATTTGTGCACGGTTTTAGAGCTGTGCAAGTTCAGGCAGTTTTAGAGCTGCTACTGTCACTACTATTGACGATTCTTTTCTAACTGTTTACGTTGCTGTTTGTCTCCTCGTCACCTCTGGCCCAATACCGTCAACTGCAATTGAGTTTTTATTGCTGAGGTTGAAATTTTTAATTCCATGATGGGTTGTGTTGGAAGCTGGACCTAGTGAGAAGACTTGAGATTCCTGTGGATAGTCAAGGCTACAAATAAATTAATCTTCCAGAGAGTTATGCCTATTGCCTTCTCATTGCTAGGACTTGGCAGCGATGCTGTCATGGGTTGCTGTTGCAGTTGTGTTGATTTCTCTCTTTTTAAAAAGCATTTTATTGTAGGATCTGCTAATAGTTGGGCAGACTGTGAAGGAGACTTGTGTAAAACTTGTTTACTGTGTTGAGGGTTAGAAAATCCATCACTTTGTATGTAATGATCTGTGTAGCATTGATCTGGCCAGCATCTTTCAGGCTATTAAGCTGTGATATTAAACTGTGTGTTACAAATTCTGATTAGCTATGAGCAGATGAGTTTATGCTCATTTTAGCTAATAGAGAATAAACTGAATCGTGCACAATAGGGTGGAGAGGTTTTAGGCAAAATATTCCTCAAAGCTGCCACAGGGTTTTCATGTGCTAAGTTCCTGTCAGAAGTTTTTCTTTTGTAAAGATATGTGCTGCAGGCTATTTGAATTTTTTTTTTTTTTAATAAAAAAATCCTGTATTTTTAAGGTAATTTCAATTCTGTAGCATGTCTGAAGGCTCTGTTTCATATGAGTTGGCGGCAGTTCTTCTGTCTCTTTGATCAGTGCTGGTGTATTAAGCTCCAGTGCTAGAATGATCAAAGGCCCAGGAAGGGCAAACGGGAAATGCCAGAACATGTACACAAACAAATGGGGCTGTTAACTGTATGACATTAAATCTGCAAATTCCTCTTTTCCCAAGTGCCTGCAGGAAAAGTATTATTAAAATATCTTGCTTAGTTTATGGCTGTTACTCACTGATTGTACCTTGTGTATTGCTGGCATTTCCCATGTCCCCGAAGGGCTGATGTTCTTCTCTCCAAGCCTTCCTCGTTTTAAGTCACATCTTGAAACAGAAACAAAATGTTCAGTAGGAAGACTTGCGGCTTCTGACTTTGCTTGGTTGGAAGAGTGATTAAACTTTCTAATGTAAATGGATGCCTTTCTCTGATTATTTCATTTATTTATTCATTCACTTATTGTTTATTTACTTAGTTTTATCAGCACATTTACTCCTTACGGGTCCTAAAAGTAGAGGCATTTTCTAGGAATGGAGATGAAAGTCTTGCTTAGTGTGGCTTGTGCAACAAAACACTCTTACTAGCATTTTGCTTTCAAGTGGTGTCTCAGTAGATACCCCTTGTTCCTGTCCTTCCTGGGAATTGTCAAACTAATTGGCCAGAACAAACAGCCTGTATGAAAGTGAAAGAATAGATATTGATTGGAAGGAATTCAAATAATATAGAGTGAATTCAGGGTCACTTTAAAATTTTTCACATAAAAGACTTATTCTGTTTCTTTTTAGTATTCTGTTTGTTACACAGAAATGGAATATATAATCTAGCAATTCCTTTGTATTTCAGCACTGGGGTTGTAGTGTTCATTTGGGAGCTCTGTTACTCTTATTTACTTGTTGACCACAGATGGAAATGCAGTTTCATGCAGTGCTGAAGTACAATTTTCTGTTGCTTTGGCATCTGCTCTGAAGTTTTGTCACTGATTTTCTAATAAAATACAATTGTCGAACATTACACTATACTAACTGCAGTCATCTTCACTAGCTGATCTTCACAACCCAGTTGCTTTTGCTAAATATCTACTGGAAAGCTATTGATGCTTTTATATGGGTGACTTTTTTTCCGCTATGCTCTTGTTGTAAAGAACATACGATGTTCATTACTCAATAAGTATATTTGCTTCCACATGCTGTTCACAGTTTTTATTGGAATTTAACAGAATCTTCATCCATGATAGATTTCCTTGGGACTGGTGGAAACTGGATTGTCCCTTAAATGTTTGTATGGTTTCTTTTTGTTCTACTGCAAGAAAAATATACAGCATGTCATGCTTGTCATGCTAGTCAGAAAAACTAAGCATTTAGTGCTCAATATGACTATTTCACAGTTAAAAGCTGCAAAATTATGCATTTTCCTTAGTTATGATGGAAACAGTCTTCTGTTAAATCACGTATTTTAAACTGAATATTTATTGTTATCAAAAACTATTTCTGTACCTTATAATAAATTCTGTTTTCTTGAAGTAAAAGGGGCTTTAATATTTTACTAAAAATATTACTGTTGCATTTTATGTACAAAAAACCCAAACACACAAAAAGGACTTGTCTTAGTTCATTATAAATATTAATTTCATATTTTTCATGGCCACTAAATACCACTGTTGTGCGGGTTACGGCATGAGGAGATTTATTTAGATTAGGAGATGACAGTTTGGGAGTCAGTCATTTAAAAGATGCTCCTGCACTGCTATGTCAGATGGTGTAATGGTATTTTACTGTGAACTAACATAATTGTTGGCAGTAAAGCTAGTTTCCGTTACATAGGTAGGGAGGTTTCTCCTTCAGATTCATGAAGGAAAATCCTATTGATTTTTCTACAGTTCGCTCCTGTAGGAAATAGTTGTTTTGAAATAGATTGGAACTCAGATAAGAGCTATATGAGTTTCAGCCACTAGGTGGTAGAGTATTCCAAGAGTACTGCAAATTTTGCAGCTGGACAGAGTGGTTGTTCTCCTGACTGAACTTCTGCCTTTTTCTGTTTGTGCCTTTTCTGCAGATATGTTACTTTGTGATGGCTTGTTCAGTTAAGTGATACTTCCAAACAAATCTAGACTCCCGTTCTCAAAGTTTTTGTCAAAGCAATCATCAATTAAATACCAGTTCCATGTGAATAATATCAAAGGATTTAAAGGAAAGATATTCTGGTACCTGTATGTGGGAATTTGCATTAATAGCATGCACTAACACTAATGTTAGTGTGGCTCTGAAAAAGAGAATTTTTTTTTTTTTTTTTTAGCTTTATATTCACCTGCT
The DNA here is from genome assembly GCA_013398315.1 of Nothoprocta pentlandii. Taxonomy (NCBI): domain Eukaryota; kingdom Metazoa; phylum Chordata; class Aves; order Tinamiformes; family Tinamidae; genus Nothoprocta; species Nothoprocta pentlandii. The sequence continues at coordinate 280,189 of VZSG01000822.1, forward strand.
AATAAATAAAATTCTAATGCTTCAACAGAATGACCGAAGCTCTGCATAAACTTAAATGATCTGTTGTCATTATTTGAGGGCTGGGAAGAATCTCAAATTTATATCCATATCTTATTTTAAATCATGGGGAACTATGTTTCATTTGGAAAGTCAGAGAGAACTGATGAAGGTAAATGCCACAAATGTTGCTTGATCAACACTTAAGTTTTTTGACTGTGAATGAATGCAGTGAAGGTCAAAGGTTATTGTGACTTGTTGGGTATCTTAAAATAATTGAACTTTTTGGTTAGTAACAGCAAGGTGCTGTGGCTTTGAATTAATAAAATAAAACTTTCATCCTATAGTATATGAAACAATCTGCTTTTTGTCTTGTAGACTTCTGCTTGTAGGAGGCTGTGAAACAGATGAAGATGGAGTGTCTAAAGCAACTGGTTGTGGGTTAACTGCTTGGAGGGTTTTGTCCGGTTCTCCCCATTATAAACTGGTCACTAATTACGAAGATGACATTAGAACAGTAAGTATAGGTCCTTGTTTTCTTGGAAAAGTTTTGTCAGAATTGTTTAATTGAAGAAAGCACGGATCTCTTTGCAAAATGTTACACTGATTTTTTTTTTTCAAATTTTATGGTGTGAACTTATTAGAAGTTATCTGTTCTCCCTTAGTATCTGTTTGTTTTTTTTTCTTTTTCTTTTTTTTTTTTTTCTGTAGTCATTTGAACTTTTAAGTTCTTGGTAATCATTCGTGTTTTCTAAGAGAGAAAAGTCAGTGGTGTAAAAATACACAAACTCCTCAGCTGTGAACTGGGATCTGTGTCACCTGAGTTGGCTGGAGAAAGTCCAGTTAGTTTTGTCTTTTTGTTCCTGCATAAACTGAAATGTTTAATTCATATGTGCTGCCTTTTAAGTTTGACTCTTGACTTTCTCAGCTTCTAGTGGAAATAAATGTTTGATTTGACAGCAGCTACCATGTGACTATACTGAAATTGGTTTGTAGTATAGTGTAACAAATTCCAGTGTTTACTATTAAATAGATATCATCAAGTATAAAAGTGTTCACTTTATGCACCTGTTCACTTTGTTGCAAATAGAGAGTGCTTTTCTGTGGAACAATAACCACTCATCATAGTGGGAAAATGTTAACAAGCTGATGCCTTTTATTAGTTTATTTGTGTTTCTTTAAAATTCTAGCAAGTTGCATCATGAAGAATGTTTCGATGTAATGTATTAGTTCTCAGTTGTTTTAGTGCTTTGCATTTGTCTTAACTTTCGGTGCACAAATTAGTATATAAGATTGTGCTTAATTGTATGATGTTTTTCTACTCTTACAGGCACAGAGAAAAGGATTATTAAGGATTATGAATTTAAAATTTTACAACAGGAGAGGAACAGAACAGGTAATAATGTCTAGGTCATCCTGAGAAAAAAACCTCCAGTAACATAATTGTCCATTAATGTTTGCAAGGGAGTCTGATTTGAAAGGAGTTAATTTATACATCTTAAGAATTAGTAACTCTATAAAACTTGTAAAATAATAGACTTTCTTTAGCTTTAGATGGGGTAGCCCACTTTTTTTTCCTTTTTTTTTGCTAGACTTTTCTATATAGTGACTTATTTCTAAATCCAATTAGTCAATCTACTGAAGCAGAAAAGTTGATGTCAACAGGCTGATAGGAACATGTCTATAGATATTGAGTTCAATCTTTAATAAATGCAAATTAATATTCCAAAAGATAGCTGTAAAAAGCTGCCTATTGCTGCATTAATAAATTGGTAATGATGGTGACCATAGCCTGTTAGGTATTTCATGTGTTTCAAAGATGTTGAATTATGGCAGTATTTCTCAAACTTATACCCAATATTATCACTTGGTGAGTTAAAGCTCCCAAAGCCAACCCTCGGCAGTCCTCCAGCTCCGCTAGAAAACATACAAAAAAAAAAAAAAAAAAGCCATAAAACAACCCTCTGCATAGCCTGAGGTTTTTATATTTTGTGGGGAATGAAAAAGAGTGGTTTTAAACTCATCAGCTGCCACACTGATAGGGAAGACAGAGATTACTCATTTGTACAGCCTGTTACGAGCAACAGTGGAGAACATTTTGGAGAAGAGAAGGCTGAGAGGGGATATGATTAACATGTATAAGTTCATGAAGGGAGAATGTAGGGAAGAAGGGGCCAGAGAGAGTAGTCATGCACAATTCTTTGGCAAACAATAGAAAATGGAGAATGTAATAGTGTATTCTAGGTACCGAAGAACATAATTATTTACATGAGTAAATTACATAACTTGTTTTAAAAATATTGCTTACATTTATTTCCCTTTTAATTTCACAACAGAAAAGACGTTTGCAACTCAAATTTGAGCAGTGCTCTCAGTTGCAAACCGCTGCTGCATGAGAACAGTTGAGCAGATTATTTGATCATCATTGTTTCTATAGCCTAGGTATAACTTAAATCAAATTATTTAAAAAAAAAGAAAGTCTTTCCGTCTTCAATTGATATTTCATAGTAACAAACTTAGTAAACTGTATTAAAACTTATTATCATGTGTAGTTCAGGTAATTTTGCTGTAGTTATGCTGAAGCATTTTCCAAGAGTGAAGGGACTGCCTTAAAATTGATTAGTTGAAGACATCGATACATTAGAATCCTAAATTTGTGTCTGATGTTACTGTAGAATGAATCTTTGTCTAGAAACTTTTCAAAGGGTACAGTACTAACAAAACAGACTTTTAGACTCTCCTGCACTTACTACTAATTGTATGCATTTCAGTGAACATTAGACTCCTCAAGAGCCTGAAGATCTTTCTGAAAATCTGATTTAGACCGATTGAGTCCTGGCCCACACTTATGCAGCTTCTGTGTATTTCCAAATTGTTCTGCTTTGCATAATTGTTAGTGACACCAACTTTGACTCTAAAATATAAGTATATATTTGGAGGCCCTTGTCTCATGGCAACGATATATGCATACATTTGTAATTGTGTTTGTGTTCCTGAAATAACCTCTCTGAAGGAAGGAAGAAAGTATGATTTTCCTCCAAGATATCCAGAGTCGATGGAAAAACTGATCCATGAGAAGCAGTGCAGGGCTTTGACTAAAGCTTATTTATTGATGTTGAGCTATTTCTTCTCTGTGGCCTAAATCTGATATTTACTGTATTGCTGCTGAGTCTATTCTGTTAGCAAATAAATTCTTAAATTCAGTGCCCTCTAATGTGCTTCTCCCAGGAATTCTTTGTCAGTGCTCTCTTTTCTCTGTTTGCACTGTAATAAGGCGCATCCAGAAGTGTGTTTCCAAGGAGGAAGAGCTGTGTTCTGTGCTCTGGGTGAATAGCATTCTCCTTGGACAGGCATGGAGACGAGAGAGTAGAAAATGAAGCTTTCTAGATGTTTTCTTAAGCAGCTGATTAAAGAACAGTTTTTCTCCAGCTAGCTCTACATTTTTGTTTGCAGCATATTCCTTGAACTGCAATACTTTCAAGCTTTATTTCTTGTCTTCTGGTGTGATACAGAAATTAACATTACTAAAATTTTGCTGGTATTGAGCACTTCCAGATTTTTTTCCCTCTATTTTAGGATGAAAAACAGTTGAAGTAACAGAATAGAAATGTCATTTGGGGTAATTGGTTGCTTGGAAGAGTATAAACAATGTTGCACAGACTTTCTTTTTGTGAACTTTTTTCTTTCTTCCTTTGCTGGTATAATGCTTGGCAGGATGGAGTTTTTAAGATGAACCTTTCTCCTGATGGAGCTCTTCTGGCAGCTATTCACTTCTCAGGAAAACTGACCATGTGGTCTATTCCATCTCTCAGACAACAAGGAGAATGGGACCAGATTGACCAGGTAAGAGAGGCACATCCTGAAGCACATTAATCCAAATGTAAAAGCAAGATTTCTGATGAGGAAATACAATTTTAGGTCTTATAGTTAAGCAGCCAGGTCTGCTTGGGTTGTATAGACTGTAAAACATGAAAATTGCACCTACAAATGTTGGGAAAAGAGATAAATAATATTTTTTTCTTTCTTCCTTATTTTAAGACTTTTGTGATAATGCAGATCTCTATCAAGTGCATTTACAGTGAATTATTTGCTTTTTAAAACTAATATTTGGTCTTATTGAATTATTGAATATTTTTTTTTCAGCATTTTATCATGTAGAGAACACGGACATAAGACATAAGAATGCATTGCAGTACTTGGCTGTTCTCAGAATTATTTTGTCTGTAAAACTGATAACTGAATATAATGGATATTCTAACGGGTTTGATTCCTGCCTAATTTTTGTATTTCTTCAAACAAAGTGATCTCATGATCGCTTTTAATTAGTACTCACTCTCTACTAAAAATACACGCCTGAAAACCCCCTTTTGCATTACCCAAACTGCCTTACAGTCTGAGCTGTGTAGTCTGGCTGTACCAACATTGCGTTGCAGTTTAGTTATAGACAGAATCAGCGTCATTTGTATTTGTGTAGTACCTGTGTGTTCTCACGTTGCTATGTCTTTTCTTACCATTACTTGGTAACAACTTTTCTGTAGTTTTGTCAATATTCTATAGTACACCTGCATATGTATGACCAAGAAAAAAGAAAGTTTTGTTCCACTGCCCAAAGGAGAAGTGGTGGATGTAGAGACTGTTAAGTAGTGTTGGGTTTCTTGCTGCCCTAGAATTGAAAGGGGCTGTATAATTATGATAATAATTGGAGTGTAATATATACAACTCTATGTTCAGCCAGTACATAGAAGCATTACCTGGGTAAAGTAGGAGGACCATTCTGGCTATTCTTATTTTTCATGCTTAAAGTCCTAGATAGAAACATGAGAAAAATAGCAGCTCACAGCCTTCTGAATGCTGGGTATGCTACATTTCAAAATATTCACATTATGATTTCTATTTAATGCTGACTATACCAGGTCTTATGTTATTCATAACTTCTGATGTTTTATTTTTAGGAAACCAATAGTCTAATTTTCACCTTCCCTGTCCTCTCTCCCATTATTTTAAATGTAATTGTTCAGGGAAGAATGCAATTTCACTACAGTAAGTTTATGTTTTATATTCAAGAAAGACATGGAATTATGTGGGTGTATTCTCTCTGAAAAAATAATGGGCCAGCAATGGGGAAAAAAATGCATAAAATTTATCAAGTTATTTACTTATTTTAGCCAGGCTATGATGAGATCAACCCAGCCTGGAACCTCTCTGCTGAGAAAAGAAAGAAAATAAAAGGTATGTAATGAGGTTGGATCAATAGTTGAAAGTTAACAGTATTGAAGTAAAAAGTTAACAGTTAAAAATATTTACACAAATACTGAAAGATCTGAAATGGTTACCTAAATCTTAATTAGGACATTTGCCAAAATTGGATATATGGCTTGGTTTTATAGCAACACATAGCTAAAAGAGTGTCCGAACAGGATGTTTAAGATCCTCCCTTAGGAATACTTCTGAAATCATAGTCATAATTAGAGGGGGTATTTCAGCTAATACAGGACTTCATTCATTTATTATTAATCATAAAATTATAACTCCATAGAATGCTGAATATTCAGCAAAAGTCTTACCTTGTATCAGAAGCAATTACATCATAATGTAATAGATAACATTTTTGGAGTCCAGTCTTAAACCTAAACTTAAATTAATAATTTCTGCCCATGGTTATCTAATACATCTTGAAAGTTAACATCATTTGAAGAGATTACTTACAAAATCTGAAACAAAAGAGGTTTGTGTTTTCTACCCCTATTTGTCTTGTCAAGTTTTCCACTCTTCTTTTAAAATTTACTTAACCATTTATCTCCTTGTTATTGTACCGCTCTTTGAAGAGTGCAGAAATCAATAACTATTCCATGACCCATTTCCTAGTGCTTGTATGTGCCTATATTATTAAAAGATCTGTGTAACTTTTACTGATTTTTTTTTTTGGTTCTGTCTTGGGTTGGGATAGCTGAGCTGCATGTGTAGCCTCCTGACTTAGCACTGAAGTGGCAGAAAAGTGATAAACCAGTCTGCTTCACAGAGCTGTATGGGGAAAAAGTAGCTTTTTTTTTTCTTTTTTTTTTTTTTTAAGTGAAAAGTAGGAGAAGATGGATTCTCACTGCAGAAAATAAGTGCACTGAACAGGTGCAGTTGTTTTTTTTTTGTGGCAAATATGTTGCCACATAATCTTAGAAATAATCCTAGAAATGAGACACTTTCTATCTTGTGGTGATTAATTTTAGCAAGTGCTTTAATTTTCTTGACCTCTTTTTGTGGACTTTTTCAAGAGCCTTATGTGTAATTGTCACTTGTTCTCAAAAGCTGTCCAACTTTGTGTTTTCCAAGAGGATCTACTCAAGGATGGCCTGGAAAGTATTGACATATAAGTATTGACCAAAATATATACTTAAGTTTAATCATTGTTTTATGGAAATAAAGCAATTCATGGTATAATCTTTTTTTCCCCCATGTAATAGTATATATATTTTTTTTTTTTTTTTAAGATAAAGAGTCTTATTACCCATTGATAGATGTAAACTGGTGGGCAGAAAATTCTGTGATCCTGGCTCGTTGCTCCGGTGCTTTGACTGTATCTTCAGTCAAAACGTTAAGAAACTTGTTGGGCAAGTCATGCGAGTGGTTTGAGCCTTCTCCTCAGGTCACTGCGACTCACGATGGAGGATTTCTAAGCCTGGAGGTGAGGAATCCACCCTCTTTTTTTTTTTTCTGTGCCTTCCTGAACTCTTTTCCAACAGTGATTTTAAGCAGGAATTTTGCTTGAAACTGAGAAGAGAATTCTTTCCTGAAATAGATCTTGAAAGTTTAAAATATTTATAAGAATATGTCAGCTTAAGTATATACATAAGCTTACAGGTATATTTTATTGCAAGCTTTATTCTGGAAATTGTATTTAGTCAATGATTAGCTTGTAACAGCCTAAGGAAGAATAGTCTGAAGCTGCGCATAGATTGGACAGGTTATTTTGCTTCTGTTTGTCAAGAGTTGAAGTCACTGTTGCACACTAAAATAACCTGTATAACAGTGTACTAAGATTAAATATCTCCTGTCGAGGTGGTGTAGGACATGTAGTCTAACAGCAGGTTACTAGAAAAAGCCTTTCCACTTGCTTCATTAGATGTGGAGTGATGCCTTCAGCCTAGAAAAGATAGATATAGTCAGGGTTAAGCAAGTCAAAAATTGAAGGTTTTGAAGGAGAAGGAAGGTTGTTGATTAAGACTGATGTGCTAGAAGGTTAGGTCTCAAGGTGAAATGTACTACCTGGCACCCTCATCTTGTGTTTTCTGTGTAGTGTGAGATAAAACTTGTTCCGAAGAGATTACGGTTGGAGAGCAGGCCTGGTGATGAAGATGAGGGAGATGATGATTCTGACTCAGATGATGAAAGTTCGGCTAAGGACAGGTACTTTAGCTACCTAAAACAAGGCCTGTACTTTGTGACAGAGATGGAACGATTTGCTCCTCCACGAAAACGTCCACGTACTATTACAAAGAATTTCCGCCTTGTGAGTTTGAGATCTACAACCCCAGAAGAACTTTACCAGAGGAAGGTGAGTATAGGATTAAAGTCTCTGTAATAAGGCTTTGATAAGGAGCTTTACAAAGAACTGCTGGTTTTTAATCATTCTTACTGTATTAAAAAAAGGCCTGTTTCTGAGGTCTTGTGAGTATGGTATGTGCCTAATCTGAGGCATCTTTGGCTAAAAACTGCATCATAATAATTCAAATAAGGTGAATCAGGTCATTGAGGAAATGCTGAACATGAGTAGGTAGGATAGAATTGGACTTATGTGGGTCTTTAAAAACAGTGAAATGTCTGGCAAATATAATGAGTAAAATTAATTCCAGGATTATATCTATTACTTCATGCAGAAATCAGATGAATTTCAGTTTCATATGTTTGTTTTCTAGATTGACAATGAAGAATATGAGCAAGCTCTAGCTTTGGCCCAAACATATGGTCTTGATTCTGATCTTGTGTATCAAAGACAGTGGAGGAAATCAGCTGTTAACGTTGCTTCAATTCAGGATTATTTGGTATGTGCAATTTTTGACTTCTAGGTTTTCTTATCAAACAGCTGCTTTTTCATTACAGAAATTGAATTGTGAATCATGTTCTAATTCATGCAGCATAAATGTGTGGCAATTTAGAGAG
>VZSG01000822.1:293561-316111 GCA_013398315.1 Nothoprocta pentlandii
CATACAAAACACTTAACTAGGCCCTTTATCCTCTTACCAGCTGGAGATCTTTGAGATGATTCTTATGGACATCTACCACTTTGCTGTATCCTCTCTAAATACAGGAGGAGGTTGTGGTTGAGGGAGGAATAGCTATCCTATGGCAGGTCCATCTTTTTGTATGGACACATATTTTATAGCTTAGCATTTTAAACCATCACTCTTAGAAGTGTTCAGGAGGAGGTACCTCTGTAATGACTAATCAGAGGATTCATGGATTCATGAAGGCTCTGAAAGGGATTTCCAGCTATGTAACCTCAACAGTTCCTAAGTTGAAAAGGAATCTGAAAATGCTATGATGTGTCAGGGGCTCCATATGCTTGCCAGCTTCCAACTGGTATCATGATAAACCTTAGATACTTCATAATGTATTTTTTGAGAATTGTGATTCTGGTATTTTCTTAATTCTGTTTTTCTTATTTTCAACTTGAATCTGTTCTGGTTCTTGAGGTGCTTGTAAAGGGTTGTGAATCCCAATGAGCACCAGAGGCATAGGCTCTTCCTGTTAGGACAACTGCAGAGAAGTTTCGGTATTAAAAAAGAGATGAGAGAAAACCATCATCTCATTTGGGCAGTTACAGTTACCATTCTGAGTTTATAGTTAAGATTCTTGCCCTTAGGTTTTAAAAGGTAATCTTAGAGGAAAGTAATGCTTTACTTCTGTTATAAATACATAACCAGAGTCTCTTTCTTTTTTTTTTCTTTTAATTTTCTTTTCCCTTTTTCTGCTCTTAACAGCCATTTTACAACATTATAGCTCGCACTTGAAACTCAAAGAAGTTGGGAAATTCAAATGCGTGGTTCCCTCAACAGCTATAACTCTGTTCCGTTGCACATTACACTTGTAGTAAAAGTCATCACTTTAAGATGGAAGGTTTTATATATGTTTCTGCTTTTCCATCCCTTTCAGTCATGGCTCAAAGTGATTTTTTACTGGAGAGTTTTACTGAACTCTGTTTGCCTGATGGACTAGGGTGGGAGTGAAGATACCTTTACTCAAAGTGAGGTTTTAAAACAAAAAATTTCCATCTACCAGACTGTAATCTGTGAACAGATAAATACCACATTTAAAGACATTCATAAGCAGTTAACTCTGCCTTTCCATAATGAAATCTTCTGAACTAGGTTTCTAGTAATTGCCTGTGGCACTGCACTTTCAATGAAGCTCTAACAACTTAATCTCTTTTCTTCTTAGAATATATATGAAGTAGATTTGATCGAATATCCTCAGAATTGTCTAGTATATAGTCCTAGTTCTCTAATGTTAGTTTTTCTTTTCTACACAGCAGCTTTTATTTTTAATGTCACTCAGAACTGTTCATATTATTTAGTCCCATAGTCATTTTTCCTATTTTGCATGAATTGATTTGTATAATACTGCAATCAAATATCTAAAGGAAAAGTTTCATGGACCCTCAATGTCCCTTTCACTTAAGGGAAAGGATGGAAAAGCTACTTGGAGGGACCAATATAGCTCATATTCACCCACTCCCTAAATCTTCATAATAAACAAAAGAAAACTCTACTCTTAAAAGTGGATGTGACCTTTAAAAGTTAACACTTTTCTTAAGTTTTGTGAGGTCAATTGCTTTCTGATTTGTCCAGATACAAGGTGCTCAGTTTTGCAAGGAGAAAGATAATAGATTTTTCTTTCCTTCAACTAGATGAATCTCAAACAATGTGAAATGCTGGAAGGCAGAGGAAGAGGAGGACCGAACATCCATTGGTTAAAGAATTGGTCTCTGACCTTAAAACTGAATCAGACCTTCACAGGTTAAAAACTGTCCTGGGAAGGAAAAGTATTTTGTGTTTTTGAGTAAATGCAGTTGGCAGGATGCAGAAACCACAATATAATGAGCCTCTTTTGTCAAAGCAAAGAATGAGAAGTACTGCTAAGGCATGGTAAAAAAAAAAAAAAAATAGAGGAGTGGAAAGATAAATATAAGAAAAGTCAACTTTTTTTTTAAGAAATAGAGTTGCATACCTCCTAATCTGTCTATTTACTGGGTTCTAATCATTTATTGTGCTGTTGAAGGGAAACGAGAGTAGGAGAAGGTGGGGAAGCAATGACTGGAAGAAAATATGATTAATTTTTAAAAATATAAATACAAATATTTATGTAGAGGCATAGAGTGGCATGCCTGATGGTTTCTTATAATTGGAGGAAAAAAATTGAAAAGAACATCTGCATGAATCCATGTGACCTGTTTTAGTATCGGGAATTCTGGCTGTGTGCACACTTGTATATATGCAGTTAACTGTCATGTCTTTAGGATTTCAGTTTCTAGAAATATACAGCACAGTTGTATAGCATATGCTGATAGACCAATATATTCTCTTGCACATACAGCACGCCATACATGCATGCTAAATTCACTGCTTCCAGGCCACTTAAATTTATGGATTATGCATAGAATGTGCACTGGATACTTATAATGTGTCCCAGTTAAGGTGAATTTTCTGAATGCTGTGAAGAAAAGTATAGAAGCAAAACAGAAACCCTAACTCACTGCGTAGACGTTTTCACTTCTGTCTTCTCCTTTTCCCTGTCATCTGCATTTAATGCTTTTAAGTTTACAGTAGTGTTTTGATGCCTGAAATCTTTCTCAACTGTTTCCTTTTCAGCATCTATTTCTCAAAGATTTTATTGCTCTTTATGTTTTTTTCTGCATATGTTATTAGAGCTACTGACATGGGACTTGGAGGAAAAAAAATCTGTACTAAAAAACATAACTATTGGTTAAGAAAAACTTTAATATCCTTTGATAAATATAGCTCATTAATCATCTGTTTGCTGTTATAAAGTTCTCGGGTACTGACGTCTCTTATTCTTTACTGTTGTCAAGTATGGATTTTTTTTGAGGACCAAAATGATTTATTCCAGTCCATTTATTTAAATTCAAGTAGTTGAGAATGTGAACGAAGTGCAAGCTTGGTGCCGTGTGGGCTTGGTTTTCATTGTTGTTGTTGTCGTCATGTTCTTTTCATTTATCTCAGCAACAAAATTGTTAAGGAAGACTTTCCATAGTTGCTTATTTCAATCAAGCCTTGGTATTTTCGATATTTTTTTGCAAGTATTTAGAGAGGGTAGCCATGCAGATGTTTTGCTGTTGGTGAGAACTTGAGAAATCCAAAAAGTCTTTACCAGCTTATTCCTCTGTGATGGACTTCAATGCTTTTAAATAACAATTCCAGCCAGACTAAATCCTTGAAGAAGAAAAGAGAAGGGGAAAAAAAAAAAAAGTTAATCTATAGACTTGACTTGAAGGATTTAACTCTTCCTTTATTTTCCTTGTGTAAAGGAAGAGTGAAGTAGAAAGCCTCTAGTAAAGATGGTAATAGTATAAATTTTCTTTCCTATGAATGAAAAAGTTTTCTTCCGTTTCGTATTTGATGGTGAGGCCAGTTAATAAGTTTTTATGGGGCGGGGGAAGTTTTTTAAAAAAGGAAAAGCTTAGAAAAGCTTATAATATTTCTTTAATTTGCATGTCTGAACAACTGTAGCTTTCATTCCTGCGGAATATAATGCTGAAACATGAGAATGGTTGTGCAAAGTTTCATAAAAAGGCAAATATCTGGTAGCATTTTATAAAATTCACTTGAAACTTCCCAAATGTCTCCAACATGTGACTCAAATAGTTCTGACCTGATGTTTTATAAACATCTTTCACGTCTTCAACTTTAGTGGAAATTATAACCTATGGTGGGATGTCGAATAAGTAATTTCAAATGTTGCCTGTGCTCACACATAAGTCCAAAAATACCTGTTAATGAGAAAAGATTCAGTTGTGAAACGTTTAAAAATGTTAGAAGCAGTTAGAATTTAAAGATAAAAAAAGTTTTATATTGTGGGAATATGGAAGAAGAAATAGTTTTAGATGGGAAGAGGGAAATACAGAATATTTTCTGAATTGAAGGGAAAAAGGCAGGAGAGGGGGTTTCATGAACCTTCTAAGCAAAAGTGTGCCTTTCTAATAACTTTTGAATTTTGTTTAAGATTTAGGTTTTAGGATGTGTAATTCTTTATAAGACTGTTTATTGTCTAATGTCATCGATTAGGACCTACGAAAGCACTGGATTGTATTAATAATGTGAAGAAGCCTTTGGTTCATTAGGAAACTTTGCAAATTGTGATAAATTTTAAATTATTATCAGATTAAATTGCAACTGAGTAGTTTCTTAGCATATTTCCAGGCAGGCTGTAGTTTTACTGTGTCTGTAGCAAGTTGTGGGAGCTTGATTAGCAAGACCCCATTCAATGCGGTATTTGGCCGTACAGACTTTGAGCGTAGGGCTTTTTTCAGGCCTTATCCTGAGGGACAGAAACATTCTTAGCTTTTATAATAAAGTTAACTTTGGAATGTCATGCTTGCTAATATCAAAAATGTTGATTTGGAGGTTAATTTTGCATCTTTCCTTTGAGTGACTGAATGAGGAAGAGCCTTTTCCTGTTGAGGAAGAGCCATAGCCAAGGAAGGGAAATGCCCTTGGGAAAAGGCACGAGTACCTGTGTGTATAGACATACTTTGCTTCCTTAAATACATTTAAGGACTATTGATGATAAATGAGATGGAGTTGCTGCTTTTCAGTGTGTTCTTCTGCCGTTTAGTTTGCAAAGTTGATCCATACATTGGCCCATGGTGTGTGTGTGTTTCTTGAGATCAGCCCTGATGATTTCAGCACTGCTGCTTTTCAAGGGGTGAGCAGATTACATCAGTTAGTTTGCCATACTAGGGATTGTCCATTTATTGCTACATTTTCTATTAATTGTCAGGGCCAGGAGGAAATAGGTGAGACTTAAAATAGTTTATTGCTCCCATGTGCTGAAACTTTAATGCCTTGGCTTTGTACGTGATCTGTTTCTTGGATCTGTGATTTGTAGAAATAAATACCTCTCCCTTTTTCACTCAGTTTATGTTCAGCTTGACAGGATTTTCTGGGGTTTCATGCTACTTAAACGAGTAGCCGACAAGAGCAAACCATGACTAATGGTTCTAGTAATAACTCATGTTGTTCTAAACCTGTGCCCTAAACAGGCTTTTGCCTCAACATTGGTGTTTAGAATATGTTTCACTCTGGATGTTTGTAGTCAGAAAACTATGCGGGGCTTAATTGAGAAAATCAGTCCATCTGGGCATGTCTTGATTCAGCTCAGTCTAAGGTTTTGTGCTCAGGTTTGAAGGATTCTAAGCTCTGAAAATCCGAGGTGGTTGTTGTTACTAATTTCAGTCTTCTATTTTAGAATATGAAGTCAGAATGCTTCTTACAGTGAAGCAGTAAGGATTTTTACAGCATGTTCTTAGGCTTTTTTTTTTTTTTTTGTATGGTCGATAAAATTTTTTGCTAAACCTTCGGTGGGATTTAAAGTCATAGATTGTGTGAGTGTGTGTATTAATTATTAATAATTAACTTATAATTATTGATTAATAATTTATATATACACACAACCACATGTGTATGTATACATATGACAGATACTATAACTGAAACAAAATAATACCTATGTAGCTGTGTTTTAAAAAGTAATACCTCTTCAAGAATTAATCCACTAAGTAAATGATGTTCTTGACTATCATAGAATCATGGAATCATAGAATGCTTGAGGTTGGAAGGGACCTCAGAGGTCATCGAGTCCAACCCCCATAGACTATAAGTTTACTCCCATAGTTGCACATTGGGAGAGCAATAGTTGCATATCCTGTGTTCTGTTAATTGAATGCCCTTCCATTTTGTTTCCGAATTTCTTGTGTAAAACTTCTGTTTTCTTTTACGCCAGTTACAGGCAGGGGACATTGAAGATTCTTCCTTGGAATGAGCAGAAACATCGTGAAGAAGACTGGTGTGAAAAAGCAGAATGCAAGTAAGTGTATGGATAAAAGCAAAATGGTTTGTGTATTTTTGTTTCAGTTGCATAGCTTCCATACATATTCTTAAAATCTGGGAAATCTTGGAGTTCAGGATCTCAGTAAAATTTGTTCCAATTTTTCTGTATGCTAGCTTGCCTTTTAGCTCTATTCATAACACTTGGTGAGCAAACACTCTTTCATGTTACTAAATTATGTTCAGTGTGATTATACAATGCAAAGCTGATCCATATGCAAGTAAGTAGAGGGGAGATTACTTTAGGAAATGCTATTTTTTTCCTGTTTCTTGCAAACCTTAATCTTATAATTATGGATGCCATTAATGCTTCTCATTGCATGAAAAACAGAATTCAGGGTCTGGGCATATACTCTAGTTACTTGGCTGACAGAAAAATACCCTTACTGTGATTGGTATTTGAATCTGTTCCAAGTATTTATGCCATAGAGTATTGATGTGGTTACTATGTATCCTTCTCCAGAACAATCATTTCTCTAGAATAATCAGAGCTTTCAGAAAAGAGACTTGTGTAAACATGTATGATGTGGGTTTTTTTGTTTGCTTTTGTTTTGCTTTTTTAGGAAGATTGTTGAACCAACTCTTCAAGATGAAGGACAATTTCTGTACGAAATGCAACCTGAATTACTGAAGTATAGGACTACTGAGCTTTCAGTAGATCTGGTTACTGACTGGTATTTGAACAGGGCACAAGAAATTGAAAATTATTCTATGCAGGTGAGAACAGCAGTGAAGAACTGGTGGTGGCTGTCTTGAGATAATCCACTTTCTTCAAAGTAACTTCTGTTAATGAGTATTAGCAGCATTGGTAGTGAGCAGTGACACTGTTATATATGACACTTTTATATGTCATTCGAGCTTTGTTGTTATAAGACCGATTTTTCAAAGTCCCTGTGTTTAAAAGCAAAAAAATAGTCCTCCCCTTCTCATCAGTCTGTACCTGTCTGGAAATCTGGGTACTAGTAGTATTACTTGGTCTCAAACTTTGTATTACATATATGTATGTAACCAGTATAACTGCTGGTAAAGGTAAGCCTTTGTAACCTATGGTGAGCATTGAGGTGCCTCTCTCTGTGTGATCTACAGAAGGAATCAGAAGATACTATTCTCCTAATTTACATGCATAAATTGCTTAGGATGGACTTGGGCTGAAAGGCCTATAATGGTATCAGCTACTATACCTAAACATTTGCTTTGTTTTTATAAAGCTGAGATGAGCAACCCATTTTGGAAAATAGAGGTGACAAAAGAACTAAGAATTATTCTTAAGAAAAGAGGACAAACAGGATGGTGACTTGTACTTTTTTCTTTGTTAAACACTTGTACAGCAGGATGTTTGTTTTTGTTTTTTCAGGTGGATTGTGCTCTGTCCCTTGTCCGTCTTGGCATGGAGAGGAATATTCCTGGTCTGCAGACGCTTTGTGACAATCTAATTACTCTTGAGACAGTAGTTTATGAAACTGAAGGTGATCGAACCTTAACTTTGAAGGAGCTAGTAGAGTTGAAAGACATTGAAAAACTGAGACTGCTGATGAAGAATGTAAGTATTTTGAACACATCACTAATTAGGGACTGATTCCAATAATTCCGCTTACTGTAGATCTTTTTTATCTGTAACTGCACTGTTACTTTGCATTTTTCTGGTGAACATTCTTGAATTCAACAACCTATCAGATGCTTTCCCTGTTTTCTTGGAAACCTGTGTCTTCATTCTAGGCGTGGGGCCTAGAAATTTCAGTAATGTGAAAGCTGTGAATTACTTTTCCATCCGTTGTTTCTGGAGGATCTTCAGTATAGGTGTTGCTCGTGCTGCAGCTACATATTGAATGTCTTTCTTGGATTTTTTTTTTTTTTTGGTGTTTGTGGAAAATGGTGGCAAGTAATATTTGCCTTTGCAGAATATGTGTGTATTTAATCTTTTCAGGGTTAAGCCTTTGCATGGCATTTCAAAATAGAAAAAGCTGTGCCTTTTTTGAAGAGGATGGAAGATACCTAGAGATAAAACAGGGCTTTGAAATTCAAATGAAAATGAAATTCAGTTTGAAATTCATGTAAGCTAGACTTGGAAGCTCTTAGAAACTTTAGAATTTTGCTACTATTTGTAACCACTTGCATTTTGTTTTCCTGTCTCGTGTTCTTCTTTACTGAAATATTAAAAGTAATATTATTCTGACATGGATGCAAACTCACCTTTTACTAATTCAAAAATTACATGAGGAAGAGAACTTGGTGTTCTTGTAATGGTCTTTTTTCCTGTGCTGCTTGGTGTCCCCAAGCCTTTCAGTAGCAGCAAGAAGATTAATTGCTTCTGTAGCTCATATCATAGTGATCTATGCTGTAGTGAAAGTTCAGGCTTGTGCTCTTAGTTGTTATTTATGACAAATAATGCTGAAATTAAATGGATCAAAGCTTGTTCTGTTCTTTATTATCATTTTGAAAAAGTATCTATTTTTTTCACTACTTTTTCCCCTGACTCCCTCTGTCTCATTTCAGTCCTCCGAAGAAAAATATGTAAAAAATGTTTATCAGTGGATGATCCCATTTCTCCACCGCTGTGAAAGTCGGTCCCCTGGTCTGGCACATTCGCTTTTTAAAGAATATTTAGTGACTTTAGCAAAGGATGACCTGACTCTACCTCTCAAGATATTTCAGAATTCAAAACCTTCTGTAAGTATAGAAGCCTGATGATTCTATGGGCTTCCTTGAAAATTTTGTGTTGAAGAGGCTAAGTTGTAAATAAGGCTGTATTTTCTTCTAAATCAGATTCACTCTGAATTCTTTCTCTTCCTTTTGGATTGTACATTTGTCATGTTTATACAAAATGTTAATTAAAAATATTAAAGCATGAGTTATGAAACAACTCATCTGTCTTTGATGAGATTGTCAACCTAATGTAATTATGATCTTGACCTAGTACAGAAAACAGTCTAAAAACTATTATTGATTCCATTGTTTAAAATAAATTTCTGGCAAAAGGGCTTTTTAGAAAAGGAATGAGTGATTATTTTGTGATTCTATGATTAATAGTTTCTCTTTCAAAAAAAAAAAACATTTCATTTTCTCTTAGTTGTCTCTTCCTTTTAAGTAATTAAGAGATAATTAATTTCCCTTTCTTTGCATCTTTTCCTTTTGTTGGTGTAATAGGAGAGAAAAAATAACACAAAAAACACTCAACAGCAAAAAGCACCCAAATCATCCTGATTATTCTGGAATTATGTAGTTCCAGAACACCAGATAAAATTACATGCAAGTCTTGGCCTCCTGAACCCTATTTGAAATCAAGTATCATGATCTATGAGTTATAATTCATATATATTTGTATATACTATATATATTCACTTATATGCTCGGGTTAATGTAAATGATAAAGAAGAATGCTTTTGAAAGTACCAGATACATTTCAGATATGTGATTTTTAGCCTTATGAATATTTCATACTTTTTCTACAATGCAAAATTATTCAAAGGTTAATCACTTGTTTACGTAGTATTGAAAGTTGTAAATGGATCTAATAGTACACAGTTATCTATATATCTTTATGGATAGAAATAGATACAAATATGAAAAGACTTTTGCACAAATTAAATCTGACCAATGTTAATAATAGTCTGCCTTCCTCTACCACATTAATGCAGGATAAAATGAGTACGTTGGTCTTTCAGATGTCCCCAGTGTAAGGAAGTAGCTTGGCTGCGTTTCAGGCTTTATCACCTTATAACAGTGACTTTACTGAAATTGTTAGGAGGAGACCTTGTAAGCAGAACCAGAAGATATATGCACATACACATTGATTTCAGCAGACATTCAACCGTTTGACTTGAAAAAGGAAACAAAGTATTTTATGGCTTCTGTCTTTTCTTGTTAGTGTCAGCAAAAAATTATTCACGATCAAGACCAGCTTATGATTACAGCCCTTGAATGTATTTTTAGTTGTGAACGAGATGACCAGCTTGCCCTCTGTTATGACATTTTGGAATGCCTTCCACAAAGGGGATATGGGTAAGAAATTTCCAATAGTTATTTTAAATACTTTAGATATGTTCAGTGTAGTTCCAAAGTAGTGCTTTAAAAATACTTGGGAATATTACTTCAGGTCTTACTCTGCTTTCTATGGCAATTATCATTATTAAATAATCACTGTCATTAAAAAGTATATAATGTTGAATAATCTGCATTGCAGTCTGAATGTTTGTATGTGATGTTTGTGTATCACAGTCCCTCAAGCAAATAGTGTGTCTAAAATGTATCAAAATGTTTAAATTAGCAGTACGGACCAAACCTGTATTAGTTTCCTAGCTTTTTATATCCTTGTGAATTGAAAGCAAATATTAGTCTTGTTTTACTAATCTTGCTGCTCTTGTTACAGTTGATAGTGCCTTAAGCTAATAAACAGCAATATGGCTGTGTGGGAGAGGTTTTAATTTAGAAAATCTGTACAAAGGTAGAATAATTCTAGAAGAAAGGGAAGCATAAACAAAAAGAGAAGATGTAATCTGGAAAGAGGAGCTACAGTCTAGTTCCCCAATATCTTTTACATGCAGAAAGGAGAAACCCTGAGAGAAGTCTTTAGGGCGAAAGTCTGCTCTTGAAGAGCCTTGCTCTCCATTTTAGCTATACATGCAGCAAGAAGCTGACAGTAAAAACTTGAATTGTTTGATCTTTTACAAGATCAATTGATTCATTACAAAAGCAAAGGAATGTTTCAAACTTACCAGTACTTCATAGTACTTCCTTATATCAGCAAAGTGCAGAAAGTGTGATTCTTTTATTTATTTATTTTTATTTATTTATTTTAAAATGTCTTTGCAGGCCTGAAACAGGTAAAACTAATGCTCTTCATGATCAAGTAGATGAGCTGGAACGGATTCTTAGGTATTTAATTTTACCAAAATAAGCTGTACATTCTTAGGTAAATTACTGTGCGTATCCAGAAATCTTGACAATAAAATAGCAAAGATGTTTATCTTGTACTGGGCTGTTGGCATGGTAATCTTCAAGTTTTTGTGTTCAGGACTTAGCTAGAAAGCTAAATAATTATTTGAATGTTACAAAAATATTTGCAAAAATATACAAATATTGCTCTTGGAATATTATATTTGATGGAGAGTGAGGAGGGGAGGGACATTCAAAATGTCTTTGGGACTTTTTTAGTCCTGATAGACTGTGTTGCTTTTAATGGACTGAAAAGAAAAGCTGTGAATATTTTTCATCAATTTTGTTATGTTATTTAGTTATGTTAACACTACAGAATTTTAAAGTTTTTCACTATGTAATGAAATAAATTTGATTAATCCTTTCTTTTATAGATGCTACATATAGATACTTCTTTGTGTTAGGGTGCATTGTCTGTTACAGCTTGTGTGACTGCAGAATTCAAAAATTTTGACTGTTCACTTACAGTGTATCAGAGCTTTTGGAGAAACATGGACTTCAGAAGCCTGTTTCGTTTGTAAAAAACACCAAGGACAACCTGGAGGAGGCACGGAAGCTGATGATTAGGCTGACGAGGCACACAGGTCGCAAGTTAGTATCCAAAAGAGAAATGGGGATAAGAAGGCAAAAGGAGGACCAGGGAACAGTGCTCATCTTCAGAGAGCATTGCTCTCTGTCATGTTGCAAGAGAAGTGTTGTCTTCGGACTGAACACACCATCCATAAAACACACAAAATTCAAGATTAATACTCTTAAGTGTTCTGGCAGCCTTCTCCAGATATCAAAGATACTGCAAGGAGTTTGAAGCAGGATGCTGTCTTTGTGCTTGGATAAGTTCAACAAGCCTGGAAGGCGTATTGGTATTGAGTACTTTATGATGAATAATAATTAACATAGAGTAAGTGTGTGCTTAGTGTTTGTAGAGCTCCTTTGCAAAAATGGAAGCTAACATTTAGAATTAGTCACATGAGAAAATCATTGTCAGCTGGTCTAGTGCGTGCATATAAAACTGATTTTTTTTTTTTTTACTGTGTAATGCTCAGTCAAAACAATGTCTACATAAACATCCCTAGCCTTTTTATTTGTATAATTTTTGATAAACTTATAAAATTCATAGCACATGAACTTCACTAGGGCGCTTTGTGGGTTAAGATACTGTGGATCCAGGTAAAGGATCTGAATCCTATTGTTTCAGGAACAAATTCATTTGCTGCTTTATTCTAATGTGCTTGTAGGTAATTGGTTATTTTTTTATGATTGCTTATAGTAAATGCACTGTATTATACTATAGTCTATACTGTATTATACTATATTTTACTATATTATACTATAGTGTATAGTAAATACACTCTAATGATTTGTAGTGGCTGTCACAAATTTGGTTTTACCCGATTATTGGATCACCATGAAGGCAACATTTACAGCTTTCTGTAGGCAACATTTACAGCATTTACAACATCTCCTCCCACAGAAAACAAAACAAAAAATTCAAGAATTTCACTCATGTCAAAAAATGTATCCTGCAGGCACCGTTTTGATGTTAGAAAAGAAGCATTCTGTCTTGAAACCAGTTTTAAGTAAAAGTCCAATTACAGATTGATAGCTTTTGAGAAAACTGTTTTGGTTTTTTTGGATGATGAAATTGTAATATTATCAGCCTTTCTTTAATATTGTGGAAGAAGAGAATATTTAATTTTAAAAATGTTCATAGGCAACCATCAGTGAGTGAGACACACTGGAAAGAATTGCTTCAGGATATGTTGGACATGCAGCAGAAAGTGTATACGTGCTTACATGCAGATACTTGCTATGAGGTGAGTTTTTTGGACTCTGAAGTTATGTCCCAAGTAAGTTACAAATTCTCATTTCATATTGCTTACAAATAGAAATATGTTTTCTTGTGTTATATTACTTGCTGATTGTCTGTTTGGCTCATTTATGGTATTTACAGTCAAAGCGGAAAATTACTTACATTCTTACTTCAGTATACTGTAGTTTGTTGCAAAATTTGTGCTATGCCTTCTGTAATCTGTATAGGATCTTGGCATACATCAAAATCTTAATAATGTAAGACTTCCTTATTACAGCTTACAGATTTAGTTTGCTCTGGCTGCCAGTTTGATTAGCTCTTGGGAGAATTATTGAAAGCAAATCAGAAAAAAAAATCTTGAGGCAAAAGAGCAATTGGCATTCAAGTAATAAATAAAAAATGTCACTCTGCAGTTGTATAATTGTGGTTTTCTGTTTGCAACTTAAAATATATTTCATGTTTCTGGTTTTGTGACAGTCTGAGTATACCTAGAAGATTTTTTAAACTGAAGTGTATCATTCTAATGTGCTAGAGCACATAGAAAAATTGAAACTTGTGTGATCTTTGCTGTGATCTTAATATAAAGTAATTGTATTAATATTAAATTATTTATTAATAGATGATAAATTTAACCTATGGGCCTCAAAAAAAGATAATTTTTTTAATAGTATTGCATCTTGTGAAGTGAATATTGGGGCAAATAGTTATTTTTTTTAAGAAACAGATCTGTGGTCCTTCAGCACTGAAACAAAGCATAAGGAGATTTGGAGAGCTTGTTCTTAGCTAGGAAATACTTAGGAAATTAGAAACCTGTGACAAAGATCACATTCTTGTACCTGCTATTCATTTTCTGAAATGTTTTAATCCATATGTTGGTAAATTAAAACTATACTGATGCTGGTTCTGGAACACGTATGATACATATTTTTGAAAGGAATTCAGACAGTTTTGAGTTGCTTTAAGTTTTTGATCTACAATTAATTGTTTCATGCAGCAGCAGTATGTTAATATACATTCTGTGAAGATAGTGTGGATAAAACCTTAAAACTCATTATGTATGATCATTTCTAAATATTTTCTTCAAGAATACAGACTTTTTGCTTTTATAGTTTTGTTTTTCAGATTTTAATCCTGAACTGTCTTTTAAGATTTTTGCATGCATTTTGATAGTTCAGAATTTAGGTATAAATTATGTCTGATGGCCAATTTTTATTATAACAATGAAATCTGTATTTTNTTTTAAGATTTTTGCATGCATTTTGATAGTTCAGAATTTAGGTATAAATTATGTCTGATGGCCAATTTTTATTATAACAATGAAATCTGTATTTTTTCTCTGCATGAGAACTAGACTAGAAATAACTTGTCACTAGTTAATTTTAACTTGGGGAGATTTTTTTTTTAAAGTAAAATTATTTTCTACTTCGGAATACATTCTTATAACTTCGAACAGCCTTTTATTCAAAGGGAATGGTTCTGCAGAATGCAAACATGCTTTCATGAAATTCTTGCTGCAAATTATTAAATTACTGTTCTTTCTTCTAGATATTCACAGAAAGTCTTTTGTGCTCAAGCAGTCTAGATAATATCCACTTGGCTGGACAAATGATGCATTGCAGTGTTTGGTCGGCGGACCCGCTGACTGCCTCCAAAGGGAAGCCACAGTATAGAGTCAGCTATGAGAAAAGTATTGAGCTAGTTTTGGCTGCTGGCAGAGAATATTTCAATTCTTCCACCAGCTTGACTGATAGCTGCATGGATTTGGCCAGGTATATTCACAATTACCATATATGTCAAAACATACTGCTTTATTTAATTGAAATTTGAATTTGCTTTTGCTGAAAATTGTAACGTGGGCTTGCTTTTTTCTTACAAAAAGAACACTACTGAGTATCATTATTGTTTGGAGATTCTCTAGGAATGTGTCTGTGTTTACGGGTCTAAGGGGCTTAAGACTCACTATAAGTATTTGTGTATATCTATATGTGTGTGTGTGCATATATATATATCTATGTATAAAAGAAACATATACTCTGTTGGGAACACTTTGAAACAGGTGCATACGCTGTTAGAATGTTCAGATTACAATGAGATAATTTCAATATATGCATATATTCCCCACAGTTAAGCCTCCTCATTAGCTGCTTATTTATAGCAGGAGAGGATACAGTGGTGGTGGGATTTGCTCTCTGCACAAGAGAGAAACCCTGTGTGGGCTAAGGCAGGAGGTGGAGGGCTTCATTGACTTACACTGGTGAATAGCTGTATTTTGGACAAGTAGGAACAAAATGCTTTTATATTTGGAACAGATGGTTTGCCCAGTCATTTGCTCTTGCAAGTAGCTATGTGATATAGTCCTTCTGGGAAAATGGACCAAGTGTCATCATAAAATTAGGCTGTACTTACAAAGGTTAGTTTTGCCCAAAACCCATTGAAAGACTCTTCTGTATTGGAATACAAAATATTATAATTCTACTATTTCAGAATCGTCCTCTGATCAACTTTTATTGTATGGTTTTATGGTTAAATTTCAAAATATGTGTGTTTTAGTCTAAAATATTGCTCTGTGTGATCATGTGTTTCTGTTCTTTAGTGTGATATTTTGAACTTTTCTTTAATCACCATTTCACAAAGATCCATCTTATTTCTCCAAATGGTTATTGGTATACAGAAATTAATCTTCCTGAATTCTCCTTTAGGCATAACCAGTTTTCATCTTATCTCTAGCCAGTTTGGTTTTGGTTTTATGTTTGTTTTCCCATTCCATTCCTGTTCCTTCCACTCTCCTTAACACCAGCATGTTTGTTAGGGTCCTGAAAAATGGGCCTGAGATGGGAATACAGCCAGCATGTCCTTTTAACTTGAAGAAAGAAATCTCTTTCTTTTTGAAACAATTTTATTTTGTGTTTGTATGAATTTTATTTACATTTGTTGAATGCAGTTGACAATACTGGAACTTCCAACAAAGGATTTTGCATTTTGACCCAACTTCCTATGGACTTTTTGCCTATGGTATATGGTAGCACCAGAGACCAGCATTGGTACAGATGACAGATGTTTCCCAAAGTAATTATATGTTAAAATGGAGAAGTCTGAAATATCTTTCTTTCACTGAATTTCCTGCAACTCTAATTTCAGAGGAGTTAGACACTACTCTTAATACAATCCAATGAAAAAAAAATATTGCTATCTGAGAATAGAATTTGGTTAAAATGCTTAACCAACTAACAGGATTATTCTGTAAAAACGCCTATGACTTATGTTACAGTACTAGTTGAGTTGGTACAGATTGACAGTTTTCCATTCATAACGGAAGGAGTTGATCTTTTTTTTTTTTTCCTACGGGTTTTTTTTTAACTAAAAATTTGTTTCATTCTTGCTTTAGGTGCTGTCTACAACTAATTGTTGACTGTCCGAGTGCTATTCAGGAGGAACTAGATCTCATTCGTGCTCTTGGTTACCTTGAAGAATTTGGTGTGAAAACACTACCGTTACAAGGTTCTTCATATTCCTCTTTGCATGATTGCTTGAATAACTTGTATAAATATACTTGGCAAAGTTTACTATTTAAAAACTGTAGTTACATAATTTAGTCCAACCAAATACATAGCTTAGGTCCATAAGACAGTCAATACATCTTCCACCTCTCCCTCCAAGCCCATGGCAGGCACAGACCTTATGATTATATTAGTATCTTCAGATGTTTTTCAGGTGATGTGAGATAGGAAAGATGCCTGCAAGCAGAATCTATTCTTAGACTTTTTTTTTAGTAGTACTTTTTTTGGAGATTAAAAGCAGGTATCTGAAGCTTCAGGTGATTTCATTAGAAATAATTAAGTTCACCTTTAATTCATGAAATAGTTCACACTTATTCACATGCCTTTGAGCTGTAAAATAGTACATGTGAAAGCGTTATTTTGTGTAGGTATTCTTCATGTCTCCATTGGAGCATTTTATTTTTAAATGTATTCCTGTGTAACAAAATGACAATAGAAGCACACATTTGCAATTTATATCTCATGGAGATAGGCTTTAACTTAAAATTATTTTGTAACTCAGATTCTACTGGTGTGGAAAATTGCTGGGAAAATATTTGAAGGAAAGGATGGTTATATTCATGGAGATAAAAAGTATAAGGCAATAAAATGTGATACAATTTATTAATAAGTTGTGCAAACTTTTCTAGGTGAAAGAAATAATTTTCAGTG
Organism: Nothoprocta pentlandii; assembly: GCA_013398315.1. Lineage (NCBI taxonomy): Eukaryota > Metazoa > Chordata > Aves > Tinamiformes > Tinamidae > Nothoprocta > Nothoprocta pentlandii. The sequence goes on from VZSG01000822.1 coordinate 310,431, forward strand.
AACTAAATATTCTTATTCTTGTGTGGGCAGCTATGAGAAACAGCATCAATATTTGGTATTATTGAAAGCACTCCAAGACTACCAGAAAAGAGCAGTGAGACAGGTTGGAAGGGAAAAACGTCAGGCTTGGAGGTGCTCATTACAGGCCTGGGAGTTGAGGACCAGGCTTTTGTAGTGCTGAGCATTAATGGCACTGAATGTTACTGCGTTAAGTATTAAATGTGTGCTGATGAAATTTGCTGATGAGAGGATTTAAACTTGGCTCTGTATTGAGAATTAGTTATTTATTTAACACTGGAAGTCTCCTCAGATTTTACTGCTTTTTTTCCTGCTTGTGCCATCTCCATCTCATAATTTGCACATCTTCTCTTCCATTCATTCTTTTCTGTGTGTTTTTCAGCACTTAATGATAAAGTAAGCAAAATTGCCAAGGTGTGTATTTTCAAAAGAGCTAGGAAAGAACAGAGTGTTTTCTTATTATTATTATTATTATTCATAAATTGTTTTTAATATATATGCACTTTCCAGAAGTTTGAGTTTGGTTTGAATAGGGTTTGAATGCTTTCAAAGCTGTATATTTTAGTTTGTGATTTTAGTCTTTTACCTTTCAATGCACTGTAAGATCCTGCTGTGATAAAAAGTCTAAGCACATTCATAAGGCTCTGCCTTTGGGGAACAGCTCCAAAGTTTGTAACTTTTTATGTATTTAGGGCATTTTAATTTAATATGCTCTGTAATGTATACAAATGGGGCTGTTGTATTCAGTACAAACAGCAGATTTGCCAAGACTAAAAAAAACTCTATTACTTTTTAATCTTACATTGAGAATATGCTTAAACAAATAGTATGAGACCACATTCAGATCAATAATACTCATGAAATTTTAAGCATTTTCTTATAAGTTAGCAACTTATAATGCCAGCAACTTATTCAGCCTCCAAAAACTGTTTTCAGAACTTTGTGTAATGTGTTTTAGGGAAAGTAGTGTTCAAGGCTCATAAGTTACCAGCTGCTGGAGTTTACAATATTGGTGATAGTCCAACTAGAGACTGTTACACCTCTACTGACTGTTCACTATAGATTACTCATAAAAAAAAAAGTTCAGTTCATCTTAATATTAATGCAACTATTTGACCCATGGCATTTCAGACTACTCTTAGTTATGTTTACATACTTTGACAAATCTCAGTTATATAGTCAGTTGCTGGAAACTTTTACTGCCATGTGTAAATGTATGCACATGGTAAGATATTAAAAACAGAACTAAGGCTGTAATCCTCTTCCTCTCCATTTGTTATCTGTTCTCATTTGTTTTTCAGATTTTGTTAATGAGATTCTCTTAATTGAATATTGCTTTACTTCCCCCTTTGACCCTTTTTTATAATTATTACATGTAGGTCTAATAACTTCTGGTTTAGACACAGTGTATGAATAGGAGTGCTTTCCCTCCCTTTGCTTTTATGTGGAAGATTTGCAAGATATTGCTCTATGTTTGAAGTTTGAAGTGAATAAGTGCATAAGAACTCAGTAATATCTGTTTTATCAGTCTTTCAGAATCTTACAAAATGGTATTTTTCTTCAATGTCCTCTGAAGGCGTAAAACCAGAATTGTTCAGAAACATTGAGTCTCCAATCCCAAAGCAAAAATAGCTTTTTCTTCAAAACAGTATCCCTCTTCTTCCTCCATTCCCAATCTGACTTGTCAATAATTTGGGCTAGAAATAGTGTTATTTTGCATTCCAGATTCAGATTTTTAAATTCAGTTGAATATGTGTGTGCAAGTAATTTTGAGCTTTTTCAATATATTTTTAAAGGCACTGTTTCTATGAGTACAGTGTTTAAAAAGAAATATATCTAGAAGGTTCAAGCGTACAAGCCCTAACAGCTATTCTCTTTTCCACAGTGCGTTTATGTTCAGATCGACTTAGCCTCATCAAGGACTGCCTTGCTCGATCGCCAACAAACTACAAGCAGTCTGCTAAGCTCTTGGGGCTTGCAAATTTATTGAGGATTGCAGGTAAATGGTTATAAAATACTGCATTGCAATATGACATATATTTGTGTTATGCCCTAGGACATTTGAGTTGATCATTAGGATGTCTGTTCAAGGACGTCACTAAAAAGCCCTCTGGAAGAGCAGTTGTCAGGAAGGAATGAAATATTTTACAGGAGTGAAATATTTTGCCTGTAGAACAACTGATCTTGAAGTCAGCTTTCTAACCTTCTTTGCTGCATAAAATAAGAAAAGACTTGTCTAATATGGATTTTGAACAAAAGCTCATTTCAGATATGAGTTATGGATGAGAATATTTTATGTCTTGCAGTCAATTGGTAGTACTGAAATTGCAGTAAATCTTTTATCCCTGTCAAATAAGGTAGTTTGATTTAATAACAGTTCTGTTTAGGTTAGAGGAAAAAAAGTCAAACGTGACGCATAAATTTCAATTATTAGACAGGCTTTTGTCTATGCTTAGTGCATCCCCTTTGTGTGCTAAAAATAATGTGTTGCATAGCTTGAATATTCATTTGAGGAGCTGAAGGGTATCTCGAAGGAGGTAAAAGGACACTTATTGCATAGTAGCTTATACAGAAGGAGGGAACTATTGAATGAGGTTGGTTATGACTATAAACAGAAATGCAGAAATAACTTTGACTTCCTGAGATGCCTGGGTCCTAAAGAAAGCGCACAGCATGTCCCAGCAGGTAACTCTGTCACTATAGAAATCCCTGTGCTTAGTATCACTGCTTGAAAGATGAAGGGGGAGGGCATGATACCAAACGATGCAGATTGGCTTCAGTCACCTAGTAATGTTTATTTTGCAATGATAATCTCGTGTTTTGTATGAAGAATCATCACAAGAGAGTCATACCTCACTATCTAAAAACCTTGGAATAGGTGGTATATTCATATTGGTTCAAAAGGGAAGACTGATATACAACAGCTTCTCCCTTCCATCCTCCCCAATCAGGTTAAAATTTCTTACTTTTTCCTAATATACCAACGTTGTTAGGCTTTCTCTTTTGTGAATCTGGAGGGTTTTCTTTTGGGGGAGAAAATTGAAGAAGAAAATCAAAATCTAAAGTGCTACTATAAAGCCTAAAAGCATAAAAGTTGTGGTTTCCCCCCAATATCGTTATTTTAGTGCTTTGTTAAAGCATCAGAGCCTACAGTGCCCTGGCATGTTCCTTTGAACATGCAGCAAAACTGCTGGCTCCTCTCTCCAGAGGAGAAAAGATGAGAGGCAACATAATTAGGTAGGGAATTTTAGGGAGTCCATGTGGAGTTTGTTGATACGGTAATAGTTTGCCTGTGTGCTAGCTTTTTAATTGTGAAACTTGGCCATAATTGAAATGAAAGATTATAAAGAGAGATTCAAAGTCAAATTTTGAAATAGCCTCCTGTTTTGTGGCTGTGATGGGGTGTGTGTGTGTGTATGTGTGATTGGCCATCACTTTTTAAGGAGGTAAATGATTTTCAAACTAATTATGGGGAAAAATTGCATATTTATTCTAAGAATACTGGGTCTCTGACTGTACAAGGTTAACCTGAGGAGTAATGATGGTAGTTGTTTTTCTGGTAATTATGTAATTTTTATAGTAAAAGTGTATGTCAGTAAGCAAAACACTGCTTTGACATTTGCCATTATTTCTCTTGTCTCTTACGCTAAATAAATGCAAATTACTGCTGTGTGTACTTTAATTGACTGCTTGAATAGGTAACCTTACACTGGATTTGAAGTTATAAATGATTTATATAGAATAATACTCGCTTTAAAAACACAATATTAGATGGAATGCTGGCATAGCCTTAATGAAGGTCTATAAATGAAAATACTCATCTGTAAATGAAATTTGTCTTAATGTAATAGACATTAAAAAAAGAAAGCAAAACATTTATAAAGAGCATTTATGTAATTTATGCATCTGTCAACTCAGAATTTTAGTTTTGTTGAACTGCAATTTCATATGGTGAAGAACTTTATTTATAACTTGCTAGCCATAAAGAGAATAACAAAAGTTAATGTTATCCCACAAATTATATTTTATTGCCAAAAGGGCAGCTCTTAATTAGGCTTAAGAATTATAAATATTTTATTTTAACATATTGAAAAGAAAAACTTCCTTGCCAGTAGGAAACAACTAGTTTTTGTTAACTGTTTTGTAACTATTGAGGAAGGGCAACTTGATTTCTAGCAGCGTATGATACAAAGGAATGGTGCTATGGAGATATATTGGGACGAGTTTTGACGTTAGTGAAGAGGTTAGGAGATGAATATTTTTAAGGACTACCTTGATGATGAGTTGCTTAAAAATATGCTGCTGGAAGAAAGTTGTCTTTTATCCCTAATTGCGTTTCAGTATCAAAACAACTCTGATTTGAGTCATAGTTTCTGCCAAAGAGGTTCTGATTGGTGTCCTGTGTACAGTACTTACCTATATGGGTTGTGGGTTCCCACATTTGCAGCCCCTTCCATTCCTAATCCACCAGGTGTGTCTGCCAGGGCTTTATCTATCTACTGACTGGAGAGATGTGTCACAGCCTTTCCTCCCCTCCAGCATGGCTGCTGATTTATAAAGAACCTATCTGGAAAATGTCTATGTATATTTATAACTATATAAATTCTGCATAACAGAATTATAATACATTTTTGGTGTATTCTCTTAAAAGAGTTTGAAATTTGAGAGAGTAGCAGTGAAAGCACACAATGGAATTTATATTCATACTTGTTGAAGGTGGAACATTAGGTAATTATATATGATCTGTGCTCTTAACTGCTGTACGATACTTGATTAATGTCTGTAAACTCTTCTTAAGCCTCATTATCTCTGTCTCTTAAGACAGGCATTCAAGTGTTATCTCAATGTCACATATAAGCAATGTGTTCAGCATGACAGACAGAAAATCTGAGGCCGATAAGGGAACTGGAGGTGTTCCAAGTCTCCTGATCCTTGCTTAATCTACACCTAGTTAAGAAAGTATTATTATTTTAAGTAATTATTTCCTTGTAAAATAAAAGAGTAAAAAGGAATAATAAAAAAATAAACTTAGGTATTCTGTGTCGTTACTGTGTTCAAAAAGGTACAATGAACAGTACACTTTATCTAAGTGATAATTTCTGAAGCATTTTAGAAATTTTTTTTGATTATTTTTCTTCTCTTTCAACGTGTTTGTGGTAACTTAGTTAATTTTAATATCCATAAGGTAATTTTAACGAGTTTAGCTTGTGCTCAGATTTTCTGTGTTCAGATGTTAAGCCTTAGAATAGAAGAACATGGGGGCTTCAGAAAGAAAACTTGGAGGATCTCTCCAATCTTGTTGAGCAGAGTAAACTTTGAAATCGAAATGTGTCTCCCATGGTGAAAAGGGGTAGTCCTAAGAAACTGAGCACACCTGGACATGAACACCCTCGTGATTGCACAAATGATACAAGGGAAGCAAAAATAATGTTTTCTGGTTTCTGAACTTGATTTGTATGAATCTGAGTGCCAGGAAGTAAAAAATAAATACAGATTTACGTGATAAAATAGGATTGTTATTTAATGTATACATTTTTTCCCCTTACTGAACTTTTGTTGTTTTGAGAGCTCGCATGTTCGTCAAAATGGCAGGGGAACAATTTAGTATTAAAAAGACTCTTTCACTTTTCTAAGACTATTAAAAATCTCTTCGAAGAATAAAC
>VZSG01000823.1:12794-80258 GCA_013398315.1 Nothoprocta pentlandii
GGGTGACCGCCGGCGCCCGCCAGTGACGGTTGGTGCTCCCGGGGTGACGGTTGGAGCCCGCCCGGGTGACCGCCGGCGCCCGCCAGTGACGGTTGGTGCTCCCGGGGTGGCGGTTGGAGCCCGCGGGGTGGCGGTTGGCGCGCGGGGGGCGCTGCGCGGCGCGGCCCCTCACGGCTGCCCGCTGCCCAGCCGTGCTGCTGCGCGCGCCGGAGGCGGCCCAGTTCCTGCGGCAGAGGCAGCGCCGCGCCTACCAGATCTTCGAGGAGACCAAGCAGGGGCACCTGGAGCGGGAGTGCGTGGAGGAGCACTGCAACAAGGAGGAGGCGCGGGAGGTGTTCGAGAACGACCCCGAGACGGTAAGGGCACAACGGCGCGTTGCTGTCCTCCTCTGCCCTCCCTGCTCCCCCGCCTGCCCCTGTTGTGGGTGCCCGGTGCTGGTGCAGCTGGGGAAGCTCTTTGGAGGAGGGGGAAGCAGGAGGTAAATAACCTGAGGCCATGCAGCACTTAGCCTGAGCAAGGGCTGTGTCAGTGCTGGCTAACAAGCACCGCAGGGAGGACAGTCTGGATAAGCAGCACAGCCTGACCGGGGTTGGCCTGGCTGCTGTTTCCAGAGAAGTGGAGTGGTGTAAACCCATGACATAATGTTACAGCCTCTCTGTCTGGACACCTTACTCTTCTGCTTTCCTCCACCCTCCTATCCCAGACGTATTTTAAATCCCTTTAGTGCTGTCCTAACACTGTATGGCAGAACAGAGCAGCCAGTAGAAGTGTGGCTCAGTGCTGCTGGGTCACATTCACCTTGGGTGGCATTTTAGAGTCAGTGACTTTGTTTCAGGACCTGTCACGTAAAAAAAAGGCGCACATGTGTCTAGAAGCACAGCACTGATGCATTTCTAGAAACCAATGTGGATTCACAGTTATAGACTGTAACAAGTTGACTTTCAGTCTTTTCAGCCATCTGGCTGACTTGCCCTTCCATTTTCTTCTGTTTGGACAGTACATGGATGCAGATGTGTCGCTTTACTGAGCTTGGCTTACTCTGCCAGTGACTTTGCACCTCCCCTGTATGCTGTTTTGAATAGGCTGTTCTCATTGCAGAGATTATCTGGCAGTGATGTAACAGGGGGAGGTGGATATGCTGGTGTTGAGCCTGAAGCTTGATATTGCACAGGGTGTTCCTGTTAATTGTGCGATGCATCAGGGAGAAAAGTGCATTAGGAGAGAGTGAGTGAGTGTGTGTGCATGTATACAAACGTATGCACATAGGTGCCCACAAGCAGCAAGGGAGGGACTCTCTGGAGTTGCTTTATGTCTCAGCCAAACAAGTCTTGACATGTGTGCATCGTCAGGAGGCTGAGAGCACTGCATACAGAGTGAACTAGACAGTTGTTACGAAGCACTAGAGCTACTTACTGCAAACATATACCCATGCTGGCTTTTCTTTTTGAATATCCTCCCTTCAGAGTTTGCCAGGGGGCTCTTGCACAGACAATGTTTAATAATGCAGCTCCTGCGTGTACACGCAGTCACATCTGGTTACAGCAGCGTTTGTCACTGTCTTGTACAGCCAAACTAATACAGAATGTGGACGATCGCAGTGGGGTGGCGCAGTGGCTGGCATAGCAATTTCCATTTACACTGAACCACATCTTTAAAGTTAATACAAATAGTCACTATATAGGAGTGATGCAGGAAAAATCCCAAATGTGATTCCGTAGCATTCTGGAAAGAAGGTGATTCGAGGTCACCAGTTTTGCTAACCGAGTTCTGACCAATAAAGCTGCTAAAAGTGAGTAATGTAAGATGCACTGATAGGTCAGTTTAGATGATGGTAGACTGTGTAAATGTATGCACATTTTTTAAACAATATTTGGCACTTATTCTGTGTATTGGAAAATTTAAAATATTGAAATCATTTGGACTTTAAAATCTTTATGTAATATAAATTCTGTACGATCCAGTCAACTCATGTCATTAAAGCGTGTTTTAAAGGGCAAATCTTATATTTGCAAAGAGTTTGTGTGTGTGTGATTGCTGCTGTTAGACCCTGCTCTAGTTCTAAAATCCTCTGAAGGAACATCATTAAAGCTACATCAATCTTCAACAGCGTCTCTGCCCTCTTTCTTGTTTTACATGTACTTCTGTATCAAAGCGTTGTGCTTTAAAATGCTTCTCGATATGCAGTGGCATAAGATCCTACCTTTTGTGTTGCAAAGCTCTGAAGGACTTTGAGCTCCTTGCTCTTACTTTGAATTTTATTGGGAAGCAGCTATGGCATCTCATATCAGTGCATTTATCACCCTGCCTATCCAACTTCAAATCAGTGTGTTGCATAAAGGTGACAGTTGCTGCTCAGGAGGAGTTTTCTAATGTCTAATGATAGAGGTCAGATATGAGCGCTGTTTTTACTGTATATATTAGAAGCCTTCAGTACCTTGTAAGGCACAGCTGTCTATTTTTATGGCAGTATCTGTATTTTCTTCATCTACCATTTTCATCAGACTTGTTCTCTTCACATCTCCTTCATATGCACCAAAGGTAACTGAAGTCTTTCTTAAACATGAGGAACTTACCCATTGTCATTTGGCTGATGCTGGATTTTATATCCCAGCCTGTTGATTGAAGGACAAGGGAAGCTACCTGAGAGAGACCTGACTCAGGAGAGATGGAAACTGTTGGGAAACCCCACCTAGCTCTTTGAGGAGCTGCAGTCACTGCGGTCACACTTCAGCACATCCTCAGATTGCAGCTAGACCTTGTTGGTAAAGTGAGGACTTTCACTGATGGGGGAAATGCACACATCATTGTTGAAGTTTTGCTGTACTTCAGGAAGGCAGCAATTTTTGTCTTTGCTTATTGGATGTGGTCACAGAGAATAATCATTTGGGCCCTATCGGAAAGAAACAGCTGCAGCACTGAGTGCCTTGCACAGAACTTAACCTCATAGCAGGCCAGCCACAAGGCACACAGCAGTGCAGTACTGATCTGTAGTGTCAGCTCTGCCCACGTGTCACTGCAGCTTTACACTTTAAAGCTTCAGCTGAGCATAAGCGTAGCCACCTGGATGTTTGCTTCTGATGAATGCAGTGTTCTTGAAGCCTTGCTGGTTGAGGGTTAAAGATTAGTTAATAGGTTGCTGCTTCTCTGTTAGACCTCAAAAAAGTCTTGTGATGTGAGCACAGAAGCTTCTCTTTTCCCTGCCTCCTGTCTCCATCTGATGTATGAGTCTGAAATGTATGAGTGTTCCTTAGAATCCTTTCTTCTGTGGTTGTGCGAAGAGCCTAGCCTAGGTTATGTTAGGTTAAACATAACATAAAGGTGTGATACAGAATCAAATAAACTGGTTTATTAAGATAGCTTCAGAAGTTTAGGCAAGATGAAGCAAGGCTGTGCTGTAATTTGTGGTCAGGTAAAACGATAGTTTGATTCAGGCAGTTATAATATCTAGCCAAGAATAATATTTTATGCAAGGGTACCTATGACAGGCCACCAAATGGAAATGAAATGTCATGTCCCTCTTCCATTGTTTCACTGCTCAGCATTTCAAAGAAACATCTGCAAGCAGCAGGGATGCGCATTCTGTGCGACCTGAACGTGGGTGTTGCCACATGTGGGATTACTTACATCAACTGCTAATAATAGGGTATTAGGTGGGGCTAAGCAGCCATTCATTTGCAGCCTAATGCAGCTTTTGTCTTTTATGTTTTGGAAAATATCAGCTAGCCCAGACTGCAGGAAGGAAGATCAATTGAAGCCTTTTCAGACTGAGTTTTGTTCTGCTTCCTAAGAAAAGAAACACACACACACAAAACAATCCAGTATGTGCTACTTGTATGACTATACATGGTAAAATTAAAGTGTGAGCCTAGGCTAATGAGTCTTGCAGCCTATCTTTTCCATTAAGTTGCTTATAACATTCTTAGATACTATTACAGAATTTAGGATGGTTTCAGTGTTATAATTTCATTTATGCTACAGGTTTTGAACAGAAAAAAAAATGAATGGATAACGATGATGGTAGGTGGGTAAATAAGGACAGAAAGCATATTCATTGCTTTCTATCTAATAGATAAAATTTATTAAAAAGATATGTGAGTTGTGATAGATGGGGTGAAGTTACAAAACATCTTGGGTTATAGAGATAAGAATGTTATCTTATTTAAAATGTTGATGAGGCCTTATAAAAAGGCAGTGCTACACAAATATTTGAGTTTGGTATGCAGTCAGGGTATTATAGCTTGTTAACTGACTGATAAACTGGTATGGAATTTGCTTGACCGGCTCTTAAAAACGTGCAAGAATGCAAAACAAAGGGCAGAGGGGAAAGTAGTTGCTAGTGTTCTTCAGAAACATTGGATTTCACTTTAAAACACATCAATCTCCCTGTAAAAGGAGTTTCTCTGTTCTGGAGGTAATGAAGTTGTTTGAATGCAGCCTTTTACTTGCATCTTTTGGAACTGCTGCTTGTTGGTGCCATAGCTGCTTGTCCCTAGTCGTCATGTCTGCTGTTACTGTTGGATAAATGGGGCTCATTCTGCAGCCCCCTGCAGATCTGGTCAGTTTGATTGGCTCGTTTTTGTTATCTATTTCTTTCATTACTCTTGATAAAATGCAGATAAACTGCAAGTGCAGATCAGCACCATCCAAACCTTAGGTTCATCTTCTAGAAAGAGTGCTTGGCAGACAGTTTTAGGTCATGTTTCTAAGGGTAGTGATGTAGGTGCACATTTGTAAAAGCAAACAACAATGGCATGAAGGCATGCAGGAGGAAGGGAGGTAAGTAGGAGAGTTGAGAAGTGTAAAATTTATCTAGTGGATGTAGTATAGTCTAGACTACACATACATGCATAATACTGGTATTATCTTTAAATTAAGATGTCATCAGCCATGTATAAAATATTCCCATTTAGATCCAGGAAGAGAATCTTGTTATATTTGTTGTGGAAAGTCTTCTCAGTGTATCCATTTGTCATGGCATTTTAGCAGAGAATTGAGGAAGGGCTATATTTACAGTTGTTATCTCTCTTCTCGTTAGTCCAGAATTCATTCTTGTTGGTCCTTGTACTTGGACATAGTATATGAAAAAATGTATTCCAGGCACAGTGATACCTGTTTTAAGAAAGGAAATACGGGGAAATTTGGATTTGAAGAGGAGAAGAAAGAACTAGAAAAGGTTGAATATTCAGGTATATGCCACAGCGGCATCCTAGTTCTATGTTGAAATAAAGTCCGGTTGTGCACCACATTCTCCTTTCCCTTACTGCCCTTATTCCATCCCCTCCTAACAAAGAGCGAGCTGGAACTGAGTCATGCCAAACTCCAGTGGGTCTACCCGATCTGGATAGAGTGGGATGGAGTGGGACGGTGGAGCAGGATGCTGGGTGCTGTAGACACAGCCTTTGCTTGTGGCTGCTTGTGGTTGTGGAGCTCGGTACTAGGAGAACAACATAAATATTCCTGTCTGTCTTAGAAGGCAGGTCCAACATTTATTAGTTAAATGCTGCATTATCCCATGTAATTGAAAAGGGTGAGCAAAGATTGAGCTGGTAGAAGCTCTGTCAGCTCCAGAGTCACCAGCTCGTGGACTCATGCCCACTTGATCTTTATCTGTTTTCACATCTGTGAATTTAACAGTTAAGAATAGAGTTGGAAATAATGAAACACCACATCATGAAAATACAGCACAGTACCCTTCCTGTGGGGCAGGAGGGAACATGAGAAAACAAAAGAGGCTAATGTTAAATGGAGGGGCTGCTCAAAGAGAGGATGGAAAAAGTGCTGGATTGAAGTGGGGATTAAACAGGTTTGGGTAAAGGAGGAAGATAATGGAAAAAGCAGAATAAGTGTAAGGCAGAGTTTTTAGAGGAATGCAAGAGGTTTTAATAAATATGTGAGAAAGAAAGAAAAAAAGTATTGTGGTTATAGTGGTTATAGGCTTTTTTTTTTTTTTTTTTTTTTGGTTTGTTTTAAACTAGAAATAAAGCAAAACAAAAAGGGAGGCAGCAGCAGCAGCCTGTTGGGAATTAATGCACACTTTGTTATTACAGCTGCTTGAGAATCAGGTAAGGGAAACATTGAATCTGTATAAATTGGCAGATATGGTTCATGTACACTCCCATCTCTTAAATGAACGTAATGAATTACTAGTAATTACTTTTAAATAGGTCTGAAGAACAAGGGTGGAACCCGCATCAGAGTTTTGGAATAAACCAAGAAGGGACCTAATCAGGAAGGTACGGACAGCACTGCTGCTCAGGGGCTTGTGGGACACAAAACTAGGCTATGAAGAGGGGACAATATAGGGACGGGACAACTACAAAGAAGAAGAAGAATATTATTTGTTTCAATTGGAATTTGTATTCCAATTAGGTAGGTCAGTGAGTGCTAAATGACCATAACCCTGGCTTTTTGCAAACAGAAACAGTAGAAAGAGCAGGAAGAAATTCTTTCAGTTTGCTTCTCCACTCATCTTACTTTTCCCACTTCATTTTCACATTTGGAAGCTTGTTTGATCTAGCTGGTTCGAGCAACCCACTGGCTTCTTCTCTTCACCCATCTCCTCTTCACTGCACAGCAGTTTGTGCAACCACATGGACTTATTTAAGGAACTGATCTAAAGGAAAAGTAACCAAATGTAAAAAAAAGGATTGTTGCAGCTGCATCAGTTCCCCAATCCAGTTCACTAGTGTAACTTTACAAAGGATTGTGCCAGCACAGTGGAAAGGGCAGGCTATGAATGTGCAGAAAGGCCAGGTGCAAAGGAGAAAGCAAAAAGCATCCAGCCCAGGCTGCTGAAGAAATGAATGGCCAAGCAAGGTTGGAGAAACTGATTGCAACTTTCAAGCAGGTCTCCCTTCTATATTTCTACCCTCAGCACTATGTTGTTGTGGCTTGCAGTTCTAGAAGCTTTCTAAGCGGGCATTGTGCATATTACGAACATTTTTTTTTTAATTTTGGATTTTTTTTTCCTTTTTCTGTTGAGTATCAGCAGTGAAAAGCAGTGGAAGACTAAAGTTGGGAAGTAAAGAGGAGACCCAGGAAGGTGGGACATGAGTTGGTGTTGTCTTCATTCAGCATCCTTTTGTGCTCCCTGCCTGGACAGAAGAGGACATAAATTAAAAAAAAAAAAAAAAAAAAAGAGAATGGGTCTTTGTGGCACTGTACAGAATCATGCATCTGGGGAGCTACTGCATTTGGCTCACTCCTGGAAGAGTGAGTTCGATTCCAGAGAATATTCAGGATAGTATCAGAAAAGCAAAAGTTAGATTAGATGAAGTATAATTAAAAAAAATACAACCAGCTCATTGGATCACACTCTTAAGTGATTGGAATGTTGAACATGCAACAACATGCTTTTTCCTCTTGCCTTTCATTACATTTTTCCCCTAATGATGTTTTACAATTGTTAGTGAGTTTTTTTTTTCTCATCTTAGTACAAAATCTTTTGCTGCAATGGCGCTCAGTATGCTGCTGGGGAATAGTCAAGCCCCTCAGAGAGTGGGGAGAGGGTGAGCTGTAATGATAATTCTGTTTTCAGTCTTTGGCATTCTGTGGAAGTGTTTAATCTGCGTGAAACAGGAGCAACTACTACAAAGGGTAATTTTAAAATGCATCTTTTAGTAAAGGTTGTAGCATTTGGAGGGAAAGATCAGCCACTCAGTGGACACAATTCACCCATAGTCTGCATGCATCACAGTAGCTGAACAGCACAAAATGGATACTCAGCAAATGGACACAAAACCCAGATACCGCCCAAAACAACTATAACTTTGCAGGTAGGAGATGAGACTTAAAGGCTACTGTTGGATAGCAACATGGCAAGTGGGGCTTTCAAGCACTTAGCAGGCCAAATTATGGGGAGAAAACTCTGTTTATGTTATGTGTTGTGGATGCACATTGTGCCTAAGCAAAACATGAAGCAAACAAACTCCGCACTGTAGAGATCCCTTGTGCAAGGAACTCCGCATTGAGCTCAGCGGGAACTTCCCTAGCAGTAGGTTTGAATTTCTGAATGGTAGGACTATCTAGGAACATTGTATGGGAGGAAGCCCTAACCATTCAGCATGAGATTTGCGGTGCATGAAAAGCCCAGGTAATTAGTGGGCATGAAATTTACTTTGGGCATGAAAAGCCCGAAGTAAAAAGAAGTAGGATGGGAAGCTCTTGTGCATTAATGAGATTTGCTTTCCTGAAGTGTAACAGTTAAGCAACCCAAGTCAAGTAGTAAGTTACAGCCAATTAAGATTAGCAATGGCTATTTCTTTGTTAGGATAGGGCAGGCCTGCAGTATGCAAACATAAACTGTATTTATAAACAAGGTCATGCTGTGCCTAAAGAAAGAGGAAAAGAGAGAGTCATTGTGTAGCTATGCGAAAAGGGCATCATGTGGAAGCTGTCACTTCACTGTAAGAGGTAACAAATTGACATACACATCAATTAATAAGTTACTCTGCAGAAGCTGTGGTTCTACAGAAGCAGCAATAATGCTGAAGGCAAATGAAATTTTTACTACTAGGAAATCTCTGTGTTGTGACACAAACTTTGTATTTCTGTACTTTATTTCTGAAGGGTTCTGATTTATTTCTAAAGGGGAGCTGCAAGATAACGTTATATGGACTTGTGCCTTTTTATGCTTCTCCATGTCTGAAGAAGACCTGAAATGTGCTTGATGGGGTGCTTGTTGGATTTGTTTTTGCAACACTGGCAATGTGGGTGTTGTCAGAGACTGAGTAGCCTGTTTGCCCTAAGCAAATACCTTTTAGAAATTACCATTGCTAACACAAATCTATTAGATCCTCTGGTCTTAGCAATATTGCAGTCCTGGCAGACTTTTTACCAGCTGTCAGTACAGCTCAAACATGATGCTGATTAAATTCAATGTTGATCAGGATTACCTGACCTGGTACTCAAGCAAAACAAACAGAAGCTGTTGGCAGACTTTTAGCTGAGTTTTCTAGTGTTGCCAATCACTTTAGGCAACAGTGAGAACATTTTCCTGGTGTAGACAGGGTCTTTGTTATGTTTTTACAAGGACTATTTATATACAATGACTCATGGAAGGACTGGTCTGATTTGGTGTTCTTCCATCTTCTCCGAAAATGTGGCAGAACAAATGCATACCCAGTATAATTTCACTAATTTCTGGACTGTACTGCTGAGGGTGAGCTTGGCCATAGAGTTTTGAACAGGCTGAGCACGTGGTACATTTCCTCTGGCAGGGAAATTTGTCTAAGTACTTGTGCCCCTTCAGTTCCCTGGCCCTGCCGTGCATAGTTACCTTCGTGTTCTACTCTGTTGTGTCAGTACAGGGTGACATGGGGCTTCCTCCACAGAAGTTATTCCTAACTGTCTCATTCAACCATTCATGTTTGAAAGAATAAACAAATGCCAAGCCCAATAGCCTGGGGGATTGTTTTTTGGTTGGTTGTTTCATTTTTTTTTTAGGACACTTTTAGACTTAAGCTCTCTCCTCTTTCTAGACACCCCACAAAGTTTTGGAATCACTGTGAGCAGCTGTGGCTGAGGATGGGAGAGCAACTTCTTAAGCACCTGAATAAAGTGTTTTTTGTGTCACTCTACCTGAGATAAAAGCAAGTACCCCTAGATCTTGCTATGCTGAATTCTGGGAATTTTCCAAGTAATTTTATTTAATGCATCAAAAGACTCACCTAGCATGTGTGCCTGAGTGGAATGGATGACAGTTGTAAAGCCTTAAATCTTCTTTGTTAAAAGGACAGTTCTGTCTCCTGGACAGACACACACACACACAAATATCTTGAATTGAGCTGGAGGAAGCAAGCAAGGACCTGTCTGGAGGGTCTGGCCTCATGCCATATTTTTCCACTTCACTAGAAAGGTGGAGACTTGTAGATGCCAGGCACTTCTTGCTCCCTCCTATTTGTCCTTCTCTTTCTAAATTCCCTGCTGATTTGTACTGTGCTTGATGGCACTTGCCAAGTTGTATGTAACTAAGTCCAGGCAGGTCTGTCTCCAGGTCTCCAGGTTTCCTGATGCCAGTCCACTGAAGACAGAGGCTTCTGACATTGTGCGGGCTTGCTGGCTGATACATTGGAACCAGAAGATGGGCTGGGTCACAAGAAGCAGGCATGGAAATGCTTTAAGGGCATTTTGATAGGAGCAAACAGAGAGGTTTAAGTTGTCCAAATGAGGTCCCTTGAAGGCTGCTCTCAGGTGGAGGTTGGTGCTCCCGTCAGGTCTAGGACACGGCATATTTGACCTCTTCTCATTTGCTCTAAGATGTTATTGTTGCATGGAATTATAAATTATAAAGCTTGGTGAGGTTGGTGTCTACAAGAGCCTGTACAGAAGATGTTTTTGTCCAATACATACTTGCTTAAAGCTTTTTATGAAAAAAGCCTCTTTCTCTTTTTCTTGTAATTTTATTTTTAGCAGTAATTACGATAGCACATCTAAAGGGTTCACAGACTGAAGTTTAAGGTGAGTAGGTGTGAAGTGAGCAAATTAGTAACAAGTGAATATTTTGCCACACTTTTTAATATTCTGACCTTCTTGCTTGAAGGATCAAAGCATTTCTGTTGGCATTTTTGTTGGATCCTGAAAATGAGATGGAGGACTTCTAGTGGAGGGAAGACAAGCCTGAGACTTTTAATAGGGACTTGATCCTGTATAGTACCGAGATTCTATCTTCTCTGAGATCTCGGTGTCATTGGGACTTAGTACAGAATGCACTGAA
Organism: Nothoprocta pentlandii; assembly: GCA_013398315.1. Taxonomy (NCBI): domain Eukaryota; kingdom Metazoa; phylum Chordata; class Aves; order Tinamiformes; family Tinamidae; genus Nothoprocta; species Nothoprocta pentlandii. The sequence continues at coordinate 23,509 of VZSG01000823.1, forward strand.
ATCTGTGAAAAGATAGGGTAGGGCCAAGTGCTCGCACTGAAAATCATGTGTATCTGGCTGTCTCTCTGTGTAGGGCAGGTGCAACCCGAATTTCTAAGTGGGCAGACTTTTTATCAGTGTTTTGTGAAAAATGACTACTACTTCAACTTCAAGTAAATTCATTTTCTCGGGAAAACTAGAGATAATTCATTCTTCATTCTTGACTTTTTTTGGCTAAATGGAATGTTGTTGCCATTATTGTTCTAGAATTCTGTTGTAATGAAGTCTATTGTTGCTCTTACAGCTCCAGAAGTCCCTATTGTAAGGAATAAAAGTGAAAAGTTAATGATACAATAGTGAGTAATGTTAGATTACTTGTTGACAGATGATGTCTTAGATAAAGCGATAGCTGTGTTGTTTTCAAATAGATTTATTTGTAGACTTTGAGCAATAGTACTAATCAGAAGGAGTTTTGCATAACATAAATGAAAAAAGACAGGAAAAGAAGTGTTAAATTTACATTAACAGTCTTGTGTTTAAATTACTCCACTACCTACCTCATGAAATGAAACTCATGGTGGCGCAAAGCCTCAGAGTTTCCCTCTTGCACTTTTCGAGCAAGTCAGTAAGAGCAGAGGCACTAGAGCTGTGCAATTCCCTAAACAGACTCCCTAAACTGACACTGTGAATGTTTTGCCCCAAGTCTGTGCTTTGTGCCTGAAGCCAAAACAACTAATTTCCTTAGTGTTCATTTAAAAACAATATTACACTTTTTTTTTTACTAGCACTCACCTCTTTTTTCACAGTTCAAAATCACAGTTCAAAAGTGAAAATGGAGTTTTAGGTCTTTGCCCTCACTGGCTTTGGACAATCAGCTTGACATTCATGATTACAAAAGTTCCAGCTTTTTATCTTTTCAGTGCAGAAAAAGGTGTTCTTGTCACTATTTGAATAAGCCTAGTGTTCATAGTTAAATACATCTGCACAATTTGGGGACATAAATAAAGGGGAAATAATGATAAACAAACAAACAAGCCCTTTGGAAAAGCTTATCATATGCAGCTGTGTTTTTCTCATGCAGCTCTCTTTTTCTCCTTAAATGCTGGCTGAGGTTCATTTTGTGATTATAGCCAAGCTGGGTACTCATTAGACTTTTTAGATTTACTTTTGATTTTTTTTTTTTGCCTTGGTCTTTCCAAGTTAAGTGGTAAAGTGTGAACTGCATCTTTAGCTTCTTTTTTATTGAAGCTTTCTTGATTTATGCTGAATATTTATATGGTGATTTCAGTTACGGGGGCATATTTGTCAACAGCAAATTATTATTTATTTGTTTCTGAAGGATCATAGCAATGCAAAACTTAGGTGGTATGACCTTGTCTAAGGTAATTACCTTAGACTATCCAAAGTGAATCGACTCAATAGAGTGTGCTCGTCTGTGTGGTGTGCACATGTGGAAGTACAGGCCAATGTCCCACCCTTCCATGCATTTTCCTGGCCTTTCTCTGTGCTGGTGCAAGCAACATGCAACTGGCAAGATCTCACTTGGCTGAAGATTTTTCTACTGTCAAAGCTTAGATCCATATCATATCAGCCAACTCTTGGTCTGACTATCTGGCTACAGTGTGTTGACACAGGCAGGAAGCAGTAATGGGTGGCAGTGGACCGTGAGAAGGGCGGCAGTGCCTTTTTCGGTTAAGTTTTAGATCAATGGAAGTTTGTTGTGAAACTGCATTTCTGAGGCCATTTTTGCCCTTATAAAACTTCTAAACGTCTATTTAGACCTTTCTGAAACAAGCAACTCTGATGATCTCTGCTTTCCTCTCCCTCACAAGTTCTCAGTGTTCCCGTCTTTGGGTGACAGGGGTTCCTAATGGGCAGTATGGCAGTAGGTCCTATAACAACTGTAGTGTGCTTGTTGTTACGAAAGCAAAATGTCCCCCTCTAGTTCAGTGGTTATGGTGCTGCCAGTTTGTGCATCAGTTTGTATGCCAAGGAGGCCCTGGGGGAATGGGTGATTCTGTAGTTTCCCTCTATTTTTTTATCTTTGTGTTTCTCTTCCTTCCTCTACCACTTGTGATGATCAGCACCATTACCTCTTGGATAGTCACTGCCAGAGCCACTGAACAGGTCACGTGTCAAAATAATAATAATAAAAAAGCATATGGAGACTGCAGCAGATGTTGCATGCCTCTGTCAAGACACCCCACACACCTACAACATTGTATGTCCTCCAACTCCAAATAAAAGCAATTAAGATTTTTTGTTGGAATCTTGTCGTGTAACTACTGTGGAATACCACTGAACTATCAACAGTTACTAATAGAATAAACAATAACAGAACAAGTGTTACTCCAGTAAGTCTTTTGTATTTTTTTTTCTGTTTCCTACAGGAATATTTTTACCCGAGATACTTGGGTGAGTTGCAGCTCTTACTTTCCATTTGTGGCAGTGCTGATGTGTGGCAGTGCATGTATGTGGTGCCTAACGCTGAGGCTGATTACAGCTAAAGGCTCTTCTAAGGAATGTGATGGAAATTGCAATAAAAATGCAATTCTAATTTCTAAAATAGAAGTATGTTCCTTACGTAATTTGGAGGTGTATGTGTGTTTTTACATATGTATAATTTTCTCACAGAGATTCATCATATGTTTTCTGCATGTTAGAATGTGTATTAATGTTGCATTTACTTATGTCTGTAGCTTGCAGCTTTTGTGGGCAGTACAAAGTCTTCTACCTTTTTTCCTTTGTAATCGCCTGCACTAGTGACTAATCTTATTAAAAATACTTTTATTGATGGTTGATCCATTGGCTTATTGTATTGACTATATGACTGTCATGCCAACATTATTTTCTGTTTGTGCTTAATGTGTAGTACTTAAGACCACAGATGTCAGTTTTAGAAAACTCCATGTGCTTTTTAGATTTAAAAGAGATTGTTGCTCTTTTGTAGGTCAAATTTGAGCAGCTACTAACACACTTCTAGAATCATAGTAGCATCTGGTAAAATGATTGTGCGCCTTGGCTGGCTTATAATTCTCCTGTACGTCAGAGCTAAAACTTTCTATAAGCTGATGAGTTTTAAGGCATCTGGGAGACTACAATATCGCAGAGGGTTTGCACTGAGTCTCCAAAAGTTTACTTAATGAAACATCAGCAGGCCAGATAAGAGATTATATGCTTTAAACAGCTGCCATGCAATCATTATAACAATAATGATTTCATTTTCTGTTCTTCAGCTTGTATTCAGAAATATGGGTCACTGCATTCAACAAGGACAGATTTCCTTACATGCGTTCATAGTAAGCATTTTTATATTGTAATTACTTGTATCTATCACTGTATTCGAACTAGTGGAACCACCTCAGTCATCTCCATTTTTCCCAGTATTTTAGTGCTTTCCTTCCTATTCTCTGTACTCAAGACTGTTATTTTTCCTACATTGTCCCTTTTAGAACATATTGTCAACTATCTGTCGTCTTTCAATGATGTGGTATTTCAGGACGTGAGGCATTTCTTTCCCACCACTTTCCCAGAGTCTGAGGGATATGAGACGCAAGAGAGGCAAGAAATAGGCTTTACCAAAAGCTTGTGCACTGTGCATCATTCCCTTTGTTTTATTTGTTCTTCCATGTTAAGTTCAGCTTGCCCTGTTCAGTAACCTTTAAAAAGTCATACCCATATTTGTGCATAACTTTGACAGTTTTTCTGTCAAAGAAGTCAGGTTCAACCATCATGTGATCATGGTTTCAATATTACCACCTTTAAAAATTCAGTGTATAATCACTTTGGAGGTTGTACAGATGTCTGTGTGGCAGTTGAGGAGTATTCCTCAACTTCCTTTTCCTGGGGTGTGTGGTGAAGTGAAGAGGTGCGGGTTGCTGCTGAAAAGCAGTGGTACCAACTGGAAACTCTTGCTCCAGGTAGCTCAGCAGTGTTGTAGAAACGCAGGTCTAATGGGTAATCATGTTCTCTGGGTCCTGAAATAATAAAAAAAGAAAAGCTGAATAATAGTTTTTAGGAATTTGGCCCATTGCAGAGGCAGTGGTTTGGCAAGTAAATAATTTTATTTTCTCTCATTAAAATATGAAAATATTTTAAATGGTTGAGGTTTTGCTAGCTGTTGTTACTTCATAGGAGAAGCATAAAGGAGAAGCAGCCTGAAATGTGCCTGAAAGAATGTCAGACTTGGTGCTTAACTGATTCCAAGGTGTCTGTTAATTTTGCACAGATGCTGCCAAAAGGCTATGTAGCTCTGTGGGCCTGTGCCTGCAAGACTCATTTATATTTTATTTTTCTTAAGAGTCTCCTTCTCCTCTCAAAGCCAGGTAGTAGAAGGCTTTCTGAATCTGGCATTCAAAGACATAGCAGAGTCCAAAGGCTGGAGGGTGATATTAAGGTAATATTAGCCAAGCTTATACTGGAAAAAAAAAGGTACAAATCTTAATCATCACATTGATCAGACAGTTCAGTGTGGAATTTGTGAATTCTGTTCTTCATAAGGTCCTTAAATCAGGGCTGTGAGTAGGATTCAGCTCCGAATTCGGATAGCTGGGTGCAAGGGCCTACATGGGAAATAGGTCCCATTACAGTCAATGGAGAGCTAGTCTGTACTCACTGGATTATGGAATGGCTCACTTTATCGAGTGGTGTCGGCTGTACGGAGCACTGAATCTCTGTATGGACCCCATTTATTGCATGGGCTAGATCTGCACTGACTGCTTAAGAGTTTAGATGCTTGTTTCACACCCAGACAACTATGCTTTGGTCTGCAGAGCTGGATCTTTTTCTAAAAGAGATGCTGTGGGTCACCTAGGAGTTAGGGATTTGGTTCTGAAAGAGCTTGATAAATTCTGGGACATTTGGGGGAAATAAAATTTCATGTGTGCTTAAAATCCACAGTGAGGTGATTCTTATGTTGTCTGTTTTTAATAGCAAGTGTTGGAATCTTCACAACACAGTGTTTTCCCCATGGAGTTTTAATTTGCCCTATTCATGAATATTGACAAATACAATACAGAGTAATGAAGCAGAAGCAGCAGTGTACTCAAGTAAAATCTTGTTTCCATACAGACCTCAGAATGGAGTTGATAGTTCCATTCTCTTGCCTGCATTTATGAGTTATATCCATGCATGTCACTTTTTAAATTACTTTTAGTACTTTTTCTCAAATGTAAATGAATGGAAATAAGAGCTACAATTTCTCTTACAATAGTGTAAATTAGAGCAACTTTAGTGAAGTTGGTGCAAGTACATGGCTGTGAAGCCACTAGGAGAGTGTAGGACTGTGCCTCATGTTGTCAAACCCCATGGTGAAAGGGACAAACTCTTAGCCTCGTGCAGATGCAGTAGAAATGCCTGTGGTTATTCCTGCCATCTACCATGTGTTGCAATAGGGCAGGATTCTGCTGGGCAGTATCTTTGTTTCCATCCAGCTCTGCAAGACAGATAAGGATGCAGTTTGAGGAGGGATTCTTGAGGAGGCCTGAGGATCCATAAGATAAGTTGTACATGACCCTGTTGACCCGTTTGGGTTACCAAGCGACTTTGAAGACATTTCCATGTCTGTGAGGCTAAGTCTGTGCTGCACTAAAAAAAACTCTTTTTTTTTTTTCTTTTCCTGAATGATTATGCCACCATATTCATTGACAGCCATTGCATGTCATCCTTGTCATGGTCATTGTTAACCTTGCACTAGACAGTTGTTGTATCTGAAACTCAATTTATTACCTTACAGAGAAAGGACTAAAGATAACTTTCATATTTTTCATTGTGGTAACCAGAAAATAAGTACAACGTTAGTATTCCATGTTAGGCTGGAGAAATTGCAGCAGTCTGTACTGCTAACTTCAGTCTTCATGTAATTCACACTGCAAGGTTTATGAGTAGCAGAGGCTCATGTAGTTGAGTGAAAGGGCCATCTGCTGTGGGTTACATTATTAAGAAACACGCAATACAGCCTGATTTTTGACTACTTTCTCCTGATAGCTATTCTACAAATATTATGCAGTGTTGCAATATATTCTTTTGCCTTATTTTTACGCCTAATGTAGCACATGTCTTGGATAGCATTGCTATCCAGAAATGTTTTTCATCTTCACATTTAAAACAGCAACTGCAAGCAACAGTGCTGTAAGCTTTATATAAAGTACATCAAAGGGAGTTACTTCTGTCTGCACTCACAGAAATGTTTTTTTTTTTTTTTTGGTGTAGCCTGTCATGAAGGTGACTTTCAGGGTAAACACAGAGGAGTTAAGAGAAATGCAGAAATAATATAGTCCTGAAAAAAGCAGGAGTTAATCCAGGTCTTAACTTTTCTCAATCTGCTGAGATTGCTGAGTTAAAAAACGTTCCTCTCCTTGCGCACTGAGGCACCAAGGCTCACAGTGAAGATGGAGTGGGGTGTCTTTTTCCCTGGAGAATTCCCATTGTCACCTCTGGAAACTTTCCTTAAAATCCAGTGGCAGAACCTCTGTGTCACTAGCATTTACTCTGTGTTGGTCCCGTAGGGGCTTTGTGCTGCCTGCAAACTGAGGAAGTTGTTTGATTCTTATGCTGGTAGCACACTGGTATTTCTTTTTTTTTTTTTTTTAATTTTCATTCTACATACCAGAAATACCTATTGGTCAGCTCTATCCAAAATATTAAAGATAGCTCTTTACTAACAGCAAAACCTGGGGGCTCTGGATGAGATCCTCAGCTAAGCTAGAGAAGTAGCTGAAAAGAATATCTTTCCTTCCTTGAGTATTGAATTGCTGGCTTCTTTCTATTTTATCCAAAACTGGGGAAAGTTTCATTTTCTTAAAAATTAGCTACTGAGTTGTTTTCAGGATGTTTCCTTCAAATTGGGTGTAGTAGTTCACTCCCTTTTATAATGATGTGAATTCCACCACAAAGCTGTGCCAAATTCTTGACATAGCTTGTTTAGCATGTGAGTACTTTGAATTAGCTCCCAGTTTGTCAGGTATTTCTAATAGCAATTTCATTGCTGTTTAAGTGTCTTGACTTTAACAAACAAGTTGAGATATCAGATTGTCACCGATTTCAATGTATTAGTTGGGATTTCAGGCTATCAGTGATTTTCATGCATGACTCTCTTTTGTTTCCCTTTCTTATTGCTCATTTAAATCAGATTTGCCAAACCAGTGTTCGCCCGATCCTTGTCACAAAGAGGGGACTGTCAGATGCGAAGATCTTAAGGGAGACTTCTATTGTGAATGCAAACGTGGTTGGCAGGGAAAAACCTGTGAAAAAGGTAACCTGAAGTTTTGTTACCTCTGATGCCTTTAAAAAGACAAACTATTTTTGCTGTACTTGTAAATGTTCACTGATACTCTGCTGAAATACTCAGAAGTTATGGTAATGAACCTGGATTACATAGTGCTCATATTTTTTTTACCCTTCTGTGCATCATATAACTTTGTAATGTCTTTTTTTTTTTTTTAACAAGCTTAATGTATTTCAGCTTGATTTTGTTGAGGAGGGCATAAGAAGTTATGCCCTCACTCTCTGTCCTACTCCTCTGAAAGGGACAGCAGAATTTAAGGTGTACTGTTTTTCCAAAGGTCATTTCCTCAACTGCTTCTGCTAACCCTGATTTAACAGATGACAGTGGATTGCAGAGCGTGACAAGCTGCCCATGCTGCTTTCTGACACCATTGCAGTGGAGAGCAGCAGCCTTTAGCAGACAGCTGGGTTCTTACATTGTTGATGCACAAATTGACAAAACGAGTATGTTACAATCTTGCCAACAGGGCCTTATTCCAAGTCCAGTTACATGCTGCTCCATGTTCCCATTGATTCCAAGGGGAATATTGAGGTAGAAACAGCTTGTTTTTTCAAGGAGTTTGTGTCCCCAAGAGGGTTTTCTGTGTCCTTTCTGGAATATTGAAGTTCTTCCTATTGTTGGTATTTTCTGTGTGCAAGGCTTCTTACTGGGGCTACTGCTCTTCTGCTTGCCAGAACTCTGTAACTGCCAGAAATCATGTTCAGAAATCATATTCAGTTCTCACCAAGATATCAGGAAAACCAAAATCTGTATTTCTGGTGTGAAACTTTGAACAATTGGGCAAAATGATGGAATCGCACTCAAGCAGTTTATTTAGGCATTTGTGATAGCTGTCTGATCGGTAGGCAAACAGCTCTGAGGGCTCAGCAGCCGATCAGTCTGACGCATGGCCCCTCTTTTGCTTATAAAATGCCATGAAACTTGCTCTTTTACCAGTTGTCTAACTCTACTTTCCCATTTATAGAAGCAGGATAAAATGACCAGATGAGGCTTACAGAGGGTGAGCCTCAGGCTTCACTGAATTTAACAGATTCTTACCGTGAATTTCAGTGGAGCAGTTCCACTCTCAGTGCTCAATACCTATAAATATATAATTTTTATGTTCTGATGAGTTTTGCAGTAGAGAAGTTTTGTCCTAGTTTTTATCAAAGCTTACTGATATTAGTATAAATATTAGTTATCTCTTTCTCTAGAAAAGAGAGAGGTCTGCTTCTGCAGATGGACTTGCCTTCACCTCCACAGTGACTAAAAATAATGTTCTACATGCTCACAATTGTGAGGGAGTTTGTCGGTTTGATTACCTCTTTGACCTTTCTGTTATTAAATGAACATGAACTAATGCACTTGTAGTGATTGACTGAAATCTTTGTCCCTTTTTTTAATATATGCGACGTTATGTAACAATGTTTCTTGTTTGGACTGTCTCCTTCTGAATTCCTATCCCATTGCCACTCCAGATTATTTACAGAGCTGGAAAGCTGACTCCAACACTTTCTTTTCATGTAGATATCGATGAATGCAGTGTGCAACATGGTGGCTGCAACCAGATCTGCCTCAACAAGATTGGCAGCTACCGTTGTTCGTGCTACAGTGGTTATGCTCTTAAAGACAGCAGAACATGTGAAGGTAGGATTTTCTGGACCTTTCACTTTGTTTCAGCTCATTTGGCAAATTCTTAGTGCTTTGGGATTGTGTTTCAGGCTGCTGAGTTGCATGAGAGGCCCTGTCTCCTTCCTACCCAGCCCTTCTGCTGCTGGTAGATTTACAAGCTGTGCTCTGCTGCGGTTGCAGTCGGTGCTCCAGCCAGCAGCGCAAGCCTGGACTTGTCAGTGGTCACACTGCACTGCTCTAACCCTGCCGTAATTCACAGGGGATTTGTGGCTTGGATTGGGCTGACTTGGTCCAGCTGATCGCGCCTCATATCCTGACATTAAAAGGAGGAAGGGCTGGCCAGATGCATTGTTATCATTCCTTCCAGTCTCACTGTGTTGTAGTATATGAGCTGGCTGTTTTTCTTTTGTGTGCTGCTTGGGTTTTTTTTTTTTTTTCCCCTAAATTTTGACATGTGCAGCTTATAAATTCAGATGGGTAAAGTGCAGAGAATAGAGTTTTTATTTCTTCTGGAAGACTGTAATCAAATATTCATAGCTGTAGAAAGACCCTAGTTAAGGGAGGCAACTATTTTACATAACAGTTGAGAACAGAAATCAAGGATCAGAAGTATCTGATTGAAACTGTGAAATGAACTTATATCAACAGAACTTAAGCCTCTGGGATTTTTAGAAGTGTTTCTTTTGCATGCTGTGATATAGACTCATTAATGAGTGTGGCTTTTAGTGTTATATGACTCATGGAAAAAAAAAAACAAGCAAATCTGCATATACACCTCTTGCAGATAGCATGATGATGTAGTACTAAACAGCTTAATCACGTCAGCTGAGCAACATTAATTCTACCAGAAAAAAGACAAATAACAGGATTTTACTTGTGTCTCCCTTCTACCATTTAAAGTGACGATTGCAAAATTTACATGGTATCCCTTTCTATGAGGGAGGGGAGAAATGAGGTCAGCCACTTAGAAAAGCCAAGAGCAAGGCTGATATCTTCACTTTTGAATGTTTCTTTGATGTCATTTTGTCCTTTTCCTTCTGCTTATTCCTATAATTAAGTGTAGAAACACTAAAAAGTTTCAGTCTGGGTTTGTAGAGTAGGCTTTGTAACCTACATGGCTACACAGACTAGTTCACTCAGATGTGGGAAGATTACCAAATGTAGCATTTAATTGCAGTTTTATCATGTATTAGAACGTAGAAGTAAATATGAAACTCATAATATTCTGCAAATGTTTTGTGAACACAAGGGTTTTGCTTGTATTAGTTAACACAGTAGAAAACATTTTTTTGTTTTTTTTTGAACCTGCAGTGCCAGCCCATTAAGTATGTCCATAGAAAAATCCCACATTGATCTCATATAAGACTTTGTAGCAAACTGAGCTTCCTCAGCTCTCCTTTATCACTACAGAACATCAGGTTTAGGTCATTTTGTAAGTGTGGAAAAAGGATTGTTTGGTGGTCTAAGAAAGGAGAACAAAATTCTATGGTTGTTAAGTGTTCTTTCTGTGTTATGCTAAAATCAGGCTGCTTTTGTCATTTCCTGATTTCTGCTTTTTGTCTTGGAGTTTATGCCCCTGAACATAGTGGCATTTTGGATTTTGGGGGAGGGTTTTTTTTAAACAGTTTTTCTTCTGGACCACTTTGCATTTTTTTTTTCCAGAAAGTGGTTAGTGGCTTAGAGACAGAAACAACAACTGAAATCACTTCTTATAGCTAGCTGACACTGAAGGGAGATACTTAAAGATACTAGTTTTTCAGTTGCCAAAATGCTAATCACATCACTTGACCCTGAACCCACTCTGCTATGCAAACACTGAAGTGATTATGTTCATCTGAAGCAGCCTTGTTTAATTACTTGTTTTTGCAGACATAGATGAATGCGCAGCAACAGCAGACATCTGTGGAGAAGCTCACTGTAAGAATTTAATAAGCTCATATGAGTGTCTTTGTGATGCAGGCTACAGATATGATGAGTTGAGAAAGACTTGTCAAGGTAAGATCATAAAATAACATCATGTTAGCATTTGTTACATGCTTTAAAGCTATAAAAACATGGAAGTTTAGCTGCACACTTTATTAAAAGATTTTCTGCTTCTTTCTTAGACATTAAACTTCTGTTGTCTTTCACTCATTGTGAGCAAATATGTGAAATTTGCAGTTATCTTTGGCATGAATCAAGCGGTACAAGCTCAGATTTCTGAGTTTTCTTAAATTTATGACAAGTACAAGATCTGGTGGAAGCTCAGAAGCATCTGTGCATATTGCTGTCTCTCTTACAAGTGAAGTAACAGAGCAGTAGCTGTTGTTCTTTCAAAATCTGTCATATGGTATTTCTCTGAACTAGGAGCTTAATATGCAGGGCCTATGCAGAGTCATGCTGGTTACACAGTCTGCAAGCTTTTTCAACTGAGTGAGTTTTGAAAATATTCCAAAACCAGCATTGCTCCCTGCCTTTTGCTAATTTAGTGTAATGGCTTGAATCACATACCCACCAGCCCTGTGGGCTTGAGGTGTTTATCTGTGCCTGAAGAGATCTCTGTGGGCCATCACAATTTGTCTTCCTGCATTTGTTTATGAAGCAGCTGAAAACATGCCAAAGGAAAAGAGTGTGCTGAGGAAAAAAAAAAAAAAAAAAAAAAAAAAAAAAAAAAAAAAAAAAAAATAGTGTAAAAAAAAAAAAAAAAAAAAAAAAGGCAGAAGGAAAAAAAAAGAAGATAAAAGAAAGAAGTAGAAAGAAAAAGGGAAAGAAAGCAATGAGAAATTCAGCTGTTGTTTGTCTGTCAAGGATTCAGTGCTGCTGAGTAGCAGTGAAGCCAGCAGAGCAGGTAGCCTGAGCTGCAGGGACCAGTCAGCACAGGAGTAGCAGAAAGGGGTCTGAAGGGAGAAGGCCTTGTCTAGAAGATAGGGCACTCAACTAGCAGACCAGAGGATGAGTTCCTCTTCCAGCCTTCCCACTGACTGAAAGTTTCTGTTTTCTTTTCTCTCCTTTGCTGTTTTTGTGCAGATGTAGATGAATGTGAAGAGCAGCTCTGTGAACAGACCTGTGTTAACTCACCAGGAAGTTACACCTGTCACTGTGATGGCAGAGGGGGAGTAAAACTTTCCCAAGACATGAACACATGTGAGGTAAATTGGTCTTTTTTTCAGTAGCTGCAGAATAGACTTTTCATTTATGCTTGCAACTAAGAATAATTGATGAAGTTTTGCACCAAAGTCTTTTGAGCTGAGCAAGTAGTAGAAGAGAACTGTGCTGCTAAGGTCACTTGAGCTGGGAAGGAGGCTTTGATGAGGAATCCAGCTCTCCTGAGAAAGAGGGTCTTGTTAACACTGTGCAAGAGGATGTTCACTTGACGTTTCACAAGCTCTTCTGCTATCCCATCCCACTAAGAGCATGGCTGTGAGAGCACTGCCTGGCCCCTGTTTGCCTGTGAGTTACCCCTGGCTGCACCAACTTTTCTTTATTTAACCCAGTAAGATGGTGCAAAGGTCTGGGGGCATATGCTGTAAGTTACAGAGCAGCACTTGCACTTTATGCTTTCATGCTGCCCTCAGTAGAGGTGGGTGGGCTTCAGTGGCACAGGCTGCTTCCACAGAAGCTAACCCATAGCAGGCACCTAGCAAGTTTTTTAGTGCAAGTCCCACACTGCAGGAGAAAATGAGAGAATGAGTTCCTTTTGAGAATGATTTCATTTTGCAATGAGAAAACATTCTTCCTTGGCGGATGAAGAGGAGGGAAGAGAGAAAGGAGGAAATGTCCTTAGGATTGAAATTACTGTCTCTAGAGAGTATATCCCTTAACGTGCCCTAAACTACTATATGTATAGCTACTATATGTTTGAAAGGAAAAGGAAAAAAAGGCATACTCTTTGCTTCTTTCTGCTTTGTAAGGAAAATAAATGTGTTTTGATTATAGAACATTATACCATGTGTGCCTTTTGCTGTTGCAAAAAGTATTAAATCATTATACCTGGGGAGGATGTTCAGCGGAACCCCTGTTATCAGGCTGCGCTTTAAAAGGAAACAACTGACAAGGTGAGGACAATTTTGAATGGCAGCTTTAATATAGGCAATGTAGCCAAGTCATTAACTTTTGTTATGATCATCATTTGATCATCATTATTTGGTTTATCAAGGCTAAATGTTAACCAAACCAGTAACTGAGAGGGGGAGTCTTGACCACAGAGCTCCTAAGATAATTGCTGAAGAACAGTAATGTTTTCTGTAGTTATGACTTTATGTTAAAATAGCTCTTAAAGTTGAAGTCTTTCTTCAGACTTTGAAGTCTGAAATGCATTCAAATTTAGTACAATTTAAAAGGGCATTCTGAGTGTTAGAAGTGATGCTATCTGTGTGGAAAGTACTTTGTGGTTTCTGAACTCTGCATAACTAATTTATTTCTTGCCACCTGTGTGGTCAGACTTGTGGCTGAGTTCGACTTTAGAACCTTTGATCCTGAAGGTATCCTTTTCTTTGCTGGAGGCCGTCAAGACAGCACATGGATAGTCTTGGCTTTGCGCAAAGGACGCCTAGAGCTGCAGCTGAAATACAGCGGGATCGGCCGCGTGACGAGCAGCGGACCGCTCATCAACCACGGCATGTGGCAGACAGTGAGTACAGGCCCTCGTGAGCCCAGCGCTTGCCTCGAGTGTTCCTCCGGGCTCTGTCCGTGCAGCCAGGTTCTGGGTGCTAGGATTTCTCTTCTGACAAGTTGAATTTATTCTTTATATTCAGGGCAAACTAAAGTGCCTCACTAGTTTGCATGATGTTAGCATAGCAAGAGGCCTCCTCTAGGAGTGCCTGCTCTGAGACAGATGAGTGCTAAGCTGGCTGTAGCTGTTCCAGAGGACACCCTCTGGAGGGGCATAGGAGGGGAGGAAAAGGGAAGAACATCATTCATTTAAGGAAGTTCCCAAGGCTGGCTTGCCTGATGTGTGGTGTCTTGTTTTTGAGGGGGTTATGTTGCTGATTTTCTTGCTTTTTGTTTTGTTTTGTTTTGTTTCCTTCTTTCATTTTTTTCCACCAGGCTGAGTTCTGGCCCGTGATTTCTTAATGCTGCAGTGTCCTTTCGTAAACTCTCTAGGCTTGTTTAAATACAAAATACTCAATTTAAAATCCTGTGTAAAGCCATAAACTACTAGAAAACATCTGAGTCTCTGTCTACTAAAAACATAATCCCAGTAATCTTACAAGAAGATGTGCTCTATTTTGGAGCTTGTAGGGATTCATGTTCTGACACTTTCTCAGAGTGTTTCTTGATCATTAGGCAAATATCCTATGCTTGGGTATGACCAGTTAGGATCACTAAAACCTCCTACAGTAAGATCAATGCTAGATGAGGATTTTATGTAATGAACAGATAGATAAAGTCCTTCAGTGTGTGTATTGCCAATTGTTGACATTTAGTAATATTTCAAATATATCAAGTGGTGTTTAATTCAGTTCTTTACTATTACTGAAAGAAATAATTTTAGCTTCCAAATAGAGAGTGTTAGAGATGCAGTGAAGCTACAGGTAAACTGTGTTAACGTGCTGTATCTTTATAGGTGGGAGTAGACTCAAGCCAGTTCTTACTAAATTAAAGATTCATTCTGCTAATCTGAAATACACCAATCAATAATTGTCTGCTGGGAGGGATGGTAGAGCCTGGCCTTTAGAGTGGTGAAGGAAGAAGCAGAAAGTGGAACTGATGTTACTGGGCAATTTGGCAATTGCAGAAAACAGTTCTTGTCTGGCTAAACTATTTAATGAAGGAGCATAACAGAATTGTTAGGTCTTGGACCTCTCTATGAAGTAATTACAGACTTTCCCAAATCAGTTTTGGGAGGGATGTCTGCAGTTTGCTTTCTTTAAGTAATCCAGACGTACTCAAATGCGCTGGAGTTACAGGGCAAACGGCACAAAGGCTGTGTTTGCTCTGTGCAGGCAGAGCTAAGTCCCTAGGCTAAAAGTAAATAGCATCTTCAAGTACACAGCTGCCAGTCTGCTGCCGCTCAGCTGTGGCAGGTCTTATCCCCATGTGCCACTGGCATCAAGAAATTGCCTGTTGGAGATCAGTCTGCTTAGTGCAGCAAGAAGAGGCAGGAACATTTAGTCTCTTGACTTCACCATTCACTCAACTCTGAGACTTGGGCTGCTGCTTGTGTCACTGTGGTCCTCGGTCCTTGGTTTCTTCTTTCTTCTCTCCTTTTACTGACTCCTTGCCTCTGCTCTACAGGTGTTTTCTTCTTTACTGATTAACAGTCAGTGTCCCCCTCTCTCCCATGGGTATATCCCCCATACCCTAAGGTATATGTATAAGGTGTAAGGTGTATATATATATAAGGTATAGGGTAAATATATAAGGTATATATGGGTATGTTCCCCATACTCTTTAGTATACATGGATGGTCCACACAGCTGAAAACATGATCCTCTCATTCTTCCCCTCCCTGATTTCTCCTGTTTCCTCTGTCAGGCATGGTTTTAATCTTGAAGATCCTTTCTAGGAAGGATTATACATTTTTACATGGCTCCTTTTTTGAATCAAGTAGCTATCCATGCCATTTTAAGTGTGTACTTAAGTATGTGTACTGTGTACTTTTCAACCTTGTATTCTGTACAAGTACAAACCCAAGCAACCTTCAGAGGTCATACCTCTGGCTCATTAAATGCACTTGTGGGATTTTCCTTTGGGCTTTCGTGTGTGCAGGATCACGCCCTTAGTTTCACTAAGGCAGCAACAGTGCTTTTGCCAACAGATCCATGTAGGAACTTTACAGTGAGTTGTGAGAAATCAGTAATATTTTAACTTCCAGCAGATGAAAAGACAGTTGTTATTTAAAAGCAAAACATATCAAAAAGTCACAAGCATCATATGTGGTTTGGTCTCCTGAACGAAAGTTGCACAACTGTATGGAAATGCTAAGACATCATCCAAACTGAAGGTCAACATTCCTGCCTAGGTGTATTCTGTGATGTTGATTTCTATATTCTATTTTTAGCTGCTTGTTCCCAGCATCGAAACACAAACAACCAAGCCTCAGGAAAAACTGCTCAGGCAGTTATTTATGTCTGAATTGATGGTAGGACTTCTGTCAGCCTTCTATTTGTATTGCATTTCCGAAACAAATCAACATTTTGCGTTATTTTCAGCATTTAGTTTAGTGCTGATACAGGGACAGTACAGTTAGCAAAACTAATCGGCTACCTGCACTGTTAAATGCCAGAGCTGGAAGTTAGGTAATCATAAGCAGCCTCATATTTAGCTTTCCAGGCCAAATATAAAGCCAGTATCTAGGCTAATCCCTTTTCAGTGTTGTCCCTTTGCTTTCCAGCAAAACACAGGCAGGCTGGCTGTGCACCATGAGCTATACAGAGCATGAAATTGGAGCACAAAGCTGAGTGCCCCATGGCCAAACCGTATGGGAGCACTTAGCTTCTGCAGCCGAGCACCTGAAAGCCTCGGAGCGTGCAGGCTGACTGCGACGGGTGTTAGTTAAGCCTTGCAGCAGCAGGAGGGAATTAGGCGGCTGAAACGCTTCCCCCCTTGCCTCGTAGGGGTGGAGGGTCAGCAACAGCTAAGCTCGGAGTAAAAGGAACCGCAGCTGAAAGTGTCCGAGGGCAGTGTGGAATAGGCAGAGTGTCATATCCTAAATGGGCATTTCTCAAGGATGTCCCTGGGGATTAACCCCTTCTGCTGTGAAAATTTCCATTTATTTAGTTAGTTTATTTTAAAGATTAGAAGCAGATAAGAACTTAGACTAATTTAAAAAAATATATAGTTGAGATCTATATGTTATTATTTTTCATATCATCTAATAAAATTTTAGAAATACTTGTCACCCTGGAAGTTGAAGGTTTTCTTCACAGAGGAAGCAGAGTGGAGCCACTGGAAAAGCCTCAACCAGCTTTTCCACATCCTCCACTCCTGTTTGTTCCATGGTTGCCTGTGGTCTTTGCTAGGAACAGGAAGACAGGCCATGCCAGATGGTGGTGACCACAGCACAGGATAGAGGCACCAAACTCGGTTTTAGCTCCCGTACCTGAACCAGTTTGGCTGCCAGGACCCAATCACATGCTCTTGTTGCCACCTTATTGAGTGGCCTTCACACCCTGCCAGCACCCTAAGAGACTTTTTGAAACTGGCTCATGTGTCTCCACTGAACGCAGTGAGGTAGCATAGATGCTACTCTAAGAAGGCAAACTTAAGTAAATTCTTGTCCTACAGGATACAGCATGGGGCAATCTTCAGATGTAAGCAGGGTTTTAATAATATAAACCAGGCTGTATTGTAATGAGAAGGAAAGAGTTTGATTTTCTGTTAATAGTCTTTTCAACTATTAAATCCCCTTAATCTTCATTACTAAAGACAGTGATCCAAGGACAGTATCCAAGTATTCACATGCCCGACCCTGTTTCCCTTGACACTACATCCACGGTCAAGGAGCTCAGGTTGGCTAATGGAAACAATCTTTGGGCAGACATTCACAAAATGCAAAGAGAAAAAGAGTCATGACCTGACCTTCTTAACAGGGTGAGGGAAGAACAAGCCTAAATGTCTGCTAAAATTGTTGATGAGATACTTGGTTCTATCCAGTGATTGACTGACAGAGGGTTTTAAATCAGATATGTGGGTGTCCCAGGGAACAGACCTTTACAGATGATGCGTTAGCATCAATCATGTGGTGGGAAGGAGGAGTGCTGTGGTGAAGATAGGAAATAACTGCTTGCTTCTTCACTACAAAAAGAAAGAGGCTGCCTCCTGCTGTGGCCCCAGAGTGTCCTGTGTGTAGCAGAAACTGTGCCACCGTCAAGCAGGCTGGTACAGAGCAGGTGTGTGCCTGATTTCCTCCTCCTCTTCCCCTGAGGTGGCTGCTTTATAGGGTTTGTTTTGTGTGCTGCCTGAGCAATTATTTTGCACTGAGGAATCTTGTGGCAGTTCTTTGTGCCAATGCGATATATTACCCCAAATGTAGCAATTCAAAGTTCAATAGACTTCAATAAAAATCAGGACAAATTTGGGGAAATTCAGTGGTGACAGACTCTTCCTAAAAGTAGCTCCTTAGAGAAGTAGAGGTAAAACTGACATAGACCTTTTGAAACAAAAATTATTGCCCACTGTAGATTTTTATTGCCCTCTCAAACATACCATCTTCTGTTCTTTTTTTTTCCCCCTTCTTCCCAGTGGTCTTATTTAAAGAGTAGACTAACTGTGATTGGAAAGCTTCTGTGTTATCCTTCACTGGTCCAAATAAAGACATCCTCTGAGCTGTCCTTCCAGCTTTTGCTTTCATATGCAACTGCAATAGGAAGTTACTCATTAATAACTTGTTATTGCATTTAAACTTTGCGTAGACTGTTATTTAGCAACTTAGAAATGTCAAGTAGTTAATCCATTTATAAATTTTCATGTAACTCTTTTGAAGTAGCTAGGCCGTCTTTGCCTAAGCAATGCCAAATTCCTCTAGAAGGATTTACATACCAAGGTGCAATTTAACTTGACGGTGAATAAAGAGGCTCGAGGACAGAATATATTTCTCCATCGTGGTGATTTCACAAGTGGTAGCTGTCTTTAGTTGAGATTGCAAGTATTAAATTCTTTTTATACTGATTTTTTTCTATTTACAACTTTACCTCTTCAGATCTCTGTTGAAGAACTTGAGAGAAGTTTGATTATAAAGGTCAACAGGGATGCAGTTATGAAGATATCTGTCTCGGGGAACCTTTTCACTCTAGACAAAGGATTGTATCAGCTGAATTTGACAGTAGGCGGCATTCCATTCAAAACGAAGGACCTTATTCTACCTGTAAGTATAGCCTGATCATTTGGGTTGGGTTACATATCAGAAGGACTTGACTTTATCTTTTTGGGGAGGGCAATGTGGCTCCTTCCTGTGGTTGAGCCTGCCCTGAAAGGGGAGAAGTTAACGCCTTTGGGATATCCATTTCTCTCCATTGACAATAGAGGGAGCCTAAGCCAGGAGCAATGGGGAGACTCCTGATTTTTCTATGGATGAGCTGTGAGGTGAGATCTGGTCCACACATAGCCTGCAGAATTAGGACACAGCAAAACTGGAGTATGTGGTAAAAAGGACTAATAGTGCTCATGCTGACTTTAAAGTCATGATGTCATGAAGTCATGATGTCATGAAGTCATGATGTCATGAAGTCATGATGTCATGAAGTCATGACAACTACCTGAAAGGAGGTCGTAGTGAGGCAGGGATCAGTCTCTTCTCTGGAATAACCACCGACAGGACAAGAGGAAATTACTTCAAGTTGCACCAGGGATGGTTCAGGTCAGACTATATGAAAAATTCCTACATGGAAGGAGAGGTGAAGCCTTGGAACAGGTGGAGTGGTGGTGCAGTCACCGTCCCTGCAGAATTCAAGAAATGTGTACATGAGGCGCTTAGGGACATGGTTTAGCAGGCAGGGTGGTGAAGGCCTGTGACTGAACTTGATGATCTTGAAGGTCTTTTCCAGCCATAATGATTCTATAATTCTGTGAAGCCTTTGAAGGTGAGTCATGGATGTGTTGTGTCTGTGTGAGGACATGATCGTGCCTTCTGGGTTTCGGAGCAGTGTTAGGGGCACTTTGTGCAGTGTGGCTGAAACGTGTGCTTCATTTATATGATACTCTTACCACTGCTGGCTTTTTTTTCTCTATATTTAGTTAGACACTAAGGAGAACAGGACTCTTCTTTCTTTATTTATCTAGAGTGTAGAAATAAAAGGCACTCTAGGTGAAATGGGCTGATGGGTTGTATTTCTGGAAAAGCAACTGCTCAATCTGTTTTGAATGTCTAGCACACACACACAGCTGGCACCTTGAAGCTAAGATTGGCATCTCTTTATTTTTAAATGAGGTGACAAGCCTGTGGCTCCATGACTGGAAATGCAGCAGCTGAGGGCGGCTTCTGTTCCTCCCAAGAAGTCATTCAGGGCCACTGCTTGTCTGAAACATTAAACTAGAGGTGTGGTCTGAACACAGGACAGAGAGCCAAAAACTCCCAAGGTTTTTATCCTGGTTTGGACACTTACTGTCTCCCTGCCGCAGTTAATTGGGGATAATATTGCTGATTTAGAGGCTTTACAAGAAGCATTCTCCTGACATACTGTCGCACTTTAGTGCTAACATTTGGGCTCACGAAAACATAACTAGCAGCTGGAGTGAAGAAGGTTTTTACAGAGTACTAGGCACATCTTTTGGCTCAGAAACCCCTCCCTTAAGCCAGAATATGGCAGTTTATACCATGGCCAGGTCCTGCATGCTGTGGGTCATGAACGCTGTTTGCAATGGCACAAAAGGTGATTTTTTTTTTTTTCAATTTCAAGTTAGCATCCAGTATTTACAATGCAGGATTACGGGCAGTCAAAAACCTTGGCTTCAAAGATTTACAAGTAAATGCTAAAAAGATGAATAACACGTAGAAGTGGCTAACAGAATCAATACAGCCAAACTCGGGGCCAGCGTTAGCCAGAAGTGCCCTTTGCTGCTGTGGATACAAGTTGATTTGGGGAATTCCCTGGGGAATACTGCTTATTTGCTTGGACCTGTGGGGTTGGGGATACAGCAAGTTGGGTTACATACTGGTAACATTGAAATGATATCCCTTTATATTTAATAACATACTGTTACTTAATGTTATACAATTTCCCCTGCACCTGGAATCACGTATTCACTGCATAGCAGTGTAAGGTCCAAGATACTGTTTTGTGTTCCTAGATAAACCCTCGGCTGGATGGTTGCATGCGGGCATGGAATTGGCTGAATGGGGAGGATACCACCATCCAAGAGACCATAAAGATGAATGAGAAGATGCAGTGCTTTTCTGTAGCAGGACGAGGATCCTTTTATCCTGGCCGAGGTTTTGCTGTATTTAATCTTAGTTACTGTAAGTAATTTTTATTTTTTTTAATTTCTAAGGTGCTGTCCTGCCACAGGAGACATTCTTGGTTGAACA
Organism: Nothoprocta pentlandii; assembly: GCA_013398315.1. Lineage (NCBI taxonomy): Eukaryota > Metazoa > Chordata > Aves > Tinamiformes > Tinamidae > Nothoprocta > Nothoprocta pentlandii. Next base: position 44,331 of record VZSG01000823.1, read on the forward strand.
AAAATAAACTGTGGCAGCCTTTAGGTGCTGAAAATACTGGCAGCTGTAGATTAAATGAGAAGAGCTGAACTTGTGGTTCACAAGGAAGGGAGGCCTGTGAGTGCCACCTGGAGCCAGTGTGGCCAGCACCGAGGAGCTTCTCTGTGGCTTCAACAGGGCGTTTGACATCTGGGCTGGCATGTGCCCCCGCTCATCGGTATTGATAGTGCCTAGACAGTCCTTCCATCAACACTGCAGCTGGTTCCAGTCCTCTCGAGTGTTTTCTCCGGAGTAAGGAGAGCTGCAAGCTGTAGTGCTGCATGTTGCGTTTATGAGGGACAGAAAATCAATATTGTCTGTGGCAAAATACCCAAGATCAAATTTACTTTTAATCATTGGATGATACCTGTTAACCTTTTGGGTAAGCACTGAACTTCTCATACATATGAACTGGATGAAATGGGCTAGATGCAGTAATAGCAATTTTCAATTCCAGCTTAACCATGCTGAATTAGCACTCAGAAGTTCACCTTTTCTTTGTTCTAGATTATCCTGTTTGTATGTGTGATAAACTGTCGGTATTTTTAAACCATTACAAGTACCAGCCATCTATTTTAGCTCAAGTCCTTTTAGTACAAGTCCTCCTCTTCAGAAAACTTCTATGCAGCATAATGTGGATTTTTCTGTTGTGCCACTGTGATTAGGGAGCAACAGGTGTCTTGTCTTCTTGTTTACCACAGATTCAAAAGCTGCAAAGTAGAGAAATGCAGCTTCTGAAGTGGAGTTGAGGACATTCAGAAGAAATTTGGCCTCAGTACCCACATATTTATATATTTTTCTTTCTGCAAACCATAATCCTCTTTTGGGGGCATTCTCCAACAGTAAGAATTTAAGTTACTGGTCATAAAAATGAAGAACTTAATTACTGGTCATAAAAATGAAGAACTTAATTACTGGTCATAGAAACACTATTTAAATCTTTCTGTTGGCTTTCTGTTGTAGCCAACATCACATCTTAAATTGCAAGGGCATTGGTTCAATAACAATTTTTTAATTCAGAGTTGAGCAAGCATCCCAAGGATGTGGTAACTGATCATTAGGTAAGTGACTAGGTGATGAATATGGCATAGTTACATCCTTTTTCAGTTTAATGCAGACTTTTGTAGAAATGTTTCGTGTGTGTCAGATTTGGCCTTAGATCCCTCAATCATCTTTTGACAGTCAAGAAAGATAGAAAATTGGTGTCCTGTCTTGCAGCAGTTTTTTGAGTATGATGGATTGGCAGCCATGGAAATTTGAATCTCTCTTTGTGATTAAAAAGCTTCACCTTGCTGTTTTTTACTTGATAGACTGCAGAACGTGGAAGTTAACAAGACAAAGCTCATGCTATTTTATTTTCTAATTATATGTTCATTTGGCCTGGCTTTTTTGAATAAAAGAAAGCTAGAAATCTCTCCATATGCTCATCCCATCTATCCTTTTCTCCAGGTGGCAATCACACTGCCTACTACTTGACCTGTTAGTCCTATGTTTGACTTGCCATGTTTTTCTTTTCTTGCAGTACAACCTTCTTCTGGAAATGAAACCAAGGCAGATTGGAGAATAGAAGTAAATGCTGTAATTCAACCAGCAACAGATACTGGTGTGCTCTTTGCTCTGGTTACAGAAGAAGCATCTGTCCCCTTGTCACTATCTTTGGTTGACTATCACTCCACAAAGAAACTTAAACAACAGGTACAGACTTAAGTGTCTTTTCCAAAGTAGAGGCATTGCTATTTCCTGGGAACTCAATTTATTTTCAAAAAGACATCAGGTCATCAGGTTTGCTGCCTGCCACGCTGTGTGCTTATTTGCACTAACCAGTTCAGGACACGGATCGAGGATGAGAAGCTTGGCTAACACTGTAGTTCTGCTTCTCGCGGGTATATACTAAGGCCTAGTGGGGAGCTCTTGGCAGATGTGGTCTGCGTGAAAGGTCTAACTGGTATCTTGAATCCAAGGTGGTTTTTTTTTTTTAATTTTTATTTTTTTTTACAATTTCCTGTTAATGCCATAAGCAAAGAACTTTCAAACTCTGGAACCCATCAGTGATAGTTCCAAGGTAGTCAAGGAACAGACTTAGATGTTATTTCATGTGCTCTGAAAGGCCAGTTATAATGGAGTACAAGCTACTCATTTACTGATAATCATAAAATCATGGACTAGATTCTGCCATGATATGAGTGTAAATCAGGAGTAATTGCACTGAAATTCATGAGCTGACAGAAGTAGCTCAGTCTCACTCTGTTTAGTTCCAGTACAAATGAGCTCAAAGGATGATCAGCAATAATAATAAGGCAAATGCTCTGGTGGCTCTGCAAATTCTTTGTAAACAAGGGCACAGTGGGCTCATCTGACCCTGGGAAGCTGTGGCTAGGTATGTTTCAGCTCACTCCCTTTTTCTTTTCCTCTCTGTTCTGCTGTTCAGTTTATCATCTTGGCCTTGGAGAACATGGTTGTGTCCAGACTGGCACTAAATCTCTGCGATAAGAAGGAACACTCTGTGGACATCCTCCTCAAGAAGGATCAGTTATCCTTGATTGTAGATGAGAAAGCTGCGGAGAGTGAATTAAGTACCTCTGAGCTTGAGGAGAGCCTGTCTGTCCTGGAGAACTCGTTGCAATCAACGGTGAAGACATACGTGGGAGGATTGCCAGGTGAGCATCCAGGTGTGCAGCAGAGACACAGAATACAGATGCCTGCTCCCCTCACTGAGCTGGAGGTCAGAAAATAGCCACTTGGTTTCTTTGTTTTGTTATGTTTTGTTTTTTTAAGTGATTGCATCCCTCTGAGGACAGGTGGAAGCAAAAATAGAAAGAGTAGGTTGTGTTTGGTCAGTATTATGGAATGATTTTTCAGAAGGGTAGCTATAAGCAGGGTGCTTGTCTTAAAAACATAAAATCCATAGAACTTGTGCTGTAGGTTTCTGCAGGGATGCATAAATGTCATTATTTGAAAACTATGGGTACTATTTTCTTAGCTTAAGCACTTCTCCTGGGGCAATCTCAGTCCTCATCTGTGCTCCTCTGAAGTCTTGGTACATGTCTCAGTTTTGATAGGTGTTCTCAGAAGTTGGCTCAGGAAGCTGTTTTGAGTACTACATGGTTAATGCTGTAATGCACAGCACCTGTTCCCCAGACTCTCAAAACATGTACCTAAGGGTTTCTGCCCTTTTGTCTCTAAAATCTTGCAGTCTTGACTCCTAGATCCACATAATCTCCTAGTATAAAGGTTCTTCCATAAAATGACTGGTTCCAGTGCTTTCACGCAGTTTTCACTGAAGCTTGGGAAGCCCAGTGAGGTGATTCTCACTGGCTGATGCTCTCTTTGAACTCATCACTCTAGTGCACAATTAGTAACATATTTCTTCCCAACAGGAAATAGGTACTTAGTGTGTAAGCCGGGGCTGCCACATTTTTTATGTTTTCAGAGAATATGGGAATTTCAGAATGGCTGAAGTGACCTTTGGCAATCATCTAATCCAACCTCCCGACTCAAAAACAGGTCACGTAACACAGGCTGCCCATGACCATATCCGGATGGCTTTGGAATCTCTCCAAGAAAGGAGATACTACAAGCACTTTGGGCAACCTTTGCCTGTGCTCTCTTATCTTCACAGTAAAGATGCTTTTCTCATGTTCAGATAGAACTTCTTATGTTCAGGTTTGTGCCCATTGCTTCTTGTCTTGTCAGTGGGCATCAGTGAGGAGGGCCATGCCCCATCCTCTTGACACCCTCCCTTGAGATATTTAAATAGAGTGAAAAGATCCCCCTCAGCCTTCTCTTCTCTACACTGAACAGGCCCTGGAGCTTCTCTCAGCCTCTCTTCACAGGACAGATACTCCACTTCCTTTATCATTTTGGTAGTCCTTTGCTAGACTCACTCCAGTAGCTTCAGATATCTCTTGTGGTGGGGAGCCCAGCACTGGACACCTTCACCCGATACGCCTTCACCAGGGCCGAGCAGAGGAGGAGCATCACCTCTCTCGACTTGCTAGCAATGTTTCTGCTATTGCACTCTAGGTCCCATTGGCCTTCCTGGTCACAAGGGCACGTTGCTGGCTCCTGGTCAGCTTGTTGTCCACCAGGACGCCCATGTCCTTTTCCACAGAGCTGCTCTTCAGAGCAACAGTTGTAAACTGCTTTTAAGCTCTGAAATGTAGGGCAGAGACCTTCACAGCTCAAAAACCGGTCCCATTCTGTAGCTCTGAGTTATTCATGGTTAACTTCAGCAGTAGCTAGAACTACATGTGAGCTATTGTAGTTATGGCCATCTAGACCAGGTTGGCTTCTTTAGATTTAGCTGCTTTGCCCCTTGGATCTGAACTCTGAACTTAGCAAAAGAAATTTCTACCTGTGGTCAGCTTTGGTCATTGAGAGAAACACAATGCTTGCACTGAGAAATCTTGTTGACTTTCCAAATTAATAAATATTTTAACACTATTTAGTTTCTTCACTCTGTGTAAAATAGCTATATCAAAAAGTCAGATTGGAGTGAGCCTGGGAATCCCTGTTTTCTCATTCAGATATTGATAACATTAGGTTGTTTTTGTTTTTTGTCTGCTTTCTTACCCTTTGGAAAAAGCAAAATCACACTTAATCTCTTGTTTCCATTTACCATGAGTAAAGAAATAATCCAGGATTGAAACATGCAAGATGTCCATACTATCAAAAAGTGCAGATAATATTGCAGACATGATAGAAACATTTAAGAGTTTTAAGAGGTAAGAGGGGACATGTATGTATTTACTACCTTTCAGTGGTATTGTCAGTCCAGATTAATCCTAAATTGCTTAATTTTACATGGTGCCTAAGTATTTCTCCAGGCAGTGTATATACCAACCAGATGAACAAGAGTTTAAACAAGTCTTTTGAGTATTTACAGAACCACATTTCTGAGACAAATCAATCCCTAGCTATAACAGAAAAATAAATGTTTGACCTCATTTGCAATTACAAGACAAAGATTTTTTTTTTTAAGTATTGTACAAATCCATCTCAGAGCCCCCACACTTCAGTAACCCATATAGCACACGTGCAGTCTGCACGATCCCTAGATGAGTTTTCAAGCTGTTCAGGCAACGCTGCCCATTCCCGAAGTCAAGGTTTCGTTTACTTTCGTGTGAGGTCCCATAGCATCAATGTGCACCTCTTCAGGACGAGGTAAAAAAGCTGGGGAAATCTGGTAACCAGTGGAAGGAATAGGAAAGAGAGGAAATCATTTTATTTTAAGTGAGTAACAAGCCATTCCTTTATGGTGTTAAGGAAGATGAAGAATTCATAGAATTCATAGGAGAATTCATAGTTTCTTATTGTGGTGTGCAAATCCCACACTTCCTCTGCCTGCAGTCCCAGGGTCAGTCCTCACTGTGAGCTGGGTTTGCTTACGTTAGCTTTGAATTTGGCCCTGCGTGTCCCCAGGCAGGACTCTTTACATGTAGTCTCAGACTAACAGAAGCACCTATTGTTCAATTTGTCCTTGCTTCAGTGTAGGGACAAGGGGGTTATTTAGCTACCTGAATCACTCTGAGATTAAATAATCTCTGCAATATTCATTGCTTTCCATTGCAGAACCAGCTTGACTGGGTCGGCTTTGAGCTGTAAATAAACTAGTAGCCTTTGGGGAAGGTTAAGGGACAGTTAATTTAAATGTTCATGTTATGTTCTACTGCATGCAGTTTTGTCATCCAGCACCTTTCTGATGAATGCTCGGAACCTCCTTGAGCTGACAGACAGCTGGTAATTGCAGAACAGTAAAAATCACAGCAGCAAATGGTAGATCCTGCGTATGGAGAAGGCCTTCCTTGCTTAAGATCTTCCTATAATCCTTCTGTAAATGGGCTGAACCAATAGGGCTGATCCTTAGAGGAACATTGAGCAGCTCCAGTAGGGACAAAACGGAGGGTTCAGAGGTGGAAAGGGGAAAAACAGTGGCACGGAAAAGCAGCGTGAACACAGAGCTCGGACAGGGGGGAGCTGTGCTGCTGTGCACAGCGTGGAGCACAGCTCAGCTGCAGCGGAGGCTCACGTGGATGCAGAGCAGCCGAGGCCTGGGCCGGAGGCGCTTCCCTCCATTGGGAAGCGTACTCCGGCTCGCTTGCGAGACAAGGCGGGGGAAGAGAGACATCCCAGAGGGGGACAGTGGGATTTGAGCACGGAATTGCTCAAAGTGGTGACGACCCGAGTGTGGTGGGGCGGGTGCTTATTCGCAAGGGGCCCTCAGAAATGTCTGTCTCCCCTTTTGCCCAGATGTTGCCGTCACTTCAACTCCGGTCACTGCGTTCTACCACGGCTGCATGACTGTGAAGCTGGGCAGCAAGGCCCTGGACTTGGATGAGGCTCTTTACAAGCACAGTGACATCACATCCCACTCTTGTCCTCCCATTGAGGCGGGTCAGTAGGTACCGCTGCAATGCAAAGGTTTTGTATTCAGAAACTTTCAAAGCTTTTCTCTTTTTTTTCTTTTTTTTTTAAGATATAAATTATTCAGACCTACTGCACTGCGTGTATAGTTTCTCTTAAACACTGAAGTTATGTAGGAGCTACTGATCCTTACGTCAAATTGATTATTGAAATACTCCTTTGCTTTGAGGTTTAAAGGTTGTAATATATTTGTAAATAGTTCAGAAGACTAATATTAAAAAAGCCAAAAGTACAGAATATACCTACCTAAAGTGAATGTTATGTTTTAGACTGCAAGAGACAGTTTTGTCTGTAATGTGGGAAGCCTGGTAATATATGAGTGTGGACTGGAAGAAAATAATAATGCTGTATTATTTTTTATTACCAAACACTGCTTTCTGATTTACAGAATATGAGAGAATAAAATATTTACATACAACTTTTTAATTTACCTGTGCTGAGATTATTCTTTATTCTGAAATCCCGGGACAGTGAATCAGGCTGTGCCTGAGGTGGAGACAACAATGTTGGGAAGTATTTTTTCCAAATTTCTTTTTGTTTGGAGGTTATTTTTACATCCTTATGCCAGTATTGTATATCCTGCAGGCTAGAGAGCAAATCATTGCTACTATTATTACTACTATTACAGTTTCTTATTTTGGTACCTCGGATGCATTCAGTTGTGACCTTTATAAAAGCTCTCGGTCAACAGAAAGTGGAAAACAAACTTGGATCAGCAGGAGGCAATTAGAAGAAAACTCAATAAGGAGAAAGCCATTTGGGTCTGGTGTCAATAACCACTGAAGCAAATGATGAGGTGTCAAGAATCGGGGAATATTATGTATGCAGCGGTGACATTTTCTTGCCTTTTACTTTTTTTGTTGGCTCGCTCACTGTGAGCCTAATGGGAGTGCTGAGGTCTGAGATTATGCAAGGGAGGCAGCCTGAATTGCAGTGTGGTGAGAATATGCACATGGATTTCCTTGGGAATGGCTGCGGAGCCATAAAACACATGTAGCTTTTGAGCGAGTAACATGAGTTTCCTTGTGAACCTCAAGTGGACTTTGCCGATACGCATAGGGGCACTTGAAATCTTGCTTTATTGCTATCTTATATCAATCCAGAGCAGTAAACTGAGAGCCATATATATTCCTGTGGTGGAAATCCTGATACTGAGTGCCTAAGGATATCCTGTGCCTCAGATATTTAATATGGAAGAGGTTTAATTCTACAAGGCCTTCTATAAATTGTCCCTCGTCATTCTGTGTAATGTTTTGCCTAGCCAAATACAGAAGTGACAGATTAACTTAGTTATCCACACATAAACCCACATGGATGCCCGAGCCATGGAGGTGGAACGGTCCCAGAAGAAAGGATGGGAGATGGGGAAAGGTCCCGCAAGCGGCTTTCCCGGTAAGAGTCGCGGCCCTTCTCAGCCAAGAAAGGGCAGCTCCCGCCTTGGCCGGCAGCCTGCACGACTGGCGTGAGGCCTCCGTTCCCCAGCAAAGCACTGACGCTGCAGGGCAGGAACGCCCAGAGCGCGCCGTTGCTTTCAGCCTGCTGCCTCTCACACGCGGGAGGCCCTCTACAAAGACCCTGCCCGTGATGAGATAGAAGTTTGAAGGGATGTTTGCTAACCGGACAGTAATACGAAGGGACAGGCTTATTGGTGCACCCAGGAGAAACCCAGGAGTTTGGGGGGTTGCTTTCTGCTTTTTTTTTTTCTTTTCTTTTTCTTTCTCCTCTTCCTTCTCGTATTCTCCTCTTCTCCTTTTCTTCTTCTCTTCTTTACTTCTTCTCTTCTACTTTTTTTCTTCTTCCCTTCGTCTCTCTTCCTCTCTCTCCCTCTCTCTCTTCCTCTTTCCTTCTCTCTCTCTCTCCCTCTCTCCCTCTTTTCCTCTCTCTCTCTCTCTTCTTCTCTCTCTCTCCTTCTCTCTTTCTCTCTCTCTCCCTCTCTCCCCCTCTCTCTCCCTCTCTCTGCCTCTTCTCCCCCTTTCTCCCTCTTCCTCCCTTTCTCTCTCTCTTTTCCTCTCTCTCTTCCTCTCCTTCTCTCTCTCTTTTTCTTTCCTTCTCTCTCTCTTTCTTTCCTTCTCTCTCTCTTTTTCTTTCCTTCTCTCTCTCTCTCTCTCTCTCAACAAAGGAAGTGAAGTTACCACTGTGAGCGCTGTTAGAGCTGATGTCTCTGGATTTATTTATGATATGACAGAGAACTTAAAAATGTCAGCTTCGTATTTTCAGTGACAGCAGAAATAGAAGGTGTTGTGGTTAACAGCACTTCCCCATTGTGGTGCTTTGTTTTCTGTTTGTTTTCCCTTGTTATTGCAGTGCTTTTCGAAATACATCTCCCATCTTTTCAGCTTGGAGTAGCTCTAGTGCAAACAGCACAAGCATGGAAGACACCTAGTATTTTTTTAAACCAAGCAGATGAAACAAACCCTGTGTTATAGACTTTGTTCTTTGCAGAAGAGCCATGCTAGCCAAATAGTCTTATGCCTGGCATTTCTGTGTAATTTCTGTGACAGTTCCCAAAAAAATATCACGTGGCATAAATGAATCACAAATATGTCTGACCTTTTTGTGAATATAAGTGGTATTATTTAAGAGGCCAGAATTATTTTGAATGCTGGAAATGCAGATCCTGTGGTACAGAGTAGTAGTCTGCAGTTTCCAATTTACTGTGTATTAAGTTGTTTCAAAAGTGGAATTTTAATCCTTTCAGAGTAAAAATTGCTGTAGGACTGTGCACATGTGTGTATGTATGCATATATACTTTGTAAAGACAAGAGTAAAGAAAGAGCCCTAGCCCTAAAAGTAACTTAGAAGCAAAGTCCAGACTTCATAAATATAGAGAATTACAGTATGGGGACCTTGTTCTGCATCAACCTTTACTGTTTTTAGTACACTGGAGGCAGCTGCTTCAAAATATAATTTTGAGAAGAGGAAAAAAAAAGTGATAAACACAGCCCCTTGATTCCCCCTCAAACACTTGTACTTCAGCACAAGGGAAACACTGAGTTTATTTTTGTTTTGGAGGCAGTCTAGGTACTCAACTCAGGGGAGCAAGTCTGTTCCAGGCTTCGAGTCACCAAAGGGAATGCAGTAGTTCCCCAGGTACTATTCCTAGTAAGCAAAAAGACAGAAATGAGCACTAAGTGCATGGCCAGGGTGATGTGTACTGTTTTCCACATACACTGAGCATTTTGGATTGATGAATCTCATGTTTAAATCGAAAATATGATGACTCCTCTCTGTTTGTTTTTTTTTTCCTCTTCCCAGATTCATATAAGTCACCATGTTGTTATTAGCAGCCTAAAATGACTTAATTGAACAAAGACAGATTTTTATGGTCCATATGAGCCAGCCTCTGATTTTTATCTCTATTAGTATTGAATCTGCATTTTGTAAATAGAGGTACAGCACATGAATTAAAAGAAATATCTCAAGAAGCAGAAAGTATTATGTAAAGGGCCAATCATTCCAATCATTGCTGTATCCTCAGCTGGACTGATGGTGTCATTTTCTTACAAAGGAAACTGTCAAGGAGGTTGGTTTCGTTTATATAGGTTTATTTCCTTGATTCATAAGACCAAGCAGCTGCTTAGATTATGTTCCTTTCCCTATTCTGCTCTTCGGTCTTGGTTTCACTGTGGTTTCACTGCTGTCTAGACTGCGAGATGTGTAGAGCAAGCAGCTCCATCCTTCCTCCAAGAGCAGAAAATAGTGCAGGGACCCAGTGACCTGACAGGTTCTCACCTTGTGTGGCCACTCCTGCATGAAATGCAGCAGACAGCTGCATTTCTGAGCCCTCCTCAGCTCTGTTTCAGTGGCTGTAAAATTGCTCAGCCAGATCCTGATCAGTTTAAATAAATAGCTGGGATCAACACGCAGTGGTTATGACTTGACAGGAATATATTCCAAGACTAAAAAGTACAGGTTAAATTTCTGTTTGGAAATTGCATCTATAGCACACTGATGTGACACAATTCAGATAGATAAAAAAGAATCCCAATAAAATTAGTCTTTGGGCTTGGAACATGAAAGAGCAAAATACTCGGTAGGATATTTTACCTCTCCAGTTTTCCTGTCTTTACACAGCCTTAGGTGCAATACAAATATAGACAGGAAATTTTATTGTAAAATAGTTGCCACACTTTTATTGGTACAACACTTTCACTGGAAAAGGGTTATTAAATAAATACAAGGAAACAAACAGCAGGTCTCTTCCTATGCAGAGCGACTGAGCTCCAAACTACCTAAAACACAGACTAAACCCTCTCTATATCGGCTTGTGAGGACAAGACACATTTGCAGAGTGTTTTCTTCCTTTCTCCTCACGAAGAAAAGCCACTCTGCAGTACAAGGAGAAGGAAAAAACTCACTCACGTTAACCAGAAAGCAAAACTGCAGTTGACTGCAGGCAAAGTGAGCAGTGACTGGCAGCCCCGGCGGCCACATGCCTGCCCTGACGTTTCCAGGTTCTGCTCAGCGCACGGAGAGCTGAGGGTTAAAGCACCGTGGCCGTAACACACTCTGTGGTGGGATCCTCGACCAGTCCAGTGCCTGCCTGCCCTGCACAGGGCTTCGAAAACTTCAAAACCAGAGGAGCTACCAACTACTTGAAAGGAATCCTTTGGTCTACGGTGCGTACGGTGGAGGCTTTTCTCCAGGTAGGAAGTAAGTCGATGCATAGAGGGATGGAGCATTGGGGGGAAGACCGTAGCTGGAGCTGGACTGAGATGGAGGATGAGTTTCTTCTGATAAAGAAACGTCAGTAGATGATGTTCCTGGAAAATTGCTGGCAGGCTGTATATAGACAAAGGAAAATACCTTCTTCAATAAAGGATTACAACCCATTTGCCACTCTCATTTCAGTATCTACTGTATTTGTATTATGTAATAAGCCTGATGATAGCTAAACTCCTCATGCATTGCAGCACAACACTCACTGGAGTATTAAAGCTTGTGCTTAGCAGTTACAGGGTGTAGTGAAACAAGACAGATTACATCTGTAACCAAGGAATTTTTAATAGGCATTTGTGCATACAGCTAGGCAATGCAACAGAGGGGCATCTTCGGCAGGAAAGGATGCTCTGGCTTCCAGCTGCTTCACTGTACCTGCCTGGCTGGTTAGGTTACATGTAGCTGATTGATTGATAATTTAAACTTCACAGTTTGCCTGGAAACTGTGATGCCTGGAAATTATCTCAGAGCCACAGTACATGCATAAATGCAAGATCTTAATGCGGTGCCAAATGCAGACTCCTTTTAAGAGAAAATTTTACATGTGAGCATGTATCCCCTTCTAAAGCTTTCACTTTGACTGTTGCAGTTATAAGGGGGTTTGGCTAAAAGAGGCATGAAAAATAGACTTGAAGAAGCAGCCCACGTTCAGTAACAAGCACAGATTGTTAAAATCCAAAGGATGCACCAAGGGGTTAATGTTCTGGATAAAATCCCACCACTAACGTAAGCCTACTTTTGCCATTGATTTCAGGGCAAGCATTTCATCCTCCCCTCATATGCCAACACATGCCAGTCCTTGGGCTTCATTGGAAGAGTTGTGTGCCCAGCTCCCATCAGGCTCAGGACTAAAGTGCCTGGATTTAAAAAAACAAAACAAAAAGCAAAGCAAAGAGTAGTAACCGTGGATCCATTTAAAAGAAAACGAAAAATCTGGGCAAGTAAACAAAGCAGTCTTGGGGCACTAACCATGCAAAAAAAGAAAAACAAAACAAAAGTGGTCCTCACGTAGAGAACCAGGGCTGGTACTCAGCCTGTGGCCTCACAGGGCTGGTGGTCTCTGCAGCAGCACTGGCTTCTTCAGGGGACTCCGGGCAAGCAGCCCCGAGAGCTAAACCCCCATGGGGAAGAGACTCTGCCCTGCGCTGGCACCGCAGGGTGAGAATGGAGGCTGTGGACGGTGAGAATGGGGACTGTGGAGGGAAGGTTGTTCCTGCCCCTTAGCTCTCCTGGAGGCAGGGCTGGAGACCTATAGATCTGCTGACTACACAAATCCACTCTAAGAGTAGTGGCTGGGACTTAGCATTTGGCTGTTAATTCCCTACCCTTCCCACTACAAACTGCATCCATCATGTCCATCAGTCTGCCTGGAATTGCTTCTATAACATGTTCTTCTTCATCAGGAAAGATGGGCACCACTGGCAGCCCCTGCCCACACTTACTGACAGTGGGCAAGCTCCTTAACTACAGCCAGCTGCAACTGGGCTGGCCAGCAAAGCAAAGGTAGCAGTACTGGCACAGGCCACGGTAAATAAGGAAAAGCTGGCTCACATCTTTGTCAAAATGAATTCCTGTTGTCACCTTTCCTGCATTTTTCTGAGTTCTGTTTGTGTACGAGAAAGCACAAAGCAAACTAAGGTGTTCCTACAGCAGCTGTGTGATTTATTTTTTTAAGGTTTTCTTTCCTTTCCAGAAAACAGTTATTTACTCAGTGAGATACTGGATTCAGCAGGGGACTAGGATGTCCCGTGGTGGCAGCACCAGGTGAACGCCGAGGTTCATGCTCTGCACTAATGCAGCTTGTGGCAGTGCGTGCACCGGAGTGCAACGGGCTGAACAAACCCCGGCTGAGGGGCTGGGACACCTTTCCAGGAGGGACAACCGCAGCCCTTCGCTGGCCCTGGGCAAGGCAGGTCAGAGCGCGCTGTGCCCTGGGGCCTGTCCTGCTGTACAATCAAGTGACTACAAGAGTGGTGAGGCCTGGAGGTGAGCGGCGGCCACCATGGAGGCAGTTCCATCTCCCTGTGAGGAGGAACTTCTTTCCTGTGAGGGTGACAGAGCCCTGGCACAGGCTGCCCAGGGAGGCTGTGGCGTCTCCTTCTCTGGAAGTCTCCAAACCCGCCTGGATGCCGCGCTGTGCCCCGTGCTCTGGGTGTCCCTGCTGGAGCAGGGGATTGCACTAGATGATCTCTAGAGGTCCCTGCCAACCTCAACCATTCTGGGATTCTGTGAAAACATGAGATCATTTCATGCGCATTATTTTTAGATAACTGAACTGCATTCCAGGATAGGGTTCCGATTTTGATTTCTAAATTAAGATCTCAACAGCAAAGGTTTTTAAGTACAGAGCATAGGGAAATATAGGAACCAAATTCCACAACTAGTCAGTAGAAAGGCCTTTGGGGATGCATTTGTGTTGCTCACATAGATCTGCTAGAGGCTGAGATTATCTCTGTTGAGAACTGCCCGTTTCTCTCTGTCGTCTTGAAGAGTAGACCGGGTCAGGTGAAGACACCTACACAGCAGACACCTAGAGCTCCATTCAGTTGCCCATCTTTAAGTGTCTCGTTCTTTTGGGATGTTATCGGATATCCCAGACATCCGCACAGACGTGACACAGGGTCTACAGATCAGATAGCATGTCACACAGCACTAGATACCTAAAATGCCAACTGCATTTACAGTTGGCCAGCATTTGTGTCTAGCCAGGTCAATCCCAGGCCCTGAAGTTGCCTTAAGGATGAGGGACAGCTGAGCAGGAGTTATGAAAGCCTAAACTCAGCAGCTATTTACTGTTTGAGGCAATTAGGTGGATTAGAAAAGGCTCCAGCCCTGTGAAGTCAGTCCACAGCTCTCAAATAGGAGAAGCAGACGACATTTAGGGGTCTCACTGATCCATATCGGGCACGCTTCTTAGTTAAATCTACAAAAGGGTAAATATAAGTTTATTATGAATTTCCCTTCTTCTACTTATATAAAGACTTTACTATACTGATGCAGTAATTATTTTTCTCTGAAATACAACATGACTAGCTCATGTAGAGAGGCTGTTTGCCCCCCATTTTTTTTCCTCAGGAAAAGGATTAAGCAGTTTCCCTTTTGGAACTCAGTGCTTCTCGCTCACCTCTCCTGGCTTGCAGACAGCTGGTTATGTCCTCCTCTAACTGTTACGAAGGGGAGAGAAGATAAATGAACACACTTCTTGGAAAAAAAGAAATATCTGTGAAAGGATCTGAGTTTATTTTGGAAGGCAAAAGACTTCTAAGAAGAAAAAATGTTAGGAATTTGGGGCGAATATAATGATGTATTTGTTTCGCAGTGGATGCAGGACTGAAGAGTTACCTACACGCATTTCTTCAACTTAATTCTTTCTCTCCTCTGTTTTTGTCTCTTTTTCTCTCTAGTCTCAGCTATGTGCTAACTGACTTCTGCAGAATAGCACAGCTTTTCAGCTAGAAATAAATAACATAAAAGAGGTCCTTGAGTGTGCTTTTTTTTTTCTCCTCTCAAGCAGTGGTCTCTGAAAGTGCCCAGAGCAATTTAGGTTAGTAAATTAGATGCACCAAGGGCTGTTCTCTGGCTGTGAGGCTTTGAGGCCAGCTGGCACAGTGCATACCCATTCCCAACAGATGAACTCTTGCCACCAAGCCAGGGTGACTATGCCATAAATGACCTTTGGAAAGGTTTGTCCTTCTGGCTGTCTCCTGACCTGGGTGCTGCTGGAAGACTGTTACCTGGTATGGGCTAAACCCATATAAGACACATGCTAACAACCCCCCAGCTGGATGAGGATGTCCCACTGCTCAAGCTCATCAGCTGTCTACCCAGAATAGATATTGTCCAGATGCAGATGTGGGTAGGTAGTCCACAGTTAGTTCATATAAATATGCAGTGTTTTCAATTAAAAAGTGTTAGAAAACGTGTGGTCTAGCACTACACTGTCAAGTAGAAACATGCCACTAGGTTGAACTAAACATCCTTACTGTGCTTTGTAAATCTGAGAACACCTATACTTGCTTCAGAGTTTCAGTATTTAGTTACTCAGTTTATTTAGTTATTCACACCTCATCTTCATGTTCTTTACTTCAATGCATGTGCTTTTTGTCACACCAGGCAAATGCAGCCATGTGCAGGAGGTGACTGATGTCAGCTGTGCCAGGCACAGTGCCCTGGCATGGCACAGGAATACTGCTGGCCTTCCAGATAAGTGAGGGTGGGAAGAGGGTCCACCCAGGCCTGTAGAACATATGTGTACCAGAACCCAGGTACTGGGTACTGCACCTCTGATTAGGTGCAGATACCTGAATATCGTGCAGGGGGAGAGGTAGCAGAGCACGGGTTCAAGAGAAGAGCAGTTATACTCCTTGATACAACCCTGCAGATTCGAGCAGTTGTCTGTTTGTGCTCTGTCTCAGTCCAAAGAGCTACAAACCCACCTGTCAGGAGACATGCACAGGAACTCTCTTGCCTGCTGCGGTGCATCACAGTGCCGAAATGAATACGAAATGGCTGCCTCCCTATTTTCTGTAATTAGCACTGAGAACAGTCCCTGGGTCACCACCTCCCCAGACATGTATCCTGGCACAGAGATTGCAGAGTCTCAGCATTTGGTCTGGCTACTGTCACAGAACTCCAGTGAGACTGATGAAGCTTTCTCCACCAGAGCTAGTCCAGACCCTGCTAGGACGGGAATGGGAGGTGAAGGTTTGAGCATCTCTGGCAAAAGAGAGTCAAGAGCTCTCTTGTAACCTATGGCCTTTCCCTCACCATCAGACTACTGGGTGAGGAAAGCAAACACCATCCTCAGCATGACTCACTGCCCTTTCCAGTCTAGCTGGAGTCAGGGCAAGCTCAGAGCACAGCCTGCCCTTTTCCTTCTGAGGAACGCAAAGCAGAGTTGACTCCACTCATGCTATATCCACTCCTGCAAAGGGGAGAGAAATGCAACTTTCCACCCTGCATTCTGGCCGGCCTCAGATGAACTGAGCCTCAGCTCACACAGTGTACAGCCAGCTTTGTGCCTGTGCCTCAACATTAGTCAGTAACAGATGCCAAGGGGAAGACTACAAGAAGGGGGCTCTATCTGCTGTGGAGCCCCTGTTGATACTTGTGGCAGGCAGCCCTTTGGGGACTTCAGGCTGCAGGTAAGATGTGAAGCGCAACTGATGGACTAGATCCCTGACCCCTCATTTCTATTCTTCCACAGGATCTTGTGACATTTTAGTCTTCTTTGGGGTGTAAAAGCCCTTCCTATTTCTGGCTTATCCTGCCATTTGATAGTTTTACTGAAGCTACCAAAATTTTGTGCAATGAAAAATCATTGGTGATGAATAGTCAGTTTTTTTTTCCATATCACTCATGACTTTACAGACTCCTTACTTCCTCCCCTTTCTTGTTTTCCTTCTACCTGAAGAGTCCTAAGCTGTTCATGGCTCCCCATGTAAAGAATAAAGTGTGTAAATTTTTCTGTCAAATTCTGTACAACAGGAGCGAAGATCTTCCACTGCAGGATTCATAATGAGCAGCAGGTCATGATTTTCTTATGGAGTAAGAATGGTGGGTTTTCATACCGTACCTGAAGAGGTAATGGGAAGGATGGGTATGTAGAAATAGTTGCTGCAGAAGGACAGAATCCAGCATACGTCAGGATCTGCTGAGCAGGGTTGTACAAGATTTGAGGAGGAGGTGCAGCACTGAAAGCAATCTGGGACAGCGGTACCTGTTGAGCACCAAACACAACAACACATTAGCACATGGCAGAGAGAGATGGAGCAGCAACTGGTCCTAGTTCGAGTGATCTGACCATTTAGAAGCTTTCTGTTTTCCAACATAATACTAATACTACAAAAATCAAGTAGTGATAGAATGAGAGGAGACTGTTACGGGCTGAACTTCTTGGCTAGACTTGCAGAGCTATTTTAATCTTCTTTCCTTGCAAAAAGACTGCTGGTGCTTCCCTAGCATCAGTTACAGCAGCACTGGCAGGACTCCATAAGGGAGATACCTGAAGAGCACAGCATGCAGCTTTTACCTCCTCTTCTTCCACTTGAACACCAAACACCCCAGTCCTTCACATTTTGCTGCACTCTGTCAGCATCAGCAAGTGGCTGATGCCCTTGTGTCTTTTCCTCTGCTTTCTTAGATGGATCTGCAAAGACCTTCTCCCACTCCAGAGCACTTGCTCCTTCACAGACTGCCTCTCACTTGTCAAGTGGATTTTCCTGCTGATCCCTCCATATGTTATTCCTACTGTGTGAAATCAAGGAAGGAGTCTCATTTCCATCAAAGTCGAGTTGACTCCTTGATCATGTCCTGTGGCGCTGCTGGCATGGCCCTGAACTGCAGCGGGAGGTAACGCGGGCTGTGCTGCGTGGCCTCCCTTGCACTCGGTCACACACGCTGCTGCTCCCGTGGGACTCAGCTGTGTGGTGGCAGAATGAGACAGTTCAGCTTGCTGACAGATGCCAAAACATGTACTTCTGAGCTAGGATTATCTACAACATCAGGCTCTACCTTTAGTCACTGGAGAGCCGAGACATTAATGTGTGGAAA
The DNA here is from genome assembly GCA_013398315.1 of Nothoprocta pentlandii. Classification (NCBI taxonomy): domain Eukaryota; kingdom Metazoa; phylum Chordata; class Aves; order Tinamiformes; family Tinamidae; genus Nothoprocta; species Nothoprocta pentlandii. Next base: position 62,043 of record VZSG01000823.1, read on the forward strand.
GCAGCTAAGTAGTTTGGGGTCTGTTTTGCTGCTTTGACTTTCTTTGAGGAGGTAAGAAAATAAGGGGAGAGACAAAGTATTTAATCCGTCTAGATTTCCTTTGGAAGCCCAAGAAGGTATTTGGAAAAAAAAAAAAAAAGTTGGCATATTCCACCAGGATCAGAGGTCTTTCTGATTAACACAACCCTAAACATAGGTCAGGCAGATTCCTTGGCAAGGTGTGTCAGAAAAACATCGACAAGCCGGCACATAAATACTGGGAACATGGAAGAGACTTTCCCCATGCACTAGCAAGTTCAGTTCTTTGCTCATTCCCTTACCTCTGTCTTGCAAAGGAAATGACAATTTGGGGTACTGTAAGTACCTGTTTCTATTCGCATTGTATCTTAACCTGTTGTTTGTTAACAGCAGTTTTAAGGTAGCCGTCCTGCTAGTGCTCAGTAGCCCAGCATGCAGTAGATCCGAAACCAAGATCCTGTCATACCCTAAGAGCAGACCTTGCACCCAGCTGGTCACAGAGGATGGGTCTGCAGATGGCACAGGAGACACTGACACCTCAGGGTGAGGAGAGAACAAAGCAGTTGCCTTGGAGCAAACAGAGCTCTCTGGCACGCAGCAAAACCACGGGAAGCAAAGCCAGGGGCCAGAGGGAGTTTGTCACAAGAAAGAAAACCCACAAGCACCAAAACAACACTATTATTATTTTTTACTGTCCAGGAAATGCGATGGCTCTAGAGGCAACTGCACCGTGTTTCGCAAACTCTTTCCTTTGTAATATGTTTTGGCAGCAAGAATTCCCCAGAGATAAACATGATGTTTTTTTCTTTAACTAGTCAGCCTAGCCCTGTCTTTTCTGGAAGTCAACCTTGGAGCCATCCCCCGAGGCATTTCGATGGGCTTTAGGGCTCTCTGTGGAAAACACAACTGGCATTTCTGTGGGTAGATAACATCCTGAGGGAGAGAAAACTGTTCTCGACACATTTCTAATGCTTTTCTTGTTTCAGTCCCATGCCACTTTCTGTCCCTCTTCAATTGTCCTACCCTCACTTCTCCCAAGAGTTATGCCCTCCAAAAGGAAGGAAACAACAGATCAGCAAGCCAGCCATGGTAGGTAACAAGAAAGGACTCCCGAGAAAGCACAGGTCGGAACAAGGAACAGCCACTTCATTTTGGATCGCTCCTTTGGTAACACTCGCACAAACACAGCTTGGTTCCTCCGCTGAGGTCATTGACACAAACTCATCTTTCCCCTTCAGCTAGTGAGGGCTTTTTTTCCGCTCCTGCCGCAGAGGAGACAGCAAAGAGCTTAGTCAGGTCAGGCTGTAGCGGGAGCCTGGCGGACTCGCTGCTCCGGACCAGCGTCTCGCGGGAAGCCGCACGGCCGCGACGGCCGCTCCTCCTCCGCGCAGCTCTTTGCTGCCGCGTCGCAGCTCGCACCGGGCCCTGCCTTCCAGCACGGGCAGCCGGCCAGGCCGTGGAAACTCCAGTTCTCCCAGGAAAATCTCCACAGGCCAACACCCGCCTCGAGCAGCGCCGCGATACCCCAAGCAGCATGGAGATTTGCTTGGGCCGGAGCTCGCACAGTGTCGGCCTAAACCCCATGTAAGGCTCGGGTTCTGTGAGGCGTTGCGTGGCTTTCAAGCTGGCGCTCTGCACCCCTGCAACCCACCCCTCTGTGAAGCGCTGGCAGCTCCAAAGCAGCAGGAGCAGCCTCAGGCCCTGCCAGAGGGAGCTGCTTTGCACCGGCCTGCGTGAGGCCCGGGAGGCTCGTGGCGGACGCTGCTCTGAAACAAACCTTTGCTTCGTGCTTTTCTGGCCTAATTAGAGCTTGGCCACTACTCCAGATGACCCACACCTCAGGGGCACCGACTAAAAAACAGTGTGACCACCTTGAAGAAGAGAAAAACAACAACAAAAGGCAGAAAGGGGGAAGCAGGAAGCTTTGCAGTCCAGTCAAAGCTCTGTCGATGGTATCTGTCTTCCCCATTTCTTACCACTGCTCTTCCCCCCTTTCACACTTCTGCTATTACTCCTCTCAGAGGGAGGTGATGAGTTAGGCTGGGAAAGCTAATTCATCACCGTTTAAACCCTCCTGTCAGGCAGCCACTGCTCTTCATTACCAGCTGACTGCAGTTTGCTGTCCATTCTTTGCAACAGCCCTCTTGGTTTCTACATGTGGGGACCAGGTGAGGTTGGTTGTCTTGTGCTGGAGAAAGGCACGTTTCTAACAGAGGTTTTGCATCTCAGAACAACAGTAAATTTCAGATAATTCACACGGCTCTGCTCTAACATGTCATTTTTAAGCGCCCTGACACATGCTGTGGATAGCCTGGACATGCTTACTGCACAAGATTGATTGCATGTAAGAAAGGAGATATATTTTAAGTAGGAAGGCCAATGTCCTTCGCAAAATACTTCTAGGTCTTCTGTCAGCTGCTGCTCACTGCTTTCTGCTCCAGCCTCTGTTAGCTGTTATCCAAAGGACATTCTGGGTGATGCTTTCCCAGGCATCACCGTGATTAAACCAGTCATTTGTATGACTCAGAAGTGAGGGGGGTTTCTTACATACCTGGCACCACGCAAGAGCCTAACAAAAGCCACCAAGCCGAAGCACTGTGCTTTTGCCCTCCTCAGCTCCATGTTTGCAGGTTAGCTATTCCTGGACCCAAAGCCCAGCAACAAGTCTGCCACAGACACCATGCTGTGCTCTGGTAGGAGCACAACGGGGCCCAGTATGTCCCAAGGAAGCTTCCTGAGGTTTGCCAGCAGGGAGCAAGGCTGCAGGTAGCCTGCAACATTATCTCACCCCATCCCTCTCCTCTCAGCCTTCTCTGGGCACCTATGTAGCAAAGAAGGGAGAGGGCTGATAGACAGGGATGCACAGCTATTAACTGGGGCACGGTGATGAAAGGAAGCAGTCACAATGTCTGCTCAGGCCGAGGAGATTGAGTTGCTACTGCTCCTGAGCTCCTAGTTAGCTCATACTCCACTGCATACAGCTGCAGAACATCCCAGGCACGTGTCCTCCCTGCGCCCTGCGTGCCCTGCAAAATGAGAGCTGCTTGGTTGATCTTTAGGCACTGCTGTAGTAATCCTGAACAACAACAGTGATAATCCAGGAACAGGCATGTCAGAACATATGGCAACATTTTACGAAATCACACTATGCTCCGAGTGTGAAGAATCCTCTGAAGGCAGCAGTGTGTATCAGCACGAAGTAATGGCGTGGCATAGGAAGCAGTGAGGAATGGCTCTCTTAGAGAAACAACAGAGAAGTTTAATGTGACCTGAATACAATTGTTTAAATAAAAACTTAACTGGTACATCAGCATTAATCCCTATTCTTGGGGAAAGAACTACATAAGATTCAATCAAGCTAGGACTTGTCTTTTACATGTTATCTGTATACTAGCATCCTTCAACTCCGTGCTAGCCCACATGTTCACTGCTGAATTAGAGCAAAAAAAAAAAAAAAGAAAAAGATACTACTAAGTAAATCACCAGCATGAGTTCATGCAGACGTCTGCTTTTTCCCATCTATTCATGTATTGACCAGACCTGACCTACTTATCTGTGAGCAGCTGGCGGTGGATCAGCCTAAAGCTGTCACTCCAGATTCCCAAATCACCCGAGAAATAAGTGTAAAGTGCTTCCTTTGCACACTTACGCTTCCTTTGTTTGTAACCCTTTTGAAAATAGCAGTAAGCACAGCAGACATCACAGAAGACAAAACTGGGAGCCTTACCATGTCTTTAAATGCCCCAAGAATGGCTGCTGTAATGATCCCCAGAAACAACCCGATAATATTCAGGACTGTGGAGGACCACAGCAGCCTGTACAGGTGAACCACATCTTGACAGCTGCTCACTCCGAGAAATTCATAGTAGCTGGAGGACTGTTCTGAACTGAAAGGGAATGGAAACAACATAATTACTGAGGGAATCATTTTGCACATAACACAAGCAGCAGGGTACCCGAATCCCTCCTGTTTGCTTTCTTTGGTGAAGTACTTGATCCATGATCCCACTTCCAGGTGCAAATACTGCTCAGATGCACCAGAGAAAGTCACTGTAGACAAAAACTGGCTCAACTAAGTCCCAGCAATAATCTGGCAGATCAGTGTTGGCACCAGCAGGGATCCTTTGGCTAAAGATCTCCAGACACAGACAAGGATGCAGCCCTTGCCACTGTATGTCTTAGAGAGTAGCTACCAGGGCAGCATGTTGAGCGCAGCTTTGCTCACCTGAAAATCTGCCGTTGTTTCCAAAGATGGGGAAGGCAAGCTGCTTAAGCATTAATGCTACCAAAGGAAAGGAGATTTTGCCAGCTAGCTACATTTGATTATGGTGTCTGTGGTTTGAAATCAACAGATGCCACAGAGTGGAGTATTAATGGACATATGGACATTGTGGACAATGGAGCATAATGATGTGCCTTTAAACAGTGTCCTGAAATCTGTGTTTATATTTCTGCGCTGGCTGTTGTAAATAATGCAATGGATATTGTAAACCAGGCATTCTGTGAAGTCAATCCTCAGGCTGTTGAAACTGAGGAACATCCCACTACAAAATTTGAAAACACAATTTCCTGCACTTCTTCCCAGTATCCTCCTTAATGCTAGCCCACTACCAAGCTCCTATTGCAGCTGTTTAAGATAAAAAAAAATTTTTTTTTAGACTCCAACTCTGCTTTTTCAGTTGTTAGGAAATTAACATCAGATTATTCTGGAAAGCAAAATGAGCCCTTTTTGAAGTGTCCTTCTGTTCCCCTCTCCAGCACATGGGGCAGTAGTGGAGATGGTTGGTAGGGAAAGCTCTTCAGGCCGCATAGAGAAGCCCACAAGACGTCTGAGAAGATCCAAACCCAAAACAATCATTTCTGGAAATGCCAAGTCTTTTGGTGGGGGGCATAGTCCTGGCACTGTGGTTTAGCCATCACTGGATGCACTAGGGCCCTGCTACATGAACCCAGGTGCTGCCTGACTAAAGATGACCTCTTTACTTTGGATTTATCCATGTCAGTTGTGTAAGATAGTGCTCTTCATGCTGGACTCCTGACACTGGCAGAATGCACATATTAATTACTTCAGTAGATATTGCCACAGCAGTGGTCAGTCCCAGATGCTTCAAACAGAAGGAGGGAAAAAGAGGGAAAGAAAGAATAGGGAGTGTGAATAAATGGTAGAGAGTTACAGAGGCTGCATGAGGAGATGAAAGGGAGGTGTGCAGAGAACAAGTTGGGCAGAGGCTCTGTTCTGGGAAACTCTCCCTCACCTCTTATATGTGGCAAGACATGATACTGCTTGCAGTTGAATTCTGTACATGCCAGATGTGCAGTCAGTTCTGTGAGTTTGTTTTATTTGTCTTCCACATAATAAGTCCTTGAGCTTGGCTGTGATGTGGTTTTCCTAATGACCCTTTTATTCCTGCTAAGTTACTGTATGGCAACCCTGTGTTATCTTTCAGCTGACCTTCAAAAGCATATCCAGACAATTCATCCCTTCTTATCCTCTCTCATCTCATTCTTTGTAATGATGAAGTCAAGTGGAAAGCTTCAGGAGACATTCACAAGGTCCACTGTATTTATCTTATGGCAATTCAATAAAATTCTTTGCAAACAGAGGCTTATACTAACTGAAGAGTTCTACATTTGTCTACAATATAATCTTTATGTTATCGATGTTCCTCCTATGTTATCCTATGTTCCTATAGTTTGGTAGAAAAAAATTAATTCATTAAATCCCATGAGAAAATTGCATTGCATAAACAGCAGATCCTGGTGGGACTGAGACTGAGTGATCGGTTTTAGAGCTGTGTGTTAAGCAGCCAAGGATTTCTTAGAGAACATTAACTGCACACAAGTACTTACTTCTCACAGTTGTATAGGTCACAGCAGTAGCACGTGTTACTCTTTACTTTCAGCTGGCACTTGGTGTTTAAGGTATAACATGTCACCTGTCAAAAGAAAGAGAAGAGACTGACAATTATTCTCAGTGTCTCAGTGAAATCTGCAAGTCATCCTCCTTATCCAAACTAAGCAGCTACTGCAGTGGTTTTATTTACTGTCATGGAGAAAGGATCCTGACCGCCCCCAAACCACAACTGCTGGCCAGAAGGACCTGCTGGTGCTTCCCAGGAGTTTCATTTGGGACAGCAGCCCTGGAGTGTTGAGGTGTATGTGCTATGGACCCTGGGGCCCCAAGAGCTTAGCTGCAACCAGAGCTTCTAGGCTTTGCTGCCCTGCCCAGTGCTATTTTGGTAAGACCCTGAGTTTTACCAAAAAAAATTCAGAGAAGATCCAAGCAGTCCAACAAATAAGTATTACCTACAGCAGGCTCTTGAATATAAAGTTGAAAAGGTTTTTTGTATGAGTAGGATTTCCAGGGCATGGACAGATGTTAGATCTGTAAATGTAAGCACATGCAAGCCACTATCCATCCAGACAAGAAACCATTTTAATGATTCTTGAAGCATAGTGAGCATATATCTTTGCTGTCTGTTATAGCAGGCTATGACAATCTTTCTTCTGAGATCTCAATTTATTGAGCCTGAAATCCTGCAGAACTTTCACATTTTAAAAGCTAACAGAATAGGAAACACATTTTTTCTGTCTTTCTTTTAATTTGATAGAAAAAGTATTCTGTAACCACTGAGAAATATTCAGTATGCAGAATGGAAATAGAATGCTATATTGAATACAAAATTCCTCAAAGTGAAAGAGTAACAACAGCACGCCTGCTTTTGAGAGCCTTCCCCCAGATAGTCATAGCCAACTTCAGAGGCTAAGTCCAACTTAGCCACAAGTGCTTTAGCTTGGGAGACAGGCTCCACTGAAGATATTAAAGCATGTTTCTCCACTCGACAGTTCTGAGCCTGTGCATTCCTTTTTTGTGTGTGAAAACTGCCTGTTGCTGATGATTCTGATATACTCCTGGTATATGTTCCCAATAAAAAAGGGGAGCTTTACACATACACCCAACGCCAGACAAAGTTCATCTCACTGCTGCTCTCACACTTGCCACACTTGTTGCTTAAGCAGGATTTGCTTGAGCAGTGCAGGTTAAAGGGGTGTTAGAAAAGTAAGTTAAAATGATGGCTGTGGACTGCTTATTGCCAACAGCAAGGCTGTAGGTTAGTCTGTAATACAAGTCAGCTATGCTAATCCAAAATGGGAATTAAGTTGCAAAAGGAGAGGCTCAGTGTAAATCACAGTACAGAAACAGAGTTCTCAGGTTGATACAGACACATCCCATCTATCCCAAGAATATCTCATCCTGAGATAGGACATCATTCCGTTAACCTTGTTCTGTTGTGTTTGGACTCACTGGGATTTGGCACAGAAGGTCTTTGCTGATTTGAAATCAGCTGTGGTCTTCCTCAGGCTGAGCTGTAGGAAGCTGAAGAAATGTAACTTCCTCAGCATCAGCTTAGTCAACATCCAGCTGAAACATCACATGCAGGTGTTTCTCAAAGGAGACTGAAGTCCTGCAGCCATTGTGCCCATTGTCAAGAGCATTTTGTTGGAAAGCCCTAGGACTTTTGCTCTGGGTAGATCTTAATATTTTTGTTCTGATCTTCTGCATGTGATCAGCATGACCTTGGATTCGCATATTTCAGAGACTCCTCTCCTCTTGATACACATGCATGGCTGGCATCAAATTGCTTCATCAAATGGAGCAGACCCTAGACAGTCATTGCTCATGATACACTGGCTTTGGGATACACTTACGATTTGAAATGATTTTTCTGCCTTCCACCTGGCAATAAGGCCAGTATGTTTGGCCCTTTTTACTGTAGAAGGCAAAAAAAGATAGAAGAGGGAGATCAGCAAGATCTTAAAACATTTTTAACTGATTCTAGGCTGCGAGGCCTTAAAATACTGGTCAAGGGAGTTACTGTATTTGTCTATTTTTATCATTACATTTTTAAAACATGCAGAAAGGAAGAAATCAAGACACATTTTTAGGAGATGAGTGAATAAATCAAAATAACTGTCTTGTGTGAGTAAGGGTGGTGGAAATAGGCCATTTGTGGCTATTCTGCATGTTAAATCCTATTTTTTTTTCATTTCAGTGACCAGAGATTTAACCTTTTCACATTCTGGCTCTTTGTGCCGCTATATCTTTTCAGCACCAATCATTCTGATATTCACACCTCATAGTAACTGCAAGAAAATCAAATTCCTTTTGCTTTGAGCAAAGGGAAGAACTGAAGCCAGCAGACTCCACAAGCTGGAGACCACTCACAGGCCGGTGATGGCAATGGAGAGGAAACTCACACTCAGTAAACAATCTGCCTTCTTGGTTAGGTGTTTGCCTGGAATGCAGAGCACGTCCCCTGGTCACCACTTGGCTAACTTCAAAGAAGAGCAAGCCAAGTTCAGATGCTGTGGATCATTAACTCTGAATTAGCCCATGCCGACTTTAGATCCAGAAAAACATTCAGTAGGCAAGTAGGCAAGAACATTATTACAAAATAAATACTTAAAAAGATGCACTTTTTGTTTTCTTTCTCCAGAACAGAGTGAGAATAGTTCAGGGTGGCCCAGCTTCAAACATTGCCAGAACTTGCAGAGCAGGAGAAAATCTGTGTGACCAGAATCACGTAGCTGGGGCTTACCTGGAGGGAGGTGTAGCCAGTGTGACCCCAGCAATGAGACAGTGCTACATGCCTGCTAGAGGAGCATTGCCCGGACCATATCTGTGCCTGAGTGTGCATGCACACTTCAGAAGAAGATGCAGTAAAACATATAGGAAAGGGTGTTATCCAAGGTCATAAGTTTGGGTAGGTCCTTAAGCAAGGAGATCAGTAAAATACTTTTAGCCTTGTTTTTTTTTCCCTCATGAATCAACAACAGGATATCCTAGCAGCATGACTTAAACATTATTAGCTGCTTAACCTGATAAAATACTTAGCTAGGCTGTCTGAATTATGAACAGTAACATTGCCCACACACAATTTCACTGTCATGGGAAGAATGGTGGTAAAGGACATTTGGCTTCTTGTAAGTTAGACTACTGTTTGTCTGCTTGATTTCCTTCTCACTCACACCAATTTACCATAATAATAATAGGAAAAATAGGAAAAGAAATTAAATTTGGACTTCTCTGGAGGCCAGCCATTTGGGTATGGGCACTTTTCTGACCATGTTAATGTCATTGAGATAACAGAAAAGCTGAGTACAGACCACTGGCATCCTTGGCATGTGCTCAGTAAATACAGAGGAGATTTGAAGTCTTCTGGACAACGCAGATGGATTCATTTAGATATTTCCTATACCACTTAAAGTCAAGAGAAGTCTTCTTAGAGAAAGATGCCAACGTGACAAATACATTCCAGACAGCTATTATCCAATTTATATAGGCTAGGAATCATTTCAGTTCCAGAGTAAATACCCTGAATAACAACAGTGAAGATGGCTCAAATTTTCATTGGGTTTAATGATTTACAGTGATGGGAGGCTTGGGGGCTTGGACACGTGAGGATTTACTTGTGGAAACAAAAACTTTTGGGTTTCCATCAGTGCCCTACATAGGTAGAAATCCTCTCAAGCATTTGTCCCTCTGACCCAGCTCCCCAAATCACAATGGAAATGAGCATGTCATGATGCTGCTTTGTTTACCTCTGTCTGGTAGGCATCATAGAGGAATCCTACTCCACTTGAATAAAACTGGCACCTTCTGTTATACAAAGGTCTGGGTTCCTATAAAAAGAAAAAAAAATAGTCAAAAAAGCAGTCAGTCCATATGAAATGTGAAGTTATTGTGTCCCATGCCCCATGCTTACATCTGTGTGGAGCTGAAGCCAAAGCAACTGTTTGGATAAGCAGTTCACATACTTCCATGCTGGCTTTTTCCAGAATGGATCTCCTCAGGGTTGCATTTTCCTCCCTCACTTTGCCACTAATCTATGTGAGTACATTAGCTTTTCTTTGCCCTAGTCACCTCATTTGAGAAGGCAATGCCACTGGCACTTAACAACTTCCTTCCCCAGTGCTGAACAGTGCTGCTCTGTGAGGACAGTCTTTTTTTATCCAACAGCAAAGAATTACTTTTCTTTTCACCTTGGAGATATGGGAGTGCCCTTTTAAAGGATTTCAGCAGTGTCCACAGTGAAAAGAGACAAGATAAAATAGCTAGTGTTTTAAGCATTACTACATATACTTCAAAAGCCAGAAGCAAGACAAATAGTAATTGAGAAATAAAGGCATTAAGGAGAAGCAATTCACCCTAATCCTAAATTTGCTTTTGCCTTCTTTTTTGTTTACACTTATTGCAAAAGATGCATTCACGGCTCTTAATTCATATTTTGCTTGTGACAGCTCCCACAAGATAATATAAAGGAAGAACACAATAAAATGTCCTTGGCCAAAAGGAATGTGTGTTTCTGAACTTGGCAAAGAGCCTCTTGAAGGCTATAGGATGCAACCTCAGCCAGTTCCAGGACTCAATCATATTTGGCTAGGGAGGATTTGATGACAGAAGAGTTCTCTGTGACCAAATGTATATCCAAAGCAAAGGTTGGGAATGACTTTTGTTGGCAACAGAGTCTTTTCTCAACATTTTGGCACTTTTAAATCCAGTCCTAAGCCATGATCTGTGCCAGAAAAAGCACTCAAGTGTCCTCCAATACATCAAACCACTTTGAGGAGAGAAGGTGGAAACCCACCATCTGTCAGCCTCTCTTTCCATGCTAATTTACACACAAAGGGATCCCAAACTATTAGCAGAAATCTGTGCCAGTTAACTTCACTGTGGCACCAGGGGTTTCAAAACTCTAGGGCTCAACCAGGAAAAAAAACCCCAAAACCGCAGAAAAAGCTGCATGGCCTAAGACCATTTCTCAATATTCTATGTTTGTTGGATAATGAAGTGTGAACTGTGTAAATCTGCTGAGCCAAACTAGATAATCATTAAAAATGCAGAGCTAGGCAGGAATGCAGACAAGTTGATGAATAAAACTCATGCATCAACTTGCTTGACTTTTTGATTACCCTGGCAAACCCAAGTGTTTGGACACCAGCTCCTAAAGGCTGGGGAAAGGTTAACTCCCTGCATCCAAAGATATTTACTTATATCACAGAAGCAAAAGAAAAAAAATGCTCGGTAACTCTGTTTTTCTCTAGAGGGAAAGCAAATACTGCACAAACAGCATGCCACATCTTCAACTAGGACAAAGTTCTTCTGTAGCTCTGCGAAAGTATCATTACCAATTTGCTGAGTCCAAGCTACAGAGAAGATTAGCAAAACTCAAAACAAGCTTTTCATCATGACAGGCACAGATTTGGTTGAAGTACTAGTAAGTTTTAGTTTCCCTTCTAGCAGAGGAAGAGTAGGATCACCAAAAAGCTGGGCTGTCCTTTCAGAGACTAGCATCTTCCAGCCCTGGTTTATCTCTTGCATGTGGGTTAAATGGGAAAGAAGGAGAGTGAGGAGAGCAGAAGGGACACAAGAGAACAGTGGAAATGGCTTTTTTCTATCATGAGGGGCAAATTCTTAAAAAAGTGTTGTTTATCATAAGCACAGTACTAACAAGCTTCATGCTGATCTTGGAAATGGGCAGGGGCATGGGAACCTAAGTGGTTTTCTCCTCAATCATGATGGCAAGAGGGAAGGGCTTGGAAAGGAGTGGATGGATCCTGCATGTCCATAAGTGTTTGCACAGGTAATGTCGGTAACAGGAATTTGGCTTTTATGTTCATGGACCCGCTGAGGATCAAGGAGTGCTTGCAAGAAATGTGACCCACTTAAGTGTAGCCAAACTTTTTTGCCAACAGGATGGGCAATCTGATGAGGAGAGCTTTAAATTAGGAAAGACGGGAGAGGGAGAAGAGGACCAATAATCAACTGAGGAAGTGGTGGACTGATTTGGTAAGTGGGCATAATGTGGGCAGAAGGGAGCTGATAATCAACATAACAGGTCTAGCTGGGTCCGCTTCAAGCAGGTACACATAAATAAGGAAGCACCTCATGGAAAGCAGGGACATAGCCCTCGACTCTCCTAGGAAATCAGTATGATTGGGTGTCCTTCTAAAGTGCCAGCACCCTGGCACATTCACCATGGAGAACAAGAAGGAAATGTTAGGAGTCTGCATGCAATTGCAGACCTGTGATCTCATGGGGATCATGCAGACATGGTGGCTCACAGGATGGGAAGGCTGACAGATACAGGATGTTTAGGAAGACTGAGCTTAGTCTGGTAACCCCAAATCAAACCATTGCATGGTGATCTAGGGCATAAAGATAGCGAAGATTATCAGGAAAAGATTTGCAAGGGTAATGACTTCAGTGAGAAACCCTCCACAGACCTCAACACTTGCAGCACACAGATTTTAAGTAAATGTACGCTGGGGATGCTGAAAGGCTGAACTTTTACTAAAGCAAAAGCTTCAATTCAAATTTGATTTACTTGCCACAGAGATCCTGTGGTTTGCCTGACTACTAAGGCATTTATGTGCATAAGGCGCCATACAGACATTAAAAAGTGTTTAAAAATTATCCAGCAACATGTCATACTGCATTAACACCCATTATATTTTATTGGCCTCTCCAATAACAAGGAATATGAGACCTATTTTGAGGCTGTGAAAGCATTCCTGCTGGACTGCTCATAAAATACCTCATGTTTTCACATTATTTGCTGCAGAGTGTGCATAAATGCTGCCCGGACTGCTACCTGGCAGTACTTGATTCTGCTACTTATAGCAATACTAGTAGAGGCAGAACTACTTTTATATGCTAAATATATGCACTTTTTTCCAGCTATTAGCATTATTTAAAATATATATCAACAATATTCTGTTATATTTCCTCATATGACTGCATATAAATAAATAAGGTCATATTAAAACAGCATTTTCTAATCCTAGATTTATGGCAGTTTGACTGTATCTGCATATTGTACACAAAATAAATGCTATACATAAAGCAAAAATGTCTTCAGGATATAATAAAAAGACCTGAATACACACACAGACAGAACAGAAAAGATGACTACAACTCCTAAGCTCCGTGTAACATGGATACCAAACAACCATGACAAAGCCAAGCACAATTAGCTAAGAACTCATATTTTCCAGATCTCAGAAGGATTGAACAAAACCCAACCATTTTTTTTCCTTTACATCAGTAAATAAACCTAAGTATGCAACTACATTCCTATAGAGATTTCTTCTTCATTTTGCCAGCCAGCCAGTGTTTGTGCTCCTCATTTATCAGCTCAGCTGTAGCCAGCAGACCTTTCCCATCTGCCCATCTCCAGTTACTCAAAGAGGCACAGAAGGGAAGCACATTGCTTATTTCTTAGTATTTATTAATATATTATTATTGTATATTACTAGTAGGTATTACCAAGCTCTCTTTCAAAAACAAGGTCTGGGGAAGTTCCTGGTAATATCTGGTCTGGTAATGGGCTTTGATGAGAAATACTTTTGGACTTGTGGCCAAGTGAAAACTTGATGCACTGAAAGCTTGATGCACTGAAGCCAAAGGGAGGTTTGCTGCCGAATTCAACTAAAACAGGGCTTCACTTTTAAGATCAGGCTGCTGAAAGACATTTGTGAGCTTCTGGGATTTGACTAGCATTGCCCTGCAGGGCTTACTGCTAGTCCCATGAGAATTTGGGTTATAATTTTCAGAAAATTCAGAATTTAGAAAATCTGGACAACCGAATACCTTTAACTTCATGCAAATCACAATTTGAAACCTACAGAACAAGCTGTAGCTCTCGCAGATCTTAATCCACTGTTTTTTTTCAATATGTCATTTGCATGTGTATTAGCAAGTGGGAATAATAAACACAGAGCTAACAGAAAATCCTTTGGTTGCTTTCTTTTAAGAGCATAAAGAAAAAAAAACCCTACTGGGAGCACTGCAAGGCATACTTTTTGTAAGGAAACTATTCTTTGAACAATGTGTTTTAACAGCAGATTTTGTATAACATCTTTAGGGGAGGGAGTGGTGTGGCTTTTAGCTGAGGTATGGAAAGTAGGCTTTTCTATTCCAGCTCTTGTTCCCTTGGAGAATGCATATATTTTGGATAACATAGGAAAAATTCCATTTTGCTTATGTTTAAGTTCTCTTTCTGAAAACTGAGATATAGCATACACTGTATTGATTGAATTTTATCCCATACTTTACGGATAAAGAATATTAATAATAATTTATTAAAATAATTATAGACTAAGGGCTATTTTTCCCAATAATAGTATTTATTTAGTTTTAGCTTCCATGGCCGCATCGATAGAAGCAGAATAATCAGTGCCAGGGAATGTTCCTATGCCTGAAATTTGACCATTTATCCCATTAAACTGCTAGAACAGTGCCTGTGATAGCTTTGGCCAGAGTGAACTATCACTCTTCCAAAATAATTCCTGGGCATGATTTGGGATTTAGCATGGGCCAAGGACCATTCCCAATGAGCAATCTGGCCCTTGCCATGCTTTTTGTGACTGTAAGAGACTTAAAGTGTAAGGACGTGGGTCATTCCATGCCAGCTGGCCTAGGGACCCCAGAACAGTCCTGGGCACATGTGGAGAAACTAATATAGATTAAAAGGAAGAGATCCAAAACTAGACTCATGGTTATGATGGTTCGTTAACTTGAAATATTTCATTTTCTGTTTGTGCCTCACTACTACATTTTTCCAAGTCTTTTCCATCTCTAGCATAGCTAGCAGTAGCTTGCACGTACACAGATAATTGGTAAAACACAACTCCCCACATGTCTCGTGGAATGTGGTATGTGTAAGCAGTGGCATTATTTCAAAAACTTATGCATTTCACAGAGCACTTACAAAAGAGCCGTCACCACCCAATGGCAGAAACTTCTGGGTCGCACAGAGCATGGCTGGTCCTGCACCCAGCTCCATGGGCTTCATCTGCAACAGGGACTTTGCTGCCTTTGCTGCATTGAGTCACCCACACTCTTTCAGTCAGGTGGATGTTAAAGAGCTGGGACTTCAACCAACCACTGCACATCCATCTCTCGGTCAGTAAAACATCCAAATACTTAATAAATCGGTAATCATATGGCCAACGAAGCCTTACATGGATTTTTACATGCTCTTTTGGCCTAAGCTGGGCACTTGACTATTGTGAGTTGATTCAATGTCTATATGTATCGTCCCTGCCTTACAAGTCAAGGTTCCCAAAATTACAGTGGAACAAACCATTCAGCAGACAGGCTGTCCATGTTGCACCTCGTAGTGCAACAAGGAAGCATAAGTGAACCCCTGGTGCAAATAATTTGTTTCCAGCTTTGCTTAAATACTTAGGTGTAGTCGGGAAAGTATTTATTAAAAATTGCTGTCATGCCATGAGAGCAATGATGTGAGCATCACTGCAAGCAGCAGTCACTGCTTGTCTTTTCTTGTGTTTCCCTGTACAACCGGCATGGACATAAGGTAGAAGCTAATCTTCTTCCAGTTTACAGCCTCATCTGTCTTGTCTGCTATTATGAAATAATCTAAATCCAGTGCTGAAAATAGGAAAAGCAGCTGGCATGGCTTTAAACACTTTTCTCTTACGGACCAGATTTATTTTGTGCTGTGCTTTCCATGAGCTCTTTTTAGAATTTCTATTTAATTGGAAAGATCAAGTCCTACGGAATTTTCTTCTCTTGATGCTTAGAAGCAGTAGAGAAGCGCTGCAAGTCTTTCGAAGCACCAGCTACTCAAAATACCGACCTCAGTATGCTACCTGCATACTGCCACAGCTGAAATACTACATACATGGACCTGTTGCACTTCATACTTCTTAACAGATTTTCTCCCATTTAAAATGTTTGGTGATAGCCTCATATTCCTTTTTTTCAGGGAAGATTTCTGAGCTGATAGTACAACTGCAGTCAAAAGAAAAGCCTTCAGATGCTGGAGAGACCCATTAGTAGTTGTTGTGCACTGAGAGGTCTGTTCTTGGATGGATGGATGGATAAAGTTCTGTTAGGAAAAAGATTAAATCCTATTCATTTTTTTTTCAGCTTCTTTTGGCTACATTGTCTCAGGCATGAAGACAGCAAAAAGCTCCATCAGCCTTCACCAGCATGCACAGTGCAGCAGGATGAGGAAAAAAAGCAAGAATGGATCCCCCTGTACCCCAAAATTAAATCTTAGGCTAAAAATCTTAGGTTTCCCATTGGCTTTTAAGTTTCTAATGACACAATTAGCCAATACTATTCAAGGCTGTAATTTTAGTTACTGCTTGAAACAATTATATATTTAATTGCTTATTATAGTTGATTACTTACATTGATTACATTACCTTGATTATAGGGTTTGTTATATCAGCTGATTGCTCTGCCTTGATTATAATGATGATGTGTCATGTGAGTAATTATCTTTTTCACAAGAATGCAAGAACTGCTTTTTTTTTCTGTTAATGTACTATGTAATGTAATATGCAGTACAACCCTCCCCCTCCCCTTTTGCCTTAATACTATCACAATATATAAGAATATATGAGTCTGTAAAGGGTTCTGCTACAGAAACTGTCATTTTGTATGACAGTAACCTTTACATTAATGAAGAACTAAATATCTTGCTGATTTGAGTGTAGTTTTTTTCACATTTATGTTATTCTTTCACATTTATTTTCCACTAAAGAAAGGAAACAAGGCTGCATCAAATGTGTCTAGTTGAGCAATGTGTATTCGAACAAAATGCTTAAATCATAATTAATACTGCAAGTGTTGTTAATTTTCAGTGCACAGCAAAGCACCAACAGGGCTCTTTAAATGTGGTTCATTGTAATATAGGTAATATAATAACGACTCTGTGTACTGAAGTTTTATGTTAGGCACTGAGCAGAAAACACATGAAGTAGGTGTTTATGCCCAGGAATTTGCCATCAAAGCTGCCTGTCGCCCCTATTGAGGAAACTCCCCCACTGACAGTCATCCTGCACACTAAATGCCATGGTGAAATGGTTTGGCCAGGTGGAAGGGACTGCAGAAATAAACCCTCAAAATATGAACATAAGAGAGTAAAGGATTCACTGTAGAAGCCCTGCGAGAAATGGACAGACCTAAGTTATAAAATTAAGACCTATAAGTTATAAAATTAAGATAGCCTAAACAATTAAGAAAATGATTCATGTATATGCTATTGGTTGAGCTACAATGAGCTTTTCCCCATTCACTTCATTCCATTGGCTCTTCACTTTGAAATATTTCGGAAAATAGCGATGTTTGCACATATGATCAATGCTCCAAGGACAAAAAACACTGCACCTACTACTCAGTGGGAGCATGAAGACACCTGCACTGAGGCATATGCCTCAGTGTGTACTGGACACTACCTGCAGCTGTACAGTCATCTATGCATAGAAAGCAATTTCTGCTACATTATATTATTATTCATACTTACTATGGTATAAAAATCGGGCAAAGCCTCTGTTTTTTTGAAACTTCTTCCTCAGAAAAACTGCAGCACACACCTAATGTGTCCTAAATTTTACTCTACTAGAATTCAAGTGGGTTTTTTTGTGCTTTGCTGTGTGAATAGATGATATCTTTTCCTTTGTTCACCCCATTGGTTTCTGCCCAGAGCAATTCAAAGAACCGGTTTTCACTTAATCAATGATGGAAAAAAATGCAAGGTATTATTGCCATTAAGTCTTAATTCTGTAACTAACTGTTACTTCCCCCCTCTACACATCTTTTTGAAGCTCAGACTTTTTTCTAACAGAGTATCTATTGTATCTACCTGTTGATAACCCTTGGAAATCCTTCTGAGAATAGGAAACAATGAAGGAAATTCTCTTCTGTTGGCAACTCATAAAAGTAGATTGTGCTTTTCAGAGCAGACAGCAATCTCCATGCCCCAGTCACCACGTTTTTCATTACTAAATTATTAACTTGCTTTGTATGCTTTCATAGATTCCCTGAGGGCGAGTGTTTTGAAAAGTAAGGGTAAAGATCAAATAATTCACAGAAGCACACAATCACAGAATGGTTGAGGTTGGAAGGGACCCCTAGAGATCATCTAGTCCAAGCCCTGCTCCAGCAGGGACACCCAGAGAACGGGGCACAGGGCGGCATCCGGGCGGGTTTGGAAGATCTCCAGAGAAGGAGACTCCACAGCCTCCCTGGGCAGCCTGTGCCAGGGCTCTGGCACCCTCACAGGGAAGAAGTTCTTCTCCATATGGGGATGGAACTTTCTGTATTTTAATTTGTACTCATTACTCCTTGTCCTGTTAGTGGTCACCACCAAGAAGAGTTTG
>VZSG01000823.1:80725-121803 GCA_013398315.1 Nothoprocta pentlandii
GGTTCCTCTCTGCCCAACTCTCCAGCCTGTCCAGATCCCTCTGGATGGCAGCACAGCCCTCCGGAGTGTCGGCCACTCCACCCAGCTTGGTGTCATCTGCAAACTTGCTCAGGGTGCACTCCGTGCTCTCGTCCAGGTTATTGATGAACAGGTTGAACAGCACTGGGACCAGTACCGACCCCTGGGGGACACCACTGGCCACAGGCCTCCAACTGGACTCGGCCCCATTTATCACCACCCTCTGAGCTCTGCCATCCAGCCAGTCCTCACTGTCCACTCATCTAACCCACACTTCCAGAGCTTCCCCATGAGGATGTTAAGGAGGACAGTGTCAAAAGCCTTGCTTAAGTCAAGATAGACAACATCCACATGATGATCTTTCCCATCATCCATCCAGTCAGTCGTCCCATTGAACAAGGCTATCATCAGGTTGGTCAAACACGACTTCCCCTTGGTGAATCCATGCTAACTACTCCCGATCACTTTCTTTTCCTTCACATTTTGATTCCAGCTCTTAATTCAACAAAGCTAAACCAAATTGACTTTTAGATGTAGGGGAGCCACATAGTGGCTGTGGAATCAGGAGAGTAAAACATGCAGAATTTCCATCTGTATCTCTACAGGTGGTTGACAAAATAAATATAAAATAGTTCACTGAGTCTGCATCTATCTAATTACTTTGACAGCAAAGTTAAAAGAGCTAAGTTTTCAAGTCAAAGAAATAGGAAGTGCCAGACTTCCTATTAGCCCCATGCACTGGAAGTTCTGCTCTGCTGTACTTTGACCTTGAGCTCCCTGTGAGGCAGGGTCATACAATTAAATGGCAGTGATATTTAACCATTAGCTTCCACATAGTCAAATGTGCATGTCATTCCTCTAATATTTTCTTAGAGTGCAAATCATTGATTTATGTTAAAATAAAATAATAGAGCAGGATGGCTCCTCCTTAATGCATGCAAATGTAGTAGGATGTCCTTTATAGCATCTTCAGGGAAGTTTTACCTCAAAACTTCACCACTACAAGTTGACTTGCCACACAAAGACATTTAAGGGGAATCTCAATACAGGGTCCTACATCCCAGCAAGGGAAAACCAGTGAAAAAGTGCTTGTGCTTTAGGAAAGTTTTGTGTTTAGGAAAGCTCCATGAGTCCCTATCTCCCCAGCAGTGAAGGCTGAAGGCTTCTGTCATTTACAATGGCCTAGGTGAAGAGCCAGAAGGGCCTGAGACAGACTTCTCTCTTGCCTTGTCTCAAGGATTGCAGCATGAACAGGAATGAGGAGGCCATGTGGCAGATCATCATGTAGTTAGGAAAGAAACCAGGTATTGTTTTTTCTCCTTTCCATTGACAAGAGAATTATTCTTTGGCACCCAAACACAATGTGTGTGCTGTCTGCCTAATTCTGTAGACATTAATATTTGGTTGATGCAGTGCCAACCTTCTTTCTCCCTCAGCAAAACAAACCATGGCAGGGAATAAAAAGGGACTTTTAAGAATTTTCAACTCAGCTAAATCTGATAGGAATTTCAAGGAAGAAAGAAAAAAGGAGCTGTACAACTGGGGGGCTTTGTCCCTGTCAATGAGGGACTTTGCAAATGGCAGGGGAAAATCTTAACAGGTTCTCCAAAAAAGGGCTGCAATTACTTTTCTTGCTGGAAAGTATCTGGCAATGAAATTAAACTACCCTACCAGATTCTCTGTAATATCAATACAGTCAGTCTGTATGTGCAGTACTTGGCTAAAAGCGGAGAAACATCAGACCACAGACTCTTCAGAAAAAAATATTGTGAAGCTTTCCCTTATTGCTTTAAAACAGAGCTGAAGTGGGAGCTAACAGCTCAGCAGAGGTCTGATGCTTGCATTTATTCTATAGCAGCATAGTAAATGTGGCTACAAACACCTTATAAAACGACAGTCATTATAAGTATCCCAACTTCCTCTTTCTAGTAGACATTGCAGACCACTAATTCAGGGTTAGTCTTAGCTCAGCTACATTACTCCGAGGTATTGTGCCTTTATGTTCAGATTTATTTTTTACCACATTGATGCTTAATCCCTCTTAACAATCCCTCTTGAAGTGCTTGCTCCAATTCTTAAATTAAGCCCACAAAAGAAAAAGAATAAATTCCCCCCTTGTAATTTATTAGTGCTGCAGAAAGATGCTTTGTGCTTCCCTTCTCATTGTCAGATGCAAGATCTAATACTAGTGGTTAATACTCTGGGATGGTAAAGGATTGGCTTAAAAATGTACTGCTAACTAAATGCTAACTAAAGCATTTGGTATTTAAGAATTTCATCAAAAAAACATTCTTCATTTGGGTGAACCTTCAGTGAAAGTGAAGAAAAGTGTCTGAGAGTTCTGCTCTAAAGGTAAAACAGCACATGTTTGGAAAGTGAGCACCTGCAATACAAGCACTGCTACTAGACTGGTGCTTAAAAGCTGCTTAAAAAAACAAACAAACAAACAAAAAAAAACCCCACAAACTCTTTACTATATATGCTAGGCTATGCTATTATATTAATGAGTCATGCAGGCTGGAAATGGAATTAAAAGTAATTAGCCATAATTTTTGTCTCATGTAGTAGCATGGGAAAAGTAAAATGCATTTAGGTTTTTTTTCTCCAGAGAAGGTAAGTAACTTAATTGAGATGAGAAATTGCTTATTCTTGGAGCTCAGTTTTCCACTACCAGTTGTCAGGGTAACAACTCTGTTAGAAATGAAATGCAACTATTTGCTTTTTCTATCAAACGAAAGGCCAACAGATTTGTTTAGAACATACTCAAATGGCTTCTTAAAAGATGTGCAAAGCCCAGCTTGAAGTGTGCAGGGCCTTGGGGCATGAAGGTGGGGCCTGACACAAACCATGGCTTTACAAAGTCCCGCTGTGGTGCATAAATGCAGTTGTTCCCAGCAAAGCTGCCAGGGAAACCCGGCTGCAATTCCTGGCTGTGCTTCCAGTCTGCACAAGAAACTTTAGGAGTGAAAGGTTTGACACTCTCAGCCACTAGCTGTGCAACCAGCAGATGGTGCCACAAAACGCACCAATTTGTGAGCACCAATATCCAGCCTCTGCAACCGTGAAGCAGCAGAGAGCGCGCAGCTTGCTGGTGCACGGGCACCCCTGCCCGGAGTCCTGAGCTTCTAACAGCGCCTTCCTCGGGTCTTTATCAGATCTTTAATGCATTTGAGGTTGCATTTCTTTGTTTAACTGCTGTCCCAAACAGCGGGCTCCTGTAAGGTGTCCTAATGTTCCTCTGTTTCAGTCATCGTTGGATTCACCACTTCCAATTCAGTCCGATGCTGACTTTAAGCTGAGCCAAGCGAATGCTGCAGTCAAAAGATCTAGTCCTGCCCTCCTTCCAGATCCCAGCTATGCTTTCCTACCTCTCGCCTGGTGCTGGCACTGAGCACTCTGTGTGTGCCTGATAAACTGGATGAGGAACCAAGTCAGCAGGGGGAAAGACACACAGGACATTTTTTCCCTTCACTCTGTCCCTAGGCAGGCTCATGAGTCCTAGAGCTGTTAGACAAGAGAGGAGGCAGAAACATGAAGTAGGAAGAGGAAGGTCCCACTTTTTGATAGCCACTCTATTTCAGTTGTCTCACAAAGGTTTTTTTGGTCGCAGACAACAGACCTGAGCCACAGTACTTTGCAGCCCCCAACACACTGAAAGCTCTGCTGGTTGCTGAGGCTGATAAAACTCAGACTGCAAATGGAGATTCATTGCTCTCCTCAGCAGCCTCTCCACTTGTGCTGGGAGCTAGAGCACCAAGTGCTCAGTGTCCTGTCAAGTCCACTCATTTGGACTTTGGCCTTGCGAGTTTCCAATCTGCCATTGGATCCTTCCTTCATATCTGCAAGCCCAATGTTTCCCCAACACACTCCATCAGTGCTCACTGTAAGTCGGCAGGGCAGACATCCTCAGCAATACACTATTTATCTACTTAGGAACATATTGCTCTGGCTTTCTGATCAACGCCCTCGGAGTCTGCTTCCTGATGCTTTCCTAAATGCCCTCCCTAGAGGGTAACCTGAACGGGGCAGTTGTGTTCAGTCTGCTCTCCATTGCTGAGGCAGTGGTGCCCCAGCTCTCTCAACACGACATTCTCCTTTCTAACTTCAGAGGAGGGTTGTGCTTGTGCTCACAGCAGTCCCAGCCACTAAAAGACAGCATAAAAGAGCCAAGGCTTGAGGATATACAGGCTACCTTCCCAGCAACTGAAAGGAGATGGGACAACCTGTCTAGTTTCACTGCCGCTCATTGCCTCTCTGTGCACAGTCACATGGTGATTTTGTAGCTTCTCAGTCTAACAGCATAAAATACCACATAACTATTGGTGCATTTTCCACAGGTTTTCTGTGAGAAAAAAAGCCACAACACTTACCTCCCTGGGTGGGTCTGTAGCTGTGGTTCAGAGGCCAGAGGGAATGTGATGTATAAATGTATAAATGAATAACTGTATAAACGCTCAGGGCCCATAGCAGTTCCAGCTGGGGCTCCGTGGATCCAGGCAGCTCACGTGTGAGTCGCACGAGTGTGCAGCCACACCAGGACTGTCACACTGTGATCGCCAATAAATTCAAAGCAGAGGGATCAAGACTGCCTGTCCTCAAAAGTGTAGGCAACTGCCCACGGGAAGAAGGGATGTGTTTGCAGTATTTGAAGCAGAACTGTCAGTCACAAGGCAAGAAGGTCCTGGTCTAAATCCTTTAAGAAAACTGAAAAGACTAAACCCCATACCTACTCAAATGTTAGTTTTTGCTGGGACAGGCTGGAGCTGCAGTTTCATAATGCAGCTATTTGTTCACTGCATGTTCACCATTTTCCCATCACATGGTATGGCAGCTTTTGAGCTCTCCCAACCAGAGGTGAATTTGTATCGGCAGCCTCGAGAAGAAGACTCGCTTTCACATCAAACTGCTGTCCTTCCCAGAAAGTGAGTTTACATAATCCCACTCTTGCTAAACAGTATATTGACTTAACATGCCTGAAGAGAAGACAAATACTTCAAGTTTAGTTTCTAAATTCCCAAAGCTACAGGGAATTAAACAGCTGATAATGCTTCAGCAGTTCACAGCTCCCATGGTCAAGCAGAAGAAACCAGAACAGCTGAAAATGAAATGAAATGGATGAGACAGAGAGTTTTGCAGAAGGGGAAGGGAACCGAAGGAACAGTTTAGAAGTGCCTGGTTTGATGTGTGATCAGATCTCATGACAGGCAAACAGCTGTGCCTTTGCACAGCACCCTCTCCTTTCCTCATACATGTGTCCCTCTAGCATCTGTGTGAGCTTTCATAACTTAAGTAGAAGAGTTTGACACCTTGCAGTAAAGGTAAAGCTGGCACACAGGCATACAGTCAGAAAGAGTGCAAAATGAGGGCTCAAGAGTGGAACTTGCCTCTATTTCCCTTCCAACTAGTACATTTTAAGTGCTGTGAGAACCCACTGTTGTAAATTAAAATCTAAGTCTCCAGATCTCCATAAACAAATCAGCCATTTGCATTCATGCTTTCTAGTAAAGATCAACAGGTCTCCATTGATCTTAGGCAAAATATGGATAAATTCATTTTATCTTGTCTCTGGATCAGTTTTTACAACATTTGCATTTCACCACCTCCCTCCTAGTTTCTTACTTGTGGAGACTTAAGAAAACACTTGAATATGGTTTATCTATATAATAATAGACCTCTGAAAACCCCAAACAACAATGCATAATGTACCCTGAAATAACGGCTATTGCAGAGGAACATCTTGGAAGAACTTAAGTCACACAGCCCTTGGTCAAAGTTTTTATTAGATCTTATAGCTCTCTGTGGCAGAAGAACAGGGCTCAAATATCAAGAGGACACTACAATGCATATGCAGAGCAGTTCTAATATGTAGATTTATGCTGTCCCTTCATTGCAACACATAAAATCAGACTCTCTTAAAAATTGCTTCCTTTTAAAACAAGGTTCAGCCTGACCATGAATTTCACTTACACAGAACTTGAGCTAAGAGGGTGTAGCAGTCATTAACAATAAAGTACAAAGGGGTCATTATCAAAGACTTCATCTCTATAAAAACTCTAGAAAATTCTGCTAAGGTCATGCTTAAAAGAAATCCAAAAATGTCAGTGAAATGGCAATAAATACAGCCTCCATCCAAACCTCCTTACTCTTTTCTGTTGGTGATAGAATTTTAGAAGGGAAATGTAATGCCTCTCTAAATGTAGCTGAACTCGAATTTAAATCCATCGAGACTATATTGTTTTAGTTTTTGTTCAGTGTCAATGCAAAATCCTGCATCTGGGATGGAATAACTCCATGCAATTGTCCAACTAAGGTAGCAGCTCTGCAAACAAACAAACAAACAAAGAATACTGAAGTGCTTGTGAACCTGCTGAACATAAATTAGAAAAGGACCCTTGCAGCAGTGAAGGCCAGTTGTCTAGCTCGTATTTCAACTGGGCTCCATTAGCAAGAACATACCCTGTAAACTGGAGGAAGGGATTGTTCCTCCCTGATGAACACTCACAAGGCCACATCTGAGTACAGATTTTAATCCCTCTCCAATACAAGAAAGACATGAGCAAGCTGTAGCAAGACCAATGGAGAGCCACTAAGATGAGCAGGAGTCTGGAGAACATGATGTACTAGGACAGACTGAAGGAAAGAGACTTGTTTAATGTGCAGAAAGGAAGATGTAGGATGAGATCTTCTTGCTGCCTTCAGCTACCTCAAGAATCACTATAGAATAGACAGATACAAAGGAATGCCAGAGAAAGGATAAGGGCAAGAGTCATAAGTTGCAGTTTCACTTATGCATCTTCTGATGTTCTCATTCATGATATCTCCTAGCTCTTTAGCTCTGATTTAGCTGGTAGTTGTCTCTTTAGCTCAGTTGTCTCTGCCCTAATGTTGTGTGTGAATTCTGCTCTAGGCAACAAGACCAAAGAACAGGTCTTGTAGTCAAGCCGAGACTTCCTGTGAGTCCTGAGTTTCTCCCAGAACTTTCAGATATGTCAGACTCTCTTTTTATCCCATACTATAGGAAAATGTGACTGGTCCATCTTCCAGTATTGATATTCTCTGATTCTCAGTTAAGGATGTAAAAAGGCGATACAAAGCAATTTGTCTCCACAGCTTAAAATGTTTGCCCATGTTTTAGCTACCTCTCACCTTCCTGACCTCCCCAGAAAGCTCTTGTAGACAATTTCCTCACCTCATGAGTGGACTTTTTGTTTCTGGCTATCTTAGGTTCTGCCTGGCAATAACCACAAAGCTAAAAATCATCACAGCACTGCACATTCAATTCTTTGAATTGTTTCATTGATTCTTTTTTCTTTTTTCTTGAAGGTGAAGAGTGCAGCTGAAGGGACCAATGCCAAAATTAACTTAACATAGTAAATTACATCTGGATTATTTTTTAGATAAACTAGTGCTATTTTAAATCAATCTACTTTTCCTTCAGTGTTTTTAAGTGCTGTGCTCCAGAGCTTTCTATTAAACAAAGTGTTTTTTAATGAGTCTTAAATAATTTAAATATCTCATTTTTGAAATAAATCCCATTCCAGCAACAAATTTTGTCAATTCTATGCCTTCTTGAAAAAAAAAACAGAACAGAAAAAGTATTTTATTATTCCATCTGAAGTTTTATAAGAGCAGGAGAAAATGTGCAATAATAATGATCTCCATTCAACAGCAGGCACACACTGAGAAAAAAACTATAATGCTGTCATTTGTCTTAGCACCCCTCCCAGCTCAAATGAAGTTAAAAATAAAATGAAAAACAGGAGACATTTCTTATTCTGAACTGTGCTGAAGGAGGATGTTGTATTTGTTGGCTTCAGCTCCATGAAGGAATGGGTCTGAGGTCTTGGTATCAGCACCTTAATACTGCAGAGATGAAAGCAAACACAACCTAAGTTCTCGTTATTAAAGCATTAAGGTTTTAATGCAGACCTAAGCACTCTGACCTGTCAGATATATGGCCTTTCTTTGAGAGGAGGACAATTTCGTGCCATTCTCCATCACGTATCCCCTCAAAGCCAAAGTGCTAACAGCACAACACAGGAAGCAATGAAAGCAGTTGGTTGAGATCTGTGGGGGAAAGAACTCACTGCATTGTTACTGCTCCTTCTGAAGAAAATTAGCTAGATAAAGTAGAGGAAAGCTAATGAATTACTAATACAGCAGCAGTGACAGCATCATCTGCATGACTCACCTTCTTTTGATAAGGTCTCACCTTTATTACGAGACACATTGGAGGTGTCCTTACACTACCACCCCTACAGACTTTCCCAGATATGTCTATTAGAGAAATTAGGTGATGTACATCTTTATTTAACCTGATTTTATTAAGTTCTTTGTTAGATGGAGGAATAGAATAAGATGATATCCATAAGCACATACTAAGGATATACCATGACAGGAAAAGAAAAGGTCATGAAGCTATTTATGGTTTGATAAAGAAGAGGTGAATATAAATGTATGGATGAGATCTTATTTTTCTTTCTTTTTTTTTTAATAAGAGAGAGTGTTAAAGATATATATGATAATGTTTGAATAGGATACTGTTCTTTGATTTAGGCAGCAATATAGTTTCAAAATAGCTAAATAAAGTATGTGAAAAGAACATAAAGCCAAAAGAGTGAAAACTGATGAAGCAAACACCTTGAAATATGAAAGGGTTGATGCTTGTCTTTCTGTTTGGGATTCAGCACACACTGTGTTCTCTGACACAGTAGCTTGTGCTGCAGAAGTCAAAAGCTACTCCCATTGTGCTAAGGGCTCTGCACGGGTAAGCTATAATATTACAAGTCAACAGCAAATGGGAGAGCCACCTGGGCACTCAGTAAGCATGAAGTGCAACTATTCTTTTTAAAAATAATACAAGTTATTAAAGTTTCTCTTCCTGTATAAGTGCAGTTTGAATACTTCCCAAAGACAGACCAAAGCAGGCCAAAAAAACCCCTTTTTTAAACAGCTCTCATGGAAAGGCTGCCTCGATTTACACTGCCACGCTAATCAAAAATAAAGTTATACCAGTTTTCATGCAGTGCTAATCAGAGTAAAAGTCACTTCAGTTTCTGGCAGGCTTTGTTTAGCACAAAACAATGATCCAGAGCTTAATTCTTCTGATGCATTCACTAACAAAACCAGGTATAGTTCTAGTGATGCCAGTGCTACCCCTAAACAAACATAAGCTCAGGCAGGTGGTACTTTGTGCCAGTTTGAGGCTCATATTCCATCACTACTTGCTGTATTATGCAGCACAGTACATCTGAGTCCCAGTGATTATTAAAACATTTAACTTATTATTTCCTGATACTTTTTCAAATCAAAGATCAACTAAAAGGTTAATTTTTTTTTGTCTGACAAATGACAGAATAGCCCACAAGATGTATCTGATACATGAAAATGACTTGTGCAAATCACCCCAAACTCCAATTTGTCTGTCTTCTCCCTTGATTGATCCTTCTTGCCAAATACTTTAATTCAAACTTAGTGGGTCAGAAAAAATCATTGTTGCAAATTTATGTAGCACCTATTTTAAGGTGGTAGGGCATAGGAACATAGTCATGAGCTATTGGTAATGCTACTGCCTCTGTAGTAGTATAAATGTCCTTTCAAAGCAAAGATGTAACAGATTTGGGGAGGAAAGGAGATTGAGTTTGAAGGACACACTAAAAACAGGAGTTACTGTGGTGCATGATCAACCCATTGATGGTCAGGTCTGGGTTGTGTCACTTGGTAGGTGCCCTTTCATGCAACCAAAGCCTCCCACTCTCTCTGCTCTTGTTCTATCACAACCCACTTCCCTGCTAAGGACAGCAATGGCATTGTCAGTTTTCTTCACTGTTTGGTGCATTCAGGATCCTGACTATGTTCACAAAGCCTGTCTTCAAATAAAATAAAGGCTGGTGGCTGTTGAAGTGTTCTTCCTTTCCTAAGCAGGTATTAATTTATGCATGCCCCTCATTACATCATTTTACATCACCTCAGTATTTGGAGCTCTCTGAGAGGTAAGTGGTTGGCAAAATCTCTGGGTATTGGCATGTTGGGCTTTCCTGTCATTTTATTTGCCAGAAGACATTTCTCTAAGAAGAACCATCAAAAAAAAAAAAAAAAAAAAAAAAAAAAAAAAAAAAAAA
Source organism: Nothoprocta pentlandii (assembly GCA_013398315.1). Classification (NCBI taxonomy): domain Eukaryota; kingdom Metazoa; phylum Chordata; class Aves; order Tinamiformes; family Tinamidae; genus Nothoprocta; species Nothoprocta pentlandii. The sequence goes on from VZSG01000823.1 coordinate 90,865, forward strand.
AAAAAAAAAAAAAAAAAAAAAAAAAAAAAAAAAAAGCTGCTAAACCAGAAGAAAACACTTTTCTGCTAGAAACAACAAGTAATCAAAAATGAAAGATGACAGAAAATAGCTGTACTTACTATATGTCGTGCTGCAAACACTCCATCAACTATTGCACAACAGAACGCTGCTACCACGCCAAAGCTGATAAACACGATGGATGCTACTAACTGAGAAGAGAAAAACAAATTGAGTAATGTTTTCAATATAATTAAGTAAAACAGTTATACGATTTACTCCTATTTTCTTGAATGATGTTTTCCTCTCATGTCATTCACATGGTGTCAGTGCGGCAGGATGCTAATCATGAAGGAGAAAAAGGCAGAAAATCTTGATGCTGAGTTGATATACAGTCCAGTCTACTAGGGAAGATTAAATCTTTCTAGTAAAAATTAAGTCAGATTAAGTGAGATTAAATAAATCAACTTATTTAATAAAACAGCAATGGTATCCATAAGAAGCACGGCAAAAAGCTATATTCCTGTTGGCTCACATCAGTCTCTAATGCTACTGTGACAGTAATGCACAAATTCAAAGACACTGCAATGAGTTAATAATTAGCTTATCAGCCTTCAGAAATATTTTTTGCTCAAAATCGTTTATGATGCCTTATGCCATTACAAAATCACAGAATCACAGAAAAGCTAAATCTGAAAGAGATCTCTGGAGATCACCTAGTCCAACTCCCCTGCTTGAAGCAAGGTCAACTAGAGCAGGTTGCCCAAGACTGTGTCTAAATGGTTTTTGAGTATTTCCAAGGATGGAGAACTCACAACAGCCCTAGGAAACCTGTTCCAGTGTCCACAGAGTCATGGAATAGTTGAGGTTGGAAGCGACCTTTAAAGATCATCTATTCTAACTGCTCTGCTCAAAAAAGGTCACCTCTAGGCGCTTTAGCAGGCTGCCCAGGATCATATCTAGCTGGGTTTTGAATCTCTCCTAGGATGGAGGCACCACAACCTCTCTGAGCAACCCATGTTTGAACTCTCTTATCCTCACAGTAAAGAAATTGTATTCATGTTTAAATAGATCTTAAGTTCTATTTTGTTCCCCTTGACACGCTCCCTTCAGAAATTTAAATGCACTGATAAGATCCCCCTCCACATTCTCTGTGATTTTGCTTTACCCACTAATAATTTCAGGATATCCTCTCTGTTTTCTCAGTATCTCCCTTCTCTTTCCTTTCCACTAAAATCTTCTGGTGACTTTTTTCAGTCACCTACTCTTTTTATCAAGGAAAATGCATATTGGGCGAGTAAGAAATTATGACCTTAGAACACTATAATATTGGGAAAATGGCTCAAAGGTATATCAAACATTTGGAAAAAAAAAAGAGTTCTCAATGAATCAGCAAAAAGTACAGCTTAAAAGTAGATAAATCAAAAGAATCACAGCTCTCAAATGCTATTTGATATACTCTTTTAATCCTTTTTAGCTCATAAGGCAGATAAAATGGGCAACCTCTGTCTGTAGGTCATATCGAGCAAGCCAGCACTACCACAGGGGTTGCCACTAGGGATGAGGAGCAACAAGCAAGCAGAAGCAGCTGAAGCCAATATTACTGGCTGACCAGGTGAACCAGCTCCATTCTTCAGTGAAGAGGTGGAAAGCCTATGAAAACACTTCCAGCTGTGTCACTCTTCAAGCTCTGCTGTCTCTTGGCTCTCCTGCCTGGTGGGTCATGTCTTCTAAATCTGTCTATCTAAAGATCTTGGCAGGCAACTCATAGGGCCCACAAGGCTGTGTGTTCCTAGTAGAGCACCTCCGTCCCTGCAGAACAGCTTGGGCTGCACTGCCCTTTCACCAGTACATTTGCTACAGCACTGTTTTCCTTATTTGAAAAAGCAGAAGTCTATGAAACTTCAGATTAAGTCATTATTGTCTGATAGCCCTTTCTTTTTCTGAGGTCGGAGCAGTCAATCAGAAAATTAGTGGGCTTAGCCAGGTGCTTCTGGATCACCTGAGCTCAAGATGAATTTACTGGAAGCTGACCTCAGGATGGCTTTCCATTTCACACATGAACAATTTATTGATGATTTACAATCCATGAACGAACATTTTCCACTCCTGGAAATTGTTTAAATCCCCTAATAAGAGTCTGCTGGCCTTTCAGGTTCACCATATAGCTATAAGAGACCACATACAAAAATGTACTGCAAATTGACTCCTTACGCAAATTGGTGACCTATCCTTCAAGATGTTCTCTCTTAGTGGTACCAAACTCTTCTCAGTGGTGGCCAGTGACAGGACAAGGAACACTGGGTATAAGTTGAAACACAGGCAGTTCCATCTGCATGTGAGGAGGAACTTCTTCCCTGTGAGGGTGCCAGAGCCCTGGCACAGGCTGCCCAGGGAGGCTGTGGAGTCTCCTTCTCTGGAGGTCTTCAAACCCATCTGGATGCCGCCCTGTGCCCCGTGCTCTGGGTGTCCCTGCTGGAGCAGGGCTTGGAGTAGATGATCTCTAGAGGTCCCTTCCAACCTCAGCCATTCTGGGATTCTGTGATTCTGTAATGTTGTGTGGAAATAAAAGGTTGTAAGCCAAATTCTTATTCATGCTCACTAGCAACTACTTCACTGAGTGATCCCTTTGAAAGTAAGAGGGCAGTTTCTTGATTAAAGTAGTATTTATTACAAAGTAGAAGTTGCAGGATGTGGTACTACATCATCTGGAGTTCTTCTGGCTTACTTAAATGGACTTAAATATGTTTCAGAAAAACATAGGCAATAATAAAATAATGAGAACACGGAAAATCACTTAAAATAAAATTACAGATTAATATCCTCTCTTGAGCATTCCTTTGCTCAGTGAAAATGTGAAAACACATAAACAAACTATAATATGAATTAATTTTCAAATAGCAGTGAAGACAACTGTTGTAAATTCTGAAGAGCTGATGTAAATTCAAAAGGTAATATTCCAGAGTGGTGGATGATTGCTGCAGTTGTGAGGTTATTGAGCCTAGCAAAGCAATCACAAATGATTACAGAGGATTTTTTTAAGAGGCAGCTAGGGTAAAATAGAAGTTGATAGGTGAAAGAAATATTGACCCATCACATCACCTAATCTCCACTTCTAATAGCAGTATGTTTTGTAAGCAAAATCCTTCATTATTCATAACAATATGTTAATGATTACTCAAAAAAGAGTTTTGCTCTCAGCGTTGTATTGCTGTGCAACCAGGCTTGTCTAAAACTATTGTTATTTGAACATATTTACTATTAGTCCCTGAGGAGAATACAGTATTTTTTTTTATTTCCAAGGGAAATACAAAGTCCATTACTAAACAGTGAAAACTGTAGTCTGTGAGCCTAACAATTAAAACTATATGTCAGCTGTTTAACAGAGATGTTTCAGTGAATGGGAGGGCAAAATAGCACTAAGAATGAGGGTCTTTTGTAAACATATTAAAGTCTTGTGACAAAAATCCAAAATTTGAAAAGCTAAATGTTATGCTGCTAACCCCCTGCATGCTGCCTCCTTAGAGACGGACACATGTTTTATTTACAGCTAGGAACTCGAGCGTATGAGATGATGTGCTCCCCTTCGGCAGACTCCGAGCGCCACCAGCTGCACATGGCTCGAGCTGTGCCAGTGCACTGCGCGGGCTGTGCGGGCGAGCACCGAGACCCGGGCCTGGGGACACACGGACCCCAGTCCTGGGCACTGCCCGGGTGCCAGAACAGGTCGCCGGCATCGTGTCCCCTACAATGCGACACCCAGAGACATGCAACCAACTCCGGCCCAGCAAACCCAGCACAGAACATCGCACCACTCTGAGGCATAAGCACCTGCTCGTTACGAGCCAGAAACCCTCAGCTCTTTTCAACATCACCGTCGCACATCGCTAGGTTCCAGGTCACAGTTCTGACACATACATCAATTTTTCACAGCTCTCATCTAGCCTTTACCTGCCCGCAGTTGAAAGTTCATCAAGTTACCTGCTCATATTAGACTGAGACTCACTTCTGGTGCTGGATGTTTTGTGAGATACCTCATTCTCTCCATCCAGACTAAGCAGAGCACAAACTTTGGGAAATACATAGATTTTGTTTTCTACATCACTGCTGCAATAGATATAAGTAACATTATATCTCACAAGCTCATTTTCTCATGCTAAATGGCTACTTTCATATTGCATAGGCTTCAGTGTCTCCAAGTACTGTGCTCTTCATCAAATCTCTTGTTTTTATTTCCAGGCAGAGGAGAAATCACAATTGCCTTCATTATGTAAATTGAGAAACTCTGTCATCCGATCCCCTTTGCTTTGAAAAGTAAAGGTATTGCAGAAGGCTGTGTAAATGTTACACCACAGGTCTGTAAAGCCCTTTTTTATCCCCACACAAGCTGAAGCAAACGTATTTGTTAAAGAAACACATGGGGCAGTTTGTTGTAGGCAGTCCCTAACATTTGATTTCTATAGAAAGAGTTTAGTTTTGTGAAGTTTTTTATTAGTTCAGTTTCCTTCTATCTCCAACCTCAGAGCTTGATACAGGCTTAAATAAACTTACTGCACTTCTTCAGTATCCTAGGGTCAAAGATGTAAGAGCAGAAGTTTACAAAAACTATATCCCCATCCAAAACACAATGATTTTCAATACCTGGAACAATCTTAACCAGAAGCCACATCTGTTACTACGGCAGCAGTAAAGGGCTATAGATTAATAGCCTGTAAAGCTAAGAAAACAAAACTCATTGCATTCCACTTGACATACTGCTATCCACATAATGCTGCCTGTGTTGTGAGGTAGGAGGGCAGAAGAGAAAAGCGCCTTTAACTGTGCACTTATTTTCTCTGATTTGTCACCTCCTCCTTGGGATGGCCCCTTCCCCTCCCACAAAGACCAATTTTGCCCCCTGCCCTCAGGCTAGAACTTCTGCTTCTGTGGTGAAAATTAAGCTCAGGCAAGGCTCCTACACTGGCTCTCACAACGGAGCTAATTAGGAGATTTCTCATTACACTAGTTAATGTGCTTCACGAGTTATGGCCTGCAAATCTATAACGTCCAAAGGTTGGTTCTTCAGTAATAGCATAGCTGTAATTGAAGCTCTGCTGGAGGGCTGTCACAGCCCAGCAGATAGGCTTATGTCATGTTCATTAGTCATTAATGCCAATTCCAACTGTAGCACTGGTTATGACATGAATTCCTAATGATGAAAGACCAATGCCTGCAGAAGTGCTTCCGAGACTGGCTTCCAAATGAAGGAGGAGAAAGAAAGAAAGCACTGACTATCACTGTCTTGACAGCACTGTCCTGGGAGCAACTCAAAGAGCAACAACACATAAAGAGACGAGCCCAGAAAGACAACGTCTGGGTCCAACCCATAAACACAGGCCTTCCTTCTGAACTTAGTATATTCAATAACGTAACCTATACCAGATACCTCTACTTCAAAGAAGGGAGGGCAGACATCTTTGAAGGCCTCCAGACACAGACTCTGCACCCATGATGTAATCAGTTGTGTGTTTGTGTTTTTGACTGACCAAGTTAGAAATCTTCAGCCTTTCCCCAATTTATCACTGGTGAAGTTAGGTGGTGCCTATTTTCTTTGCTCACACTGCTATTAGCATCTCGGGGTGAATAGCTGAGCCTATGTAACTATCACTGACATCTGAAACGGAGTCTTCTTGTCTCAGCTCCGGTTCCTGCTTCCAGCCCTCTCTCCAGTTCCCTCTTGGAAAGAAGTGCATTCCCTCGTACTGTCTCCAGCACTTGTCTGAGTGCACAACAAGAAAATTAATTCACTCACCATGCAGAAAACTATTTGTTCACACAAGTGCGTTAAATCAGGTTTTTGTAAAGGGAGACAAGTATTAGACCCAGTGCAAATGAGAGGGGAGCACCATGTGGCCAAGACAGAGGGACGGAGGTAGAAGTGGTGGCAGCAGCGATTAGGTTGTCCCAGCAGCTCATGTAATTTGCACTCTTAGGGATTATCAAAATAAGAGATATGTATTAACTATAATGAAAAAAAAATGATACAGAAGGGTTTGTTTTGCTCTCTGTGGTCAAAGGAGACTTTTGTCTTCCTGCCTGTGAAGAAGTTCACTGTTTTCCAGTATCGTAACAGGGATAATTAAGAAAAAAAAGCAATATGAAAAGGCCAGTTGCTATAACACAGGCAGAGGAGAGCTCCCCTGAGAAATTTAAGCAATCTTTCAAGCATAAAAAGGCAGAACTAATTAGATAAACCAATGTTGGGAAAGAATACAGAAACCATATGAGGGGTATCAATTATTTTGCCACGGAATAAAAACAGAATCCACTTTCAAGTTAAAGGCAGCATTTTCCTTCAGAAAATGTGTTTTCTCTCATGCCACATCCTGATGGGCAAAATGGTAGCAGGCAGACTTGACAAGCTCTTTTGTTACTCCTTAGATACACACAGGTAATTCATGTCACATGTTGGCATAGTGAATGGTTATTTCTTTCTCTTTTTCTCCTGCAGAGGAGTTGGTGCTCGTCTTTGCAGGTAATTACCTAACTGGGCCAGTTGCATTGGCAAGGGACTGTAGAAGTGCCTGTTGCTGAATGGGTAGCAAGGTGACACAGGGCCCCAGCTGTCCCGCATGGTTGGGTAACACACAAGAGCAAAGAGGTGGCATAGAGCATCTGAGTCAGCTAACCCCAGCCATCCAGGGGCACCACGGGATCTTTGGGAGGCAGATTGTTTCTTTATTGATCAGGGAAACAGGCCTTGCAGGTTACTGGGACATTTACTTGTGACACCCACTATGCCAGTTATAGAGACAAGGGCCTGAGCATCTGATCTCATTGACAACACACTCAGGGTTGCGTGGTGGACATGCTTGGCCATGTGGCAGGAGGTGGATCAAACAGCCAGGCTGTGGTGAGGACATGTTCTTCTGGTTGCCACACACAGCCACAGTCTCTCCAAGCTCAGGGAAATTGGACACAGCTGAACAACCCATCACAGCGCAATATCCAGCTCCTCGACACTGCACTATGGGGAATGAGAGTTGGTGATGGGCAGGTTACTGTTCCTCTTGGCACACGAAGCTAGGGAACAAGTATTTTCTTGAGAAGAAGCACAGGAACCCCAATCTCCACCTCTTCCTGCATCACCTTTGGCTTCATGGACAGTTTTTGCAATCCAGCATGCTGGCATATCTTTTCCAGAGGTCTCCATCTACTATTCCTTCTGCATTCATCAGCACATTCACTACTATTTCCCTGATTCTATTAGTTTAAACTCTCATTTCTAGATCTGTATTTGACATTATCTCAAAAGTTGTGCAGCCCTCGTTTATGGTCTCTTCCTCTTCATACCTGATCAAATAGGGACATAATGATAGCCACTGGTGCAAAACTCCATCTCTGTTGCTTCCTCACAAAGGACCAACCATCCACTCACACGGCATCTCTCCCATTCTCCTTCTTTTCCTGTTAGCTAGCAGTGGCCAAGCTGCTCTCACAATGTTTAAATACAACTGAAGTCATTTGCAACTTCAGTCATTTAGAAGGGTGTCATGGAAACATTTTCCCTTAGCACTATACTATCCAATTAAACTTTTATGGTAGCTCTGATAGTTTCCTAGTCTGTCTCTTAATCATCTTTACTCTCTAAAAATTCTCTCTTGAAATAATCTTTTATTTCATCAATCTACTTTGCACTACTCTTGCTGCAATTTACCTTTTCTTCTAACTTGCTAAAGCACTTGAGGATGCAGTTTCTGTGAAAGATGTTGTATGAAATAAAAATGAATTTCCATGCATTTTTATCTTGAAGCAGTGAAAGAATGGCAGGAATTCAATCAACAGCCATTGTGAAACATGAAATAAAGTTACTGAGCAGGGTTACCTGATTAATTTATTTTTCCTTTCCTCATAATCCAATTTTGGCTGCAAAACCAGATCTCAATTAGCCAGGAAATTATTTCAAAGATCTATTTTATGAGTAAATCTATACTAGAACCACCCACCTACTGAATTAAATCAACTTATATCAAGCAGCTTAGGTGCACTTAGATTTCAACACTGGAGCCACAGTAACACTGCAGCTAATATATGGTGTAAATAATGAGCACACTGATTAAATTCATAATTCTTTTGGTGTTGAGTAAACGATAGTCTTGACTCAATTAAAACTATCACCTCTGTTTTTCACTCTCACATCTCCCAAGAGTCTGGGAGAGTCTTAAAGTTCCAGTTTCTGCCATCCAGCATACCTTAATAAAACAGAACATGTTGGAAAAAATATCCAAGTGTACCTCATTCACATTTTCCAAGGCAAAAAAAAAAAAAAAACAGAAGATGATCTTTAAAAAAAATCTCTTTTTTAATCTCCTGCAGGAAGCTAGTTTTATTATCACTGTTAACAAAACTAGCAGATCGGGGTTGAGTAGGCATGTTCAGGAACAAGGAAGCCATAATCCTGTGTTGGTTCCTACCATGTGTCACACTTTCCTGTGTCAGCTGTACTTAACTGGATGATTTGTAATTTGTTGTGCACTAGCTACCAAGAAGACCAGGTTTTTCTAAGCCTTCATGCCATCACAGGACTCCTCCTCGTATCCCAGTAATCATTACCACACAGTTCCTGTTCTCTTCCTAATGGCAGGGCATCTCAACTTCTTCAGACAGCACTGGATCATTTTCTCCTCAGTCTGAACAGATACAACTGCTGTAAAGCATGACCCTCTTCAGAGTGAGCAGGTGCAATGCACATGTTCTGATCCACCTATTTTATCACTTTTAAGGAAGTTTTCTGTATTTCTATATTCTGTATTTTTCTATCACTTGATTATATGATCAAAATGCTTTCCTCTAGTTCAGCTTCTTAGGTAGAGGGGCACTGAAGGGAGAACTGAAGCTTCACAGGGCTGTTCTAAATGTAATGTGGTTTTACAAGGAATGGTGCTCTCCATTCATCTTCTCCCATTTTTGCATATCCTTGTCTTCCTGTTCCAAAGTTATTTCTATTAAAATCAGAGATGGCCTTCCAAATTATTCCTTTGTTCCAAGTAATGTGTTTCGGCAGTAGACCTTGCAATTCATTTTTCTCTTTCATACATCTATGTTTGTCATTTTATTTCATAGGGCGTTTTTGTGATGTTCTACAGCAACTCATGTTGACTTCAGAGGACTTCTGAAAGCAAGATTATTGGACCATTTCATATTGTACCCTCATGACTTGATTCACTTGTGTAGATATGGTAAGTATTGACTAGGAACCACATACCTTCACGAAGCAGAGGGCTTGTGCTTGGAACCTGCCTCACTGTCTCGGCAGGAGTACAGAGTGTGAAGTTGCGGTATCCACTTCTGAAAAAGGAATGGTGCACTGCTCCATCTAAAGCAAAGTGACAGTTTATACCCACTCTGCTGCATGGTACAAAAAGTCTTACTGTAGGTGGTTGAGCTGCTAAAAAAATTCAGGTAGAGTTCATCATACTTAACTCTACCTATTAAACGATAATCTCTTATCTCATTAGGCCATCCACACTCTCCTGTAGTCATTGAGGAGAAAGGCTCTTCCAGACATCTTCAACACCTATTTTAGGATGGGATTAATTATTTTTTCAAGGTGCTCGTTTTTTTATCACTGGCTGCAGAGGGGACCAAGATGAGGAGGTATGTGAGCTGCCAAAACCAACACTCTTCCAAAATTTCTTTCCTTGCTTTCATGTTGAATACTTTGTTTTCTGCTTCCTGTTTTCCACTTTGATACTTTCCGTCAGTCATTTACTTGAGACTTGCAAGGAACAAAGGGGAATAATGAAGAAGGAGGGGAGGATGTATTGGATTTGGTGAGGAGAGAATAATATTACACAGAAGAAATAAAAATAATAATCACAAAAAAAATCAAATGGATTTTACAGCTAGAGATATGCTAACAGTTTTGGAACCAGCATAAGCAAATCTTATTCTTGTAGGCATATCAAGCTGCTAAGCATTCTGTTTGGAAACATCAATAAAAACACTTATTTAAGAATGGTTAAGGATGGTTATAGGTTTGGGGATACTAAATGCACAGATAAGAAGTAAAAACTAAATACAGCATTAAAGGAAAGGGGTAAAAATTGAAACATGAATTTAGATCCACTGATTTGCAGCTCTGATATGGAAATGTAACACAATTTCATTCATGGATGCTTTTTAGTGATTAAAATAAAATAAGCTCATTTCATCATTTAAACAAAAGTAACTGTTTAGAGCAGTATAAGAACAAAACACTGAAATAAATAGCATGGTCCATGTCATAAATGTTTGTGCTTCCTGCAAAAAAATGTGGATTTGATATAGATCAAGACTACTACAGCAAGTACTGTTTTAGTAGTACGAAGCTTTTTGTTCTACAAACACATATCATGGACCATAAAGTTTACTTCTCTTTTCAGCTTTGTGACAGTAAATGCTTTCATTACATAAACAGCACAAGAAAGACTGGCAAAAAAGAAATATCCTGTTATGTAGTTAATACTGTGCTCTGTGTTCAAACACAGATTTTAAAGGGGGCACACCCTGAAGGACTCCATTTTAATAAGATAGGGAATTTTAACTGAGTTGGTGGCTTTGGTCACTCCCTCTGAAGAACAGTGTCAATCTTTAAAAGCTGGAGTAGGGAAAAGAAGCTGTCCTGGTGTATGTGTATGTACCTTCTGCATGCAAATATGCCTTCTGTTTGTATAGAATTAAAATGTCCAAAGGAAATGGAAGCTTTTTGGGTTGACCTGCTGGCAGAGCTCTTCCTAATGCACCCCAGGATATCACTGGCCTTCTTGGCCACAAGGGCACAATGCTGGCTCATGGTTGGCTTGTTGTCCACTGGGATACCCACATCCTTCTCTGCAGAGCTCATTTTGAGTCCATTGGCCCCCAATGTGTACGGCTGCAGGGGGCTATTCCTCTCTGTGTCCAGAGAGGACACTTCATTTATCTTGACAAGATAAATAATGATTTCCATAGTCTGAGGAGGAGGTCTTCTCAAGAGACATGCTCAAGCAAATGCCAGTATCCCAGAATAGTTTGTCTTTATGTAAAAACTCCTCCCTGTTTCAGGCACAGGTGTTAAATCACGCCACAAAATCTAACTAAAAGTTTTGCTGGAAAAAAGGTCTTTTCAGCTTTGATCATTTTAGAAGTGTTAAACAAGACAAGGATGATTGCTGTTTTTTTCAATTCTTATCTTTTTTACTTTTTCTGAATTCCATGAAATGTGAGCAAACAAAAAATAATCAGAGAAAAAAAAAAAAGAAGTGCTGTTGACCTAGTCAGAAGCTTGAACTTCAGGGAGAAACAATACCTTCATAATGACAATGATCATTTTCACATGAGCATCTTCCCTTTACAACAATACAGAGTTTTTGCATTTTTTTGAGCGGGAAGAGTAAAGGAGGACTAAGGAAGCTTAGGTCAACAAGCTGCTTTCATTAGCTTTTTGTGACATAGACTCTTACCAGTAACTAGCATTTTTGATTGAAGTCTGCACCAAAGCCAGTTTCTTCTAGATTGTTTGTCGTGCTAGATCAAACACAACTTCCTTAAACAGAGCTGTGTAGGTATTCATATCAATGTACATGTTAACAACCACCATCCTTGTACAAAATATCCCAAGAGAAATTATTGATTGTCATCTATTTACAAAATATAACCTATTGCAAGCAGTGAAAGCAGTTTGACTCTTGCACTTTAGGCAAAGTGGCATGCACACTTCTAATTGCTTTGAAACAGCTTTTCTGAAACAGATATTAAGTCTGGCAGCAAGAAAATAATCAGAGATAATACACCTTGCATCTCAGTGCAGGATAGGAACATATGTATTGGTAGGAAAGTCCAAACTAAAAAGAGAAAGAAAAAAATATTGTCTTTGTTTCCCTTCTACAACTTCTGCAATGGCTGGTTTTTAACACTTAATTTGAGATCTAATTATTGTTGACAGAAATCAGGAAGCAAGTGTATTCAGGCACCTAAACTTAGCACCACTGAAAAGTCTGAACAAATCATTTTGTCCTTTCTATGCAGAGGTCCATTGTTTAACCTCTCTTTTGTTTTCAAATTCCATTTTTCTCAGAAGCAATGTCTCCTCAGCTAAAATCACTACGATCATCTCTGAAAAAGCTAAGGACATTGTATTTATATCCAAGTACGTTCTAGACTTGTCCCTGAGCAAAACACACTTGTCCCTGTGTTGGTATGAAAAGAACAACAGCAGCAAGATTCAGCAATGGATAAATAAAGGAATCAGACCTGGGACAGACAACCATCCTCATCACAAGTAGCACTGAAGTCCATGATAACTTATACTGCCTTAAGCATCATCCCGGCTTCTCTGACTCTTCTCTTCCAGTGTCCTTTACAATTCTTTTCCATACCCTCTCCTCTTCCTCTTCTCACTCCATTTCTTCCTTTGCTGCTGCTTTGCCCTAGCCCTGCTGCTGTCAGGGTGACTGCCACTGCCCTACTGAGAGCTCTTGCAGGCTGTACTGCAATATTACAGGTGTTAGAAAACCAAACAGCATAAGTGCTCTGATATCCCCCAATCACACTTGCAGGTGCCACAGTTTCAGCACATTTATTTTCATCTCTGTGAGGAGTGTGGCAGCATGAGACTGGCACTGGAAAACACGTGTGAGTGGGAAGTGCTAGCCAACACTTGGGTTATCCATGGGTTGGCTAAACCAACATAAATGGTGTCTTGCCAACACTGCACATTTAGAGTGCTTAGTTTCTGGGTGCTAGCTCATACCACCCTCCACATTTATCCATGGAGAAGCCTGGGAAACTTATACAGCACTTTCAACTGTCCCTGGTGAAATAAAAATCTAGCAGAAAGAGACATTTACCCCCCTCCCCAGCACTGCTTAGTGCTTTCAGCTCAGCTCTGCTGTTGCTTCCCCCAGTTCATTCCAGCTTTTCCTATCTTTGTACCTATTTTCAGCATCTCATTTTCTAATCGGAAATATTTGTACTGTAATGGGAAGAGACAGCAAGCAGGCAAGCAAGCAAGGACACTTCATGTCTCACAGTCAAATCCATCTGATTTGAGCAGTATCGTATTTTCTATGCATCAGAGTGCACTACATATTCCTTTGGAATGCAACAACTTACCACTATATTTGTTCTGCAATCCATGACCTTAACTGTGTAAGCCTGCTTTATGGTGGGAAAGAGAAGCCTGCTTTGTGGGGGAAAAAGGAGATAAAATGGGATATCAAGACATTATTCTTTTATTTTGCTGTTTGAAAGTTATCAATATCCCATAGCAGTACAAAAGCATCTTATTCCTAGTTATGGATCTCTTTTTCTGCTGGTGCCAGCTTCAACAGCGCAGAGGCAAGTGTGAACATTAAAAGTTCAAGTGCTAGTCAATGAGGCAGAGCCAGATTCTGCAAACAGCAGACTCTTTGATTTAAGGGTTATACTTTGGTCAGCACATTGAGCTCCTGCTCTGGATGCTGGGAGGCTGAGAATCACATCTAAGAGGAGCAACATTTTTAATTTTGTGCTTTAGGAACAAACCATTGCCCATTCTGTCAGGCAGTGTTTTCATATTTTCATGTTGACATTAATTTAGTGCAGAATTTCTGCAGGAATAGTGCTGCTAGCCAATACATATTTCATCCAGCACCTGGTATTTCATCAGCCATGAACAAATTTGAAATCACAGAAGTAAGCTAAAAGTACATGCAACTTCAAGACAAAAAGAGCAATATATTTATAGAGAAAAGATCATTTTAAAATTGATTTTTTTCCATTAGTGTAATTGAGTCTACATTAATTTTCAACTTAAAAAAAAGAAGTATCAAGTGAACACAAGAGCCAGATGATTGTCAAAACTACACCAAGTTCAACTCAACTCAAATCAGACTGAAGTCTGCTAAAATAGAAGCAACTCAGTAAAATAAAACCCAATTTCCTTCCCACTACACTTTTGTTACAGGAATATGGCATTTCAGTTATGCTTCCATGTTTACCTGAGTCTTTACAATCTTACTGATGGCTGCAACCTCCTTTAAGCTACCTAAACCCTTCCAGACGTATATACTCAGTTACACTCCAGGGGATAATTATTGACCTCAATTGTACTATGATGTAAATCCTTTCAAACTCATTTCTGTAATGCTTAAAAACAAGAAACTCAGCATTCGCAATGTTAAAAGCTTAGCCCGCTGTAGAAGATCCGTAAGGCAAGAAGCCTAATTAAACTTCCTAGTTATTTTCTTCATCTGTCCCCCAGCAACACCATCATTCAACAGCCAGACCATAACACTGAATGCTATTAGTGGAAAGCAGTTATCCTTGTTCTATGCTGAGAAACACACACAGGCTCTAACACCAAACACACCGGATGCTTGTTTCTCCACAGTCCTTGTGCAAACGACAGAACATCCTGGGTACGTGCATTACGTGATTCAGCGGCATCTTAGGACTAGAGGAAACGGCCACAAGCTGAGGCACCAAAAGTTCCACAGGAACTTAAGGAATCATTTCTTGACAGTGAGGGTGACAAAGCACTGGAACAGGCTGCCCAGGGAGGTTGTGGAGTCTCCTTCTTTGGAGACCTTTAAAACCAGCTTGGACGCAGTCCTGTGCCACGTGCTCTAGGTGACCCTGTGTGATCAGGGAGGTTGGACTAGATGACCTCTGAGGTCCCTTCCAACCTTAAGCATTCTGTGATTCTATGATCTCACTCTTTCTGCTTTTTTCGGTCAGCCATTTCATTTTCTGCTAAGGACAGAAGGAACCCAAGAGGCAATTTAGAAGAAAACTGAAAGATTTTTAAAAAATTGTTATGGCCATTCTTAAATTAGCAGGAATTCTGTGCAAAAAAAAAGATATTTAGGTTCAACCACTACTAAGTCTGTAACCTGGAACTATTAATTCCAGTCTCTGATGTAAAAATCAGATAATAGTTCTTAAAAATGAATCAGCTGTTTTGTTAATAACAAAATTAATGAGATTTGTGTCTAGATTTGTGTCTCCTGGGTCATGCCCCATTTGGATTCTCTAGTGTTAATAAGAGGTGAGCTAACATTACAGCCTTCATCATCACACAGGAAAACTAATTTACACTCCTGTCATCTACCCACCTGTAGACTTTTATGCAACCTGAAGCAGTTTCATGCCTTTAAAGTCTGAACAGTCCTAAAATTGGTCAATGGTTCAAAAAAAAAAACAACAGAATGGGAAATAGAGAAAGACACATGTAACCATCATGGTTTCATAATTCCCATTTCTTTGGGAAATCTAGATAGAAACAGAAGATAAAAATAGGCTAATACTTGAATAGGACAATCAAGTAAGATATCATTGAAACTTGCAAGCAGGGCAGAAAATGCTATGAAAGATATTTGTGGACAAATAGTGGGATCAGGACTGCATTTACTAAGAAAAAAACAGCAAATAATGACAAATAACCTCTTTGCAAATCGTTAGTAAAAAGCAAGGTCAATCAATTGGTTCCTTCTCTGAGCTTAGCATCACTCTCCTGATTTATACCAGTGAAGACTCTGTACTATGAAATTTATTGCATTTCACGATGCTTAGCTATAATCAGCCTAGTGTAAAGTGCACACTGGACGTACTGCTATTCAACCAAGACACTACTATTTTTTGCTGAGAGCAAGGAAACGTTTGAAATCCAGTCCCATAAACCTTCCTTTACCCAGACAGTCAAAGGACTTTATGTGACTTCCTCGCATTAAAAAAAAAAAAGGCAAGGGTTTGTAAAGACAAGCTAAATCTGAAAACAAACAGTACAGCACAGTTAGATCCTGCCTGACCTGGCTGGAGAATCTTGGTAGAGAGCGCTTCGAGAGGTTTTTTTTCCCCCTAAAACACATATTTTCAGGAAAATGTTACAGATTTAAACTTCTTACTCAGGTTGAGATCACATATTATGGCTGAGCTGATCATGAGGCCCGTTGTTGCCCAAATTGAGCATTTTGCCTCTATCCCCATCCTGTTCCCAACTACATGGTCTTGTCCAAACTCTAGCACTCATCTGACCCTGCACCAGCCCAGCTCACTAACTGAAAGAATAAACTGCTAGTTTTAGTAAAGGAGTTGATTTACTCAGACCCAGGAGACTGGCAGAATCAGCAGAGATGGAGGAGGGAATCTGTACAATGGAAGGGAGATTTCCTCTTTCGGAAGTGATGAACCCTGCACCTCCAACCACAGCATGTAGCCTTGCCCTGCGTAGATGGAGTCATGACCACTTGGTACTTCTCAGAATATTTCCAGGAAATATGGAAACAATTAACTAATATTTTGATGAAGATGCAGCATGTTTAAGCCAATACAAAATCCTTTCTTTCCATATTTTAATATATTTTGATAAAAAAAAAAAAAAGGAAACAAAAAGGGTTGTTGCTTACCATTTGTCTTCTGTTCTCCACCAGGTGGATGCCAACAATTCCTAGGAATGATCCAAAACCAAGCTAAGGTAGAGAACAAAAACAAGACAAATGCATAAAATCAGCTTATTTGGTGAACATACCAAAGCACCACAGTGATATCTAAACTGATACTTAATACAGATGGACTATCTGGGTTGGGTCAGGAGAAAGGGTGAACTGGCCTATCTAAAGTTACTACTGATCAAAAATCAACAGGGAATGCCCAGAACTGCAACTCTGTTTCCGAGCAAATATTTTATTGCAGTAAAGGGAAGACACTTCTAACTGCTTGGGTCTTGTTACTACAGATACATATTTTTACTTACTGTAAGGTGAAAATTAAGTGAAGCAGAACATTTACATTTCGCCTATGTATGATCATCCTGGAAAATGGAAAAGCTTTAGGCAATTGAAAATAAAGAGTTTTCCTCAAAAAAAAAAATGTATTGCTGCTATGCTAAATTGGGCGACTCACGTTTAATTCCTTATGTCTGGGTCTATTGGCTTTGAATGACAGAACACCATCACATATCCCAGGAAAAGTCCCTGCTAAAAAGCCAGAAAGACCAGGGCAGCTGGTATCACCAAAGGACAGCAGCAATATCCAGAGCCACCTCAGAGAATAGGAAAGGTCTGCAGAGGGAAACGGTCTAAAGAGGTAAAAACTCCTGGGATTCTTGGCTTACAGTGGCAGCGGACAGGACCTCCCCTTCATCAGGTCTCCATGGATTCAAGATCCCCACTGGGTTCATGTAGGCTTGCAGAAAAGGGAGGTAGGAAATGGGGACTTTAAGTGGACAAAACTGAAGTTTATTTTGGCTACAAACTCACAAATAGCACAACGGGGGATATTTGTGCTGCTGGATATTTTTCCCATTTGCTTCTGCGCAGGTACCATGGTCTCAATCCCCCTTTCACTTTTGCCCCCTTTCTCCTCTCTTCTTTATTTATCTGACATCCCTCTCTGCTCAGTGAGCTCCCCAGTGGCTCCTTCCCCCAGCTCCCATGCCCTCCGGCCCATGGAGACTAAGGGAACTGGTCCCCTTTCTGGAACCAGGCTCTGGAACCTGTTTCAGAGCACAACTGTGCCCTTCCAAGCATAACTGCAATTCTAAGGACTTGGTTTCCCAGCCAAGGGCTTAGGCAAGGCCCATGATCTCCTTGCTGTTATGCACAACTGCCCACAGCAGAAAGCAAATCTCCTGTAGGCACTTTAATGGCTCAGTGTCACCACAGGAATCTGCTGTCATTCTCTCTGAGGAACGCAAATGCAAGAAAGGGAGAATTTCCTACTGAATGTTTTGGGGAAGGTTTATGTAAACAGGAGGCAAACACCAGAGAAACACAGAGAAGGCAGCATCCAAGGACCGAGGGTGGCCTGGAAAAGCACTAAAAGCAGAGAGAGGAAAAGAGTGCACAAGAGCAGCTGTGCTGACTGCTGAAGAGAGACTTGGAACCGTGAGCAAGGACACTGTGTGCAGGGGACTGCAGCTTCACAAATTAACAGAACTACATCAAATGACACCTGGTTCCAACCCCAATTTTTCATCCAAAATGGAACAATACATGAAGTTCCATTTATGGCTGACTCAGGGGGCATGGGAGTGATATTATCCATGTAAAGAACAAATGAGAAAATGCAGAACAAAAAGAACTAGACCAGAAGGAGCAAAACCACAGAGAGAGTGTGTTTTGAGCCACTACCCCACTTGCACGTTATATGCAATGTTTTCTTGTCTGTTTATATATAATGACAGCTCTTTCCATCAGGAGGTCCAGATCAGTATGGTGAACAGGACAGTTGGACCCTATTGCCTCTTGGTTGAAAGATGCTACCATTATAAAAATAACAAATGAAAATAATAGAAACAGTATTTATAGGCAAGTGATATGAAATAAATATAACCAGTTTTTATAAGCAACTGAGTTTAAAGAAGCTTGCACTTGGGCTTTGCAACCTGTTCCACAAAGACAGAGCCCTAAACCCAAACCAAGCTGCAAACGACTAAATGCACAGCTTCCACAGATAATTTACTTAAACACAGAAATATTTTATGTTAACTGACTCTGAGTCTACGTAAACATTCCTCTATCAAGATGTATATAGAGGAAAATCTGTTTCTCAAACAAATGATGTCACCACATATGCAGAGAAGTTAAGGTGCCTAACTCTTCAGAAGCAAATGACAACTAAGCAGATGCCCAAATGTTTTTGTGGTCTGTCTTTTATACTCTGTTTCAAATATGTATTCATGCAAGTGAAGCTATGCAAGTTAATAGTCTCATTTACAATGGCAAGGTAACAGCCTAATTTTGCACGCTTTTAAGACAAAAGTCCCTTACCCAAGGTCAGTGGGGACTCTGCTTACCTTTTCCTCTGAAGTTCAAGTTCTACTACTGAATCCTGTGAGAAATAAACCTTACTTTTAATTGTAATTTCATTTGTCTGTCCTCAAAATTAAATTTTTTCCTTTAAGCTAGACATTTAAATATGTAATGTGGGATTCTCACCCAGTTTCAGCTAGCTCCAAGTGCAGGATTCATGCTAAACCAATTTTCTAAGCTCCCTCTGCTGTCAGTGGAGAAGAGAGGCACCTTCTGAGGGTTTTTTGACTCTTCCTAAAATAGGTGGCTGATTGCACAGAGTTGTAATTGGATGAGAGGCTCTCCCACAGTCTATCCAGTAATGCTACACTGGAGTCAATAACATCCAGCCAAGAGGCAGGATCACACCATTTCTGTCATATTCATCTAAATAGACTTTTGGTAATATTTCTTGCAAGCTTTGTGTATGACCTTTAACTTTCGCTAAATGTTTGGTTCCTTAATCTATTAGCCAAAAAAAGATACACTGACTATTAATCATTACCCTTACGCAGTTACTTCAATAGTACATTGCAGGTTGATATATGAAAAAAAGCCTAGAAGTTTATTAAAATTATTTAGTTCTAAAAATCTTTGAGAAGGAAAATTATTAATAATGGGATTTGCTTTCAGAATCTTCTGCTAAATTCTAGCTATTCTTTCAAATTATTGACTAAGATATTAAAAATATATATTTTAGTACATTATACTTTCTTGCTCAGTGAATAGACATTATTTGCGTTCTAAAAGAAACTAAGTGCTTCTAACTAAATGTTAACTGATTCTTGCACAAGTTTATTACTTGCTACTCTTATTAAAAATAATTGTTTAAAAATGAAACTTTTTCAAGGGAATTAATATGAATAATGTGGTTTTCTAAAATGCTTTAATTCAAATTATTTAAAAAATTATTTAAGGAGACTTTTATCAGCATGAATCTATCTATTTTAGTTTAATGAAAGGAAATCTCATTCTTTTAAGGTTTTATTCTTGGAACTACTTTTTGTTCTATTTTAAAACACCACTCCTTCTAGATCATTATCCCAAAATTATCTTCCTGAAAAACCTGTTCTCAGCATGACACTAAGATGTAAGAGAACTTGCTTAGGATGAACAGTTCTAGCTCACAAATTATTAATGGAAATGCAAAATGTATGCACAGTATTAAAAGATACGTATTTCTCTTCTCTGGGCATTTGATTCCATCGAGAACAAGAACTAATGGTACCTTGCAAGACATTTTGCTACAGGAGAAGCCATGTACTTGAGCAGATTTCTAACCCTAAGTATGGGACTTTCTTAACCTTGCATCCCTCTCTCCTAGCCAACTCCTCTGTTCTTGCTAGGAGAGACCAAATAAGGCAGTGTAGTCCTTTCTTTACCCCTCTTTTGAAAAATTCAGCCCCAGCATCTCAAAAAGCTTTTTGACTACAGTGATTTCCATCCTTCTTGATACAACTAATCACTTTTTCAAGGGTCGGTAAATGGCCAGAGAGGCTGAACTGGTGATGGTCTTGTGGGGCTACACTCCCCTGGAGGTCACAGACTCACTGCAGGACTAAATAGATGGGGTTTGAGCAGCCACTACTGAGAATGATTAGGCAGCTGTGCCTGTGCCCAGTACAGAAACATGTTTAAGGAGTTTGTTCTCAAAGCTCAGTGAGTCTTCCTATCATCAGCACAGCAAAATTGTTAGAGGTCATTTAATTCTGCCCCATGTCTGTTGTTCAGTCACCTGTCACCTATACATAAGCATTTAATAAAGATCAGTTAGAAGTCAAGCACAGGCTCCAACATATGCCCACAAGTTCACCATACTACCTTGGAGAGCACACTTAACCCCATGTGAACAGACCCTTGGGCCCCCTATAAGTCAGACAATCAGAATCCACTCCCCTATCTCATGAATTTCAGGACCATGATCTATGGTAGCATCACAAATTCACTAGAGTTAGATCAACACCATTGAGCATCCCCCTCTTGTTAAATGCAACAGTACTGAACTTTCTTTATTTTTCAATCGGCTGGAGCTGCCTGTACCCAGCTGATAATAATGCATCTCTTTGTATGCAATAATCTCAATTATGTATCTTTACTCACAATGATTCCTGGGTAGTAGCCTCCCACGGTAACGTTCTCTGTTCTTGTGGTAGCTGCCAGACCTACGGTCAGTATGAAAGTAGACACTACCAGCAGAGACACTGTGAACCATAGTGAAGTCTTCTTTCTTTTTGCAAACTGCCCTGTAGAGAGCGGGGGGAGAGGGGTAGAGCTTTTCATTACAAACATAGTAGAAAAAAATACAAAATAATAGAGCATTTTCTGTTGTTAATCCCTCCTCCCACTAAGGTAAGGAGCTGGCAGGCAGCAAGTGTATTTAAAAAACACATAGGGCTTAGTTAGTGCTTCAGATAGCTTAATATACATACATTGGGTACACTTACAAGATGAGTTTTTATTATGCTGAACCATATTAGCAGCAATGATAATTATGCCTTACCTGCAGTGCTGTTGAAGTTATTGCTCACATCCATAAGCTAAATCTTGCAGGCCGTAAACAACACTTGCCTAGCTAGAGTCAAATTGAAACTTTATCTGGATAGAGCATAAAAATTTATATTTGAAACAAGATTAGAAGAAGCTCTGCATGCTGTCATGAAAATGAATGTTCTTCATATTCATTAAGCAAAGCAACCCAATTTATACCTTCTGAAGTAAAGCTGTAATGCAGCTGATTAGCTCATGATATATGGGACTACCTTTTAAACCAGCAGCAGCCCAATAAGATAGATCCATTCCCGCTGGGATTTGGATGCAGATACCCAGATGTTACAATTGGCTGGAGTGTTTACTGCATTCTGCCTCAACACACGGATCCTTATTACTGTGGTGGTATATCAGAACTGCAACCACAGATCACCAAACTCAGAGCCTTGGCCAAGTGCACAGACTTAGGTAAGGCTTATTTAAAAACATTCACCCTAACCAACAAATGCAACCGAAAGTATCAAACAGAAAGCCCATATGCACCAGTCAGGTGCATTTTGCTTTCCAGGGCAAGGTGATGTTGCAGAGGGGCACCTGTGGAGCGTGTGGCTGTGCAACACAGTGCTACACTGGCTGCAAACGTGCTGCACACATCCCCAGAGAGCACCCAGCCAGCCTCAGTGCTGCCCCCAATACCCCCTCTCCATGGCCTCACAAGGCTAGGTGGTGCACAGAGCCTCAGGATGGGCCAAGAGGCCATGGGGTCATGTCTAATATTGGAGGTAAGAGTGCTCCTAGGTAAGGATTGTGGCACCACAGGCATTCTTGTGATGCTCCCTATAGGTATCAGGGGCACCATGGTCACACTGCAAGCAAAAGCAAGGGGCATGAGGAAGTAAAGCTGAAAGCAACCAAAAGCCATTGGCCAAGAGTCACTTGAGTTATGTGACCAATTTAAAGTCATGTCACTCAGCTAAATGTTTGCATTTTCAGAGTATATTAATTAAGTTAGCAAAGCTAAATAATTTCAAAGAATAAATCTGTATGTTTCTGACATTCTTCCAACAGAACATCCAGATAGAATTAGTCCATTTTTAAAAGTCTGAAATGCAACCAGCTTTACTGATGAAGACAAGGATTAATTCAGATGATTCTGTAGCCGTGTCCCTCCCTCCTCCATTCTCTACCCATTATCTGTCTCTGGCAACTTCCCTTTATTCCACAGATGGTCACTGGGGATATGGAAGTGGAGAGATGATAAATCAGCTCTTCCCTAAGCATAAGGTGTTTAAGGCAGTTCTTTCAATGAAGGCAATTCACATGACCAAAAGAGAAGAGCCTTAGATACCTTAGACTTCTAACACCACAGGCCAGACAAACAAAGCAAATCCAACGAAGCAAAATGATTGATTTGATAACTCTACCAGACTTCTAAAAATATTTCAAGTGGTTGTTCTTTTGCCTGTCTTCTGGTCCTTGAGTTCTTAGAGCTCACATCTTTCAGCTTTTCTGAAACTGCTAAGACGACAAACCGCTTTCTCCCCCACTCAAGGATGCCACTCAAGAATGTGGTTCCAGGAGCTAAGTGTTAAGAAATGCATGGAAATGTGGCACAGTGAACACCAAATGCAAGTATGCACACAACACCCCAAGACTTAGGAGAGTCTATTGTAATAATCCAAAGTAGTGTTTCCACTACAGTAATTCTTATCTGTCCAACCTCCTACATAAGCCTTTAGCCTACAGTAAGAGACACATAGGTCATGGCATGCCCGTGGATTTAGAAAAGAGTTAGATGCTTAACTATGCTCACGACCTTTTAAAGCAGCAAGGAAAGACATTGGTGTCCAAGAAGGAGCAGCAGGAAAGAAGAATCCTTATTAAGAAAAAAGGCAGGGGTTGCTGGGTCTGTGGGAAACCTTGTGCAAGCGTGCACAGGTTTTATATCAGAGTGGCAGCAGCTGCTTCATGTATCAGCCAAACCTCCTGCGCTGGGGGAGTTGGCTGGTCCATTTATGCTACTGAAGTGTTTTTCACTGGGACACTGGAGGGTTTTCCAGATTTTTTTCTCTATCTTCCATTTTGCTCTCCAAGTTAACTTGGCCTTTGGCATGAACTTGACTTGTTTGCCCTCAGAAAAACTCACTTTTCAAGCCACAGAAGGGCAAAAAAGAGGTGACATTCTCAGCATCCATTCAACCCTTTTCAAATCGTCTCAGTAGGCAGCTGAGAAACTCTTTAGCAGTGATGAATTCTCAGCTAGTGTAAGCAAGTCAAACCCTCTACTAATCTTCCTTCCCCCCAGAAGAAAGATCATGCTGTGGGACAGAGGGCTGTGTTAGTGGTAGTGCTGGGTACAACAAGAGAAGAGCTCTATGCTCCTTTGGGAATTACTGTCCGGAATGTGATTCTCCCACACCCCCACATATAGGCACATTATTCCTTGTAACACGGCATTGTGGACCCAGATTAAACCTGGCTCCCCTATGTGACAAGTGGAAATTTTTGTCATCTTCACCTTCAAGCAAATACAGAAAACGCAGGGGGAAAAAATAAAATAGCTTCTTACCTACTTCCCTCTAAGACCATAAATAAACTGGGATCCTTTAAAAAGGAAGTTGGCAAGGGAAAAGGCATTGGAATTAACCAGGTGTAAGTGGCTACACATTTTTAGTACAGAATCATTTCAATCACAGGGAAACTTGAAAAGGCTGGTCAACATCATTAACACATAGTCATGCAAACAACCTTCCCCCTGCTATTCTACTGGTGCCTAAGACACTCTGAAGAGGACAGAAGCAACAGAAGATGCCTATGCCAAGAGCTTCCCGAGTTGAGTGGCTCCATGGTTCCAGTCCTCCGGAATCTGCTTTCCCACCACCATACCCCGAGTCCTCTTGCTTCTGTTACGTGTGGGGAGCTTAGTGAAAAGTGGATATTACTGATGACATATTCAAATAGCAGTACTTTTAAAGACATAAGAATCATCTGAGCTTTGGCTAATACACATAATAATATAGTCATAGCTACAGATGTGTAAGCTACTCTCCTGTGTAAGTGAACTGCAGTGATGTGAGGAATGACACACTGAAAACAAAACTTCATTTATTAAAAGGACACTGCCTTTGTACTGTTCTCTCTGGAAAAATCATTTCCGGTGAATGCTGCTATTCAAGAATAACAGTTTAAAGGGAAAAGGGAACTGGAGCATGACTTCATTCCTAAGGTTAAGATCAACATTCACTGTTGAGAATCCTCATTCCAACCCTCTACAGCCATGAAAATCAGGCCAGGAGAAAGGGTGAACTTTTGTAACCAATATGCTTTTTCAGAATTAATGGACAGACAGCTTAGCTCACGGACCATACACTACACGAGAACTATGTGCAATAAGTACGTGCGAGTGAGTGCTAGGCCACCAAACAAGAAAAGATGTTTGGACCTAGTCTTAGTTTTGGCATAGCAAAACCACTTGCTTGTGGTTGTATTTGTAAGAAAGGCATTCAGAACTGTAAAGCACCCTCAAAGAAATCTTCATTGCAAAATCATATCAAAACAAGTACCAAGTGTCTTTAAAAAGTCTCAGTCTCTTTGAGCAATTTTGCTCAATGCTTCAAGAGAACACCAGTTATTTTCCATATTTCCAATCCTCTGATATCTCTGGTTATGAGATACTGGTTATTGAGTTGCAGAGCTTCAAAACATCATCCTATCATCAAAGGAAATCCGGGGTATTCCCAGTGACCTTATCCAGACACTACTAAGGCAATGGCTTTATAGGATGCTTGCCTCAGAGTTTAAGTCAGCTTTGCCTCCCAACAGCATTGAATCTAAAGACTTACCTCATTTGGGAAGGGCTATTCTAAACCCTGATAAAACTGTGGTTTACAGATCAGATTCATAAACACTGGCACAACTAGGAGAGGAATAAACTCCAGCCCCAAAGTGTAGCATTGCTGTGACAGATACGAACAAGAAAACACTTGAAGGGGTAAGGGAAGAATTAGCTATGACCACGGTTCACAAAATCACAGAACGTTTAAGGTTGGAAGGCACCTCTAGAGACCATCTAGTCCAACCTTCCCGCTCCAGCAGGGACACCCAGAGCATGGGGCACAGGGCGGCATCCAGGTGGGTTTTGAAGACCTCCAGAGAAGGAGACTCCACAGCCTCCCTGGACAGCCTGTGCCAGGGTTACCAACAGGAAGAGCAGGTGAAGGTTACTATCTACTAAAGAAATCAAACAGCAGCATGGGCAGATAGAACTGAGACAACTTTAATCCATCTAGTCTAACTAGCAGTGAAAAGCCCAGGGCTATAAAACACCCTAAGAAACCTACATCTTTATTTGAGCACAGAACCACTCTATCATCCATGCTTGCCACGACTATGCAGAGTCAGAAAAAGAGGAAAAAAAATGTGGGTTTAGTATCGATGCATGAATTGGTGATGGCAGTCATAGATAAAGCCCAGTGTTATTTGCTTCTCTTCACCAACAAAGTTTCCTTTCCAGAGAAAGGATTGAGAAATTACCAGCAGTGGGTGAGGACTGAATTAGGAATTACTTGAAAGAACTGGACTGTCAAATTGGCGCAAACTGGGTGCCTGCAGGTGCCTAGAGAACTGGCTTTAGCCTTTGCTGTTATCATCTTTGAAAAATCACAGAGACAGGGAGATCCTCAGTGACTAGAGAAAAGCAAATGTTGCATCTATCCTCAAGAAAAAGACAAAATGGCAATTTGGGAAATTATGGGCCAATGAGCCTCACTTTGTTTCACTGGAAAGTCACAAAGCAAGTCCTCTCGGAAGACATTTCTGGTCACAGGAAAGAAGAGGGTAACTGGCAGCAGTTAACAGATTTATCACAAATAAATCATGCCTGATCGACCTGCTACAACGAAATGACTGAATATGAGGAGCTGTAGATGCTATTTATTTCAGCTTTAGCAATGCTTTGAATGCTGTACCCCACAATATTCTCATCTCCAAGTTGGTCTGGTCTGGACGGGTTATGGTCTGGATGCGTGGACAACTGGACAAGTAAAATTGGTTGGATGGCTGAATTCAAAGTAGGGGGACTTACTCTTCTTGGGGGTCAGGAACGAGTGGAGCACTGCAGGGGTCTCTCCTGGGACATGTCCTATATATCTTTATCAATGACTGAGAGGACGTGATGCTGTGCATGCCCATCAAGCTGTCAGATGGCAATAAACTAGGGTACCACAAAGTACTCCAGAGGCCAGGCATGCCATTTAGCTATGGCCAGCTAGAAAGGCTGGAAAAATAGGCCAACAGAAACCTCATGGAATTCAACAAAGCCACATGCAAGAGAAAGGGATAACGCTTTTGAAGGATACACAATCAGGACTGACATACTGGGAAGCAGATTGTCTGGAGAGCCCGATAGAAAGAGGGGAAAATTAAAGCAGGCCAAGTGCATCCCTGTGGACTGTATTGACAGAAACATCATCAGTAAACCAGGGAGATTGATTAGTCCCCTCTGTTAGTACTCTCCAGAATACTACATAAAGCCTTGGGTCCCCAGGACAGGGAAGACATCAGTTCACAGGACTGAGTTCAGAAGAAGGCCCTGAGGAAGGTCAGGGGCTGGAATACTCACTGTGCAAGGAGAGGCTGAGGTAATATGGCTTGTTCTGCCTGGAGAAGAGGCAGCCACAATGTTTTTCTCAAATTAACATCTGCACAGGCAAAGGTTAATCAGATTGCATGGAGAGACACTGAGGGTCCAAGTGACCTTCTAGAGTTTCTTATCAATAATGACATGCAAGAAATAAAGGCACAAGTTTGCTCTGAAAATGTGTTAGGAAAAGCATGCTATTATTTGCAACTGGGAAAAAAAAGTGATGTGGATTTAGTGAGATAAACCAGAAAATATGACATTATTTATAAGGTAATTTTTAAGACTAAACTACATTTTAACTTTGAAATTTACATCTGTTGAAAAGCATAAGCAATTGATCTCTGTGAGATACCCTTCAATTTTCCCCTTTTCTGATCTTTTACTAGCTGCAACTCAAACTGCATGCAAATATCCAGTCATGGCTTTTCATTTCTGTGCTCCTGTTTGGAAGCTCTCGTAATGACATGCGAGCAGTCACAAACTCCCTCCTTAGCAAAGATTCACAGATGTAGAGAAAGGCCCTTCTGGAACAGAAAACAGCACCTACAAGACTATGTTCTAGAGGACTGCCATGTGCTAAGAATGCAGGGGTAGAAATCGGGTTTGAAACTGGTTTCTGATTTGGCTCTTTGGCATCCCTAGGTCAATAAAAGTCTTTGGTACCATTATCAAAATGTGTATGCATTCAAATCACCAGCACATTGTGAGGAAAACTGTTATCTCTAAAGCAGCACTGTATCTCTGGATGAAAAGGGCTATAGCCACAAAGGGTTTCTACTATTAATTTTATTCTACTATTAATTCCCTTCTGCTATTTTGGTCATGCTGGTTCCTGAGCTTTTGCTCATCTTTGTTTACTGGTGTTTACAGCAGTTGCCATGCAACTTTTTGGATCTTCTTTTACTGCACCAGCCCCGATGCCAGACTGTTCCATCAGGAACATGGCCCAGAACAGGGAGCTGAGTCAGTCTTCTTCCCTGTCGGTGTCTGTGGCAGGGGCTTGAGCAAAGGTGGACCACAAACAGAGCGGTTAGAGCTGAGGAATTGTTCTGTCAGGGCTGAATTTTCCTCCAGTGTAGACATTCCTGTAATGCAGGACAATGCTAATAAAGGCTATTGTCTTTCCAAGTTGCTCATGCTGGGGTCTCCCACAAAATAAAATTTACAGTTATCTCCTCTAACTCCTCAAACAATGATTCACTAAGAACATATAAAAATCTTAGTCTGGACCTTGCTCTAAATAGGTTGCTATTTAGTGCTTCAAATTCGTATTTCAGCATACCAGAAATCAAGCATGTGGAAATCAGTCTTACTGTATCTTTATTAGAATTAGTTTGAGATCAGGGTCGATGTAAGGGCTGGCAATATTATTACCTTCTATTGGCAATACAGCAATTACCAATAGAAGGCAATAGAAATTGCAGCAGTTTTGGCCAGCAATATATCAACAGGTTTAGATACTGCAGCAATTGATACTGAAGAACAGCTAGGAGACAGATTAGAGAGATGCTGCTGCTTCCATGTTACTGACTTGTTCTCGGCCTGGCATAGACTTAAATCATACAAGCAAAGGCAGAGTCCCAGAAACACTCTCTGCTTTGCCTGCTAAACACTTGTCAAGTAAAGTTTGAGACTTTGAGCCCTGCCACCACAGTAAAAGGGATGCGAACTCCATGAGGACAGGGAGAGACACCAGGCAGCTACCTCCTTGGGACACAGAAAGAGCCATGAGGAAAGAAACTGAGATGATCCTCCTGACAATAAAAGTACTTGCTAAAGATCAAGCTCTTGCAGCCACACAACAGTGAAAGACACCACAGACTCCTTTGCTTGTTCGTTACTTGCAGAAAAGCAAGTTGAAATGATTCCCCTTGCTATTGCAGACAGGGCATTATAAATACAAACTTGGGAAGACGCATGGTTTTGTTGGGAGCATATAGACCAGACTTTTTTCCGAGTGCACACTGGTAGATCTGTATATGCGGAATACTGTCTCGGTTTGAATAAAGGAGTAAGTTTTAAAGGAGAAGGAATTAACTTACAATGAAATGTGTCCATCACAGTAGGTCAAAGGAGAGAATAGTACCATGAAACACCATCTCTCAGCTCTGCTGAAATCTGAAATCTAACTCAAAAAGTCTATATGTAGACCAAGGCAATCACACTTTGCTAACTTTAGCACTCCTTTTAAAATCCAGCTCCAGAAGTCATAAAGCCAGTACAACTGTGGGGAACAACTTCAAGGAAATAATTGCTATAGGATATATACTGAGAAAGTCACGTCTGGGGGGATACTAATACACCATACACACTATATTACGCATTCTTCTGTGATCTAAGGTGATGTTAAATGCAGACAGTTATTTCTGCATGTTTCAAATTAACATCCTACTACAGGAAAAGCAAATATAGGAGATGTACAGTAACATCCTAGTATGAGAAAAGATAAGACAGGCAACTTCTGTAGCAGAGAAACGAGAGGTGTATTTTAATCACACAAGAATGCAAAGAATTGTGATATTGTGCTTCATACAGAGGAACATTAACCATATAGACAAAGACAATTTTAAGCAAAATGCCACCACTGACAGAGGGGCATAGTGTCAAAAGGATAATGCATACTCTGTATTCAGTGCTTTGCAGCTATCGAGCTAATGTTAAAAGGGAGATCTTCAGAGTTAAATTAATAATTGTTGATTATTGCAGTCTTCATTGTCATACCTCTCTTGGCTATATAGTCTTCATTGCATATTCACAAATGGTTTATCCCAGTGAAATTGAATTAATCCTTCATTGCCCCTAAGAGCTAAATGTGATGGACTGAGATGTTTAAAAAAGATACTCACACCTGCTTTTGGTGATTACTGTTTCTTTCTTGATTAAATGCTTGACTTGTCCAGCACACTGAAACTAATTAAACGAGATGCAACACTACTCACTCCAAGCCCCAAGATAGCAGCTTTTATCAGGCCTGCCTCTTATCTCTATTATGAGATTGCAAGCAGGAATCCATAAGTCTGTTATATACTCTAGTACACAGAAAACATTACTGTATTCTCTTAGAATCCCATATATGGGAAGAAAGAAAAAAAAAAGCTTGCTGATGCTTTGTGGTATCGTTATATATGTGATAGCCTGCAGTATCACTATGACTTCATTGCTTTGGCAGCAGTTATTTCACCAATGAATAATTTAATGACCAGCTAATTACTAGTTTAAAGCTAGCATACAGGTTTCTCTTTTTCCACTGTTCACCTGAAAACATACTTAAGTTACAGCAGCCACTGTTACTAATACCACTTTCCTCCAAAATTTAAGACAAATAATAAGACCTAACACAGTTTTTGGTTTTTTACGATCCTTGGGTAACATAGTAAAGTGTCTATTTACCATTTCATTACAGTATACAGTCACTTCTAGCAATATCCTCAGTTTTCTCTTGTCTTCAATGAATTTCACTGGAATAATGATCTATTTGGCCACTCTTTTGGGGGGGGCCAGTGGGGCCGTAACCCTCTGGAGAAGCGTCCCGGGCAGCGCAGCTCCCTGCCGACATTCCCACCCGCTCTCCCGCAGCCACTCGCAATTCTCACCCAGGAGGCCGGGGTTATTTCCTACAGGAAACTGCCCAGGAGCATCCCGCGCGCAGACAGGCGTTTTGTCGTGCAAATCCCAGCACGCGGACTTAGTAAGTACCGGGCCCAGCTAAAAAGAGGAACTAGCCGGGTACCTCAGTGAGTAAGAGTTAGGAGAGGCAGCACGGCTGCAGCTCTAGCCGTGCCACCAGAGTCCCCCGCTCCAGGGACACAACCCGACCAGCGCCCGCGCTTCTCTTTCGCGTTATTTTCATTATTTCTATCAAAAGTCTTGCTTCCTCAGTCCCGCTGCGGGACGGACGAGCGCGGAGGGCGCTTCTGCAGCGGGGTCACCCCGCGGGGCGCCCGGCAAAGTTAGGGGCTTCCCGGGCGAGGGAACTCACCTGCGGCATCCAGCAGGGCCAAAGGCGCCGCCACGGCGCCCGCGGGCGGCAGCGGCGGCGGCGAC
>VZSG01000823.1:122542-209411 GCA_013398315.1 Nothoprocta pentlandii
GAGCCGAACCCAGCCGAGCGGAGCGGAGCCGAACCGAGCGGAACCGAGCGCAGCGGAGCCGAACCGAACCGAACCGAGCGGAGCCGAGCCGAGCAGCGAGCGCCACTGCCCGTCGGCCTCCTCTGCGCACCCCTCCCGCCGGGTGGCGGGTCGTGCCCGGGCTCTATGGGGTCCCCCGCAGGTCGTGGGTCGTGCCCAGGCACCATGGGGTCCCCCCGCGGGTGTTGCTCGTGCCCAGGCACCATGGCCCCCCTCACTGTGTGCGCTGCCTCTGCAAGACACCCCCGTCCTTCTCACCGGCTTTCTGTCCCCCTGGGGGGCAGCGGTGCTGGTGCCCACGGGGCTAACGTGTGAGGGCCAGGTAACAGCTCCTCTTTGGTCCGCACTGGAGTCATAGAGTCATGGAATCATTATGGTTGGAAAAGACCTTGGAGATCCTCAAGTTCAACCGTAAACCCATCACCACCATGCCTGCCTAGCCGTGTCCCTAAGTGCGTCATCTGCACGTTTCCTAAATGCTGCCAGGGGTGGTGACTCCACCACTTTCTCTGGGCAGGCTGTTCTAGTGTTTTCCCACTCTTTCCAGGTAGAATTTTGCCCTAATACCTAACCTGAACCTCCTCTTGTCCTGTCAGTAGTTATTTTGGAGAAGAGACCAATGCCTGTCTCACTATGACCTCCTTTCAGGTGGTTGTAGAGAGCGATAAGGTCTCCTCGGAGCCTCCTCTTCTCCACACTAAGTAACCCCAGCTCCCTCAGCTGCTCCACATAAGGTCTGTGCTCCAGCCCCTGCACCAGCTTCATTCCCCTTCTGTATAAAGGGGCCTGTGTAAGAACAGAATAGCCCAGATCTCTACCTTTTGACCTAGGTATAGAAAAGATTTGAACACTGGTTTGGGTCTCATGTATAGGACAGTTGTACATGAGCTCAGAAAGCTCTTGTGTAATCCCTTAGGCAACTGGAAAACATGGGTGCCTTCAGCTTCACCATGAGGCTTCTCCACACAGTCTTGCCACTGCCCACCCTGGTGTCCCAGCAGCCCAGCCCAGCCAAGCTGAGCTCTTCATACAGTCTCTGGCCTGACTAAAGGGTGCATTCTGGCAGTCTGCTCCCGCTCAAGATCTTTCCTCTGCCCACAATCATCCTCAGCCTTGGACTAGAAGAAGAAGTGACCAGAAGCTAAGACCTGATGCAGGCTTCCCTATTGCTCAAGGAACAAGACTACTTGCTTGCTGCTATTTCCCCCTTTAAGATACAATATCTCTTTTTACATTTCAGTTGGACACCTTTCTCCTGCGGACTATCTACACCTACCATGAACAGTTCATTTTGAGGCTGACCTAGTGTGTGTCTGGGGAGCAGGAGGGCAAGTGCTGGATCTGGATCTGTGCAGCAGTCAATAACTCAGTTCATAGTGTTCTGGCAGTGTCTCAGGCTTAGTTTCACGTCTTGATATGCTCTTGGCCTATAGCATGGGCCAATCTGTCACCTCATGGAGATCAGAATTGCACAGCCTTTGTCTTACCTCCTTTTTAAAATCAAATACAGTTTAAAAGAAAGCATTATGGCAACCAGAAATAATATATAAATATTATGTATTTATAAAGCAGACATCAGAAACAAAAATCTCTCAGAAAAAGAGATGGGAGTCTGAATAGTCAAGATTGAAGGGCTCGTCTTTTCTTTACTTGCTCTCCACCAGTTTCCAAACCTCCTTGGCTCTCTCCTCCTCTCTCAGTTCTTACTCCCACAGGAGATCCTGCTGTTACACTGCCGCTACACGGAAGCCCTTGGTATTATCCTGCAGGGATGATGTCAGGAGCAGTGTGGGAACAACTGTGAATAAACAGTCAACAGACATCACCTTGTTTATGTGCCTCCTGTCCCATTTGCAAGACATCGCTGTAGAGGAGAGCATCAGAACAGTTATTTTTATGGACAACATAGTTGACAGGTTGACAGGCATTTTTTTTTTGCACCAATATAGTTTTTACTTGCAAGGACAGTAACTCCCACTATAAACTGTTCCTATTTTTCTTTGGCTCAGATTTCTAAATGTGTATACATATATATGTAAACTACTTAAGTCTTCGGTTCCTTTCCCCACAAAAAGATCAGATGAAAGGAGGTAGCTCTCTCACAAAGAGTTTGTAGGCTAAGGGGTCGACTGAGCTAGTAACTAAGGCCCGTGATAAACTGTTTCCATTCCAGCTTAAAGAGGTGGCTTTCATTTTGTATCCTGTGACCTGAAGGGATTGAGGGCTCTCATCTGCATAGAAAAGGGGAAAATGAAGATCGAGGTAGTGTTAGTAATTAATAAAATAATGGATTCTGAAGACAGAAAATGTGATTGTAAAAATAAAATATTTCTTTGAGTGAAAGTGACCACTAATAAGAACAATAAGAAACCTCCAAAGTCTGTTAGAGGCTTGGGAACGGCTACAGATAGAAATTTCCATCAACAGTAAATAATAGTGAGAATTATGGAAGGCTCTATTTCCCCAGATAGAGTTCAGAAAACCACTGAGAGTCTGGATTATGCTACAGGTTTAATACAGACCTCCCAGAGAACAACCTAACACTGAGTTGTTGCAAAAGGTGGTCGCCAGCAGGTATGGAGGTGACTAAAGGGAGGACTAGATACTGGAGGAGGTTGGTACCTGAGGTGCACCGCAGGAACCAGTCTTGAGGCAAAATCGTCAGTGTTGTTAGGCATAAGGAGTACATGAAATGTGTCACCAGCGCAAAGTTGGGGGACAATATATTAGTGATGGCTGTAGGGATTTCATACTAGTCTATTAGAAATGGGATGAGGTTCAGTTCATACATTTAGAGACTAACGAGGGCTTTGCTATAGCTGTGCAGTCTCCCCACTTCTGTGAAACTGAGGAGGGATCTGTGTATGTGACTGGCCATGCTTACAAGAGTCTGCTGCAAAATATGCAGAAAACACATGTTCAGGGTGCTTTAATATCTGTTATTTATCTCAACAAATTGTGCATGTGGTAATTGTGCATAAACTTTCTTTATTTATGCAGCTAGATATCTGTAAAGCCAAAAGATGTGTTTATTTTTTTCCACCATCTTGATGTGTAACTTGGACCCAGATATTCTTAAGTGATATTTTTAAGGTCTCTCTTTCTGAGATACCTAGCTCATGTGCCTTGCTCACATGCAAAATTAAATCATTTGCTGGATTTGTGCCTACAAGAAACACCCCCACACACTCTGCAGCCAGGCTGGCAAGGAGTTTTTCTGATGTGTGTAGCATGGTACGTGCTCCATTTATTAGGATTATCTTGGCCTTTTTAGCTAAAAAATATCCTGTCAGCATAGGGCCTGAAGGCCTCCATGATGCTCTTGATTGCAACTTTGTAGGTTTGGGTCTTTTGTCCTAGAAGTCGTCAGTATGCTGATGAATGGTTTGGACTTGAGGATGGTGACAGGTGAAGTTTGCATCCCTGTGTCCCTGACGTCTTCGTTCTTTATTTTAATGAAATCATTCTCTTTTGTCTTTCCATACAGGTCATGTTTTCTAGGCCAGTGGGCTTTCCCATTGCTTTCCTCTAGCCCCTGCACCATCTATATGGGCCACATTTGTCTTACGATCTTGCTCTAGCCAGGCAAGATTCAAGACCATTTTGAATTCTAGGCCTGTCCACCAGCCTACTTCCTCTAGCATACTCAATAGTTTCTCCTGATTTTATGTCCTCTACAAATTCAATATCCTCTGTAGTCCATCAAGGTCATCAATGAAAGTATTGAATAGCACCTGACATTGGAAGTACCTCAGCACTTTCCATCTTTTAGACCACTAATGGACATGACTCTCCAGGTTCTTTTCCATCCCATCTATAATATTATCATTTACTCTAGCTCTCTGTAGAACGCACTAATCTTATGCTAAGACCTATAAAATCAGCTTTGTTCTGTTACCAGGGTTGTTCTGTGAGTAACTCCTTTTGGAAATATGTTGGTGTTTTTGAGAGAGGTTTATTTATTTGTTTTTAATACAATTCAAAGCATGCAAACAGCCCCCGCCTCCTACATGACTTCTGCTGTCAGCAGGAGTTCTTTTCCTTGCAATCAGAAGTCCAGTCATAGGGACTATCAATGGGAAGCAGCTCACACAACCCAACCCTGACACTCTTAAACCTTCCCCATGGTACTCAAACTGCTGTCATATTCCTGAAGAAGTTTGGGGCCTGTTTCCTCTTCCCATTATATGAATCACTAACTGAAAGGACACCAGTCATGGGTAAGACTAAACTCAGGACTTGAGAACTGAGATTTTTCCTTATTGAGAAATAACGAAGCTCATCCAGTGGCAGAGGACTTCAACAGTCAAATTGCACTGTTCAGAATTTATAAATAGTTTTATTGGCATGATCACTAATACAATCCCTCTAGGAATACTTTGCTTTAGTTCAGCTAGGCAGCATAAGGAAATCATGCAGGAAGTGGAAAAAAAAGCTTCAAGGTAAGTCACTCTAAGGCAAAAAGTCAATGGCTATAAAAAGACAATTGCTGGGCAATTCACTTCAAAAAAGATTTGCTTCCTGGTGCCAGCTATCTTATAAAGATGCTTTTAACTAAGAAACTTTAAAGGACCAGCCTGAGAAAAGACTCAGCTCAAGATGATGTAGCTATACATAACATTATCTTTAGAAATCTAAGATCCATGAATGATACCTAAGGATATGTATGTCATGACACCTAGGTATATATATGTCAAAGGCTGATCAAAAGTCTTTAAGTGTCTAATAGCCATTTCATCCATTAATTGATACACTTCATTTTTGAACTCTGGTAAGCCTCTAGCACTCACAAAATCCTGTGACGAGTTCTGTGGATTATGTACATGTTGTCTGAAGAACCACCTTGTTGGTTTTGAGCCTTCTACCTGCTAGTTGCATCTGATGGCCTTCAATTCAATCCTGCATCAATAAATACTTGTTCCCTGTACATCTTTGCTATGCCACTCATGATTTTATAGACCTCGATCATATCTCTTTTAGGTAATGCAGCTTGAAGAAACTTAGTCTGCTTAATAATAATGGTATAGAAGTATTACCATACCATTAAAGAATGCAGTCATCCTTCTGTGAACATTTTCACACATTCTGAGATCCTTTCTAAAAGGCAAATGACACTACAAGTCATTATGTTGCTTATCTCTTAATAAAACCAAATGATGGAAATCATGTAGGTAACTTTCCTGGATTCCTGTGGTTTTGCTTATACTCGTATTAAGGCAACAGTAACTGTGAGAAATGAACTTGACCTCACAGAGGCTTGTAAGTAGTCTTTTAGCTGAGCTGGTGACAATCCTGCTTCCTCCAGGAAAAAGTTACTGGTTAGTGATGGAAGGGAATTCATCTCATTCAAAGGATATAAGGAAGAAAGACAAAACAGAATGCCAGAGAAATGAGGTTTCAAACGAGGTTGGTTTGTGGTGATTCTTGGATTGTGGAGACAATTGTGACAAAAGGCAAAGATGTCAAAGATAATGTATTCAGAGAGCTTTTAATATAACTAATCAGTTTATAATGGTATATTCTTGGTAGCATAAGCTTTGAAGACATACAACATCGGAAGACAAGTAACCCATCTTACAAATATGCTGTTAATAAAACTAAGCATGCTAAGGATTTTTGCAAACTGTAACAGCCAGATAAAGTCACCATGTCCTAACCTTACTTCATGGGACAAGAAGTTTATAGCGAAACATTTGAATCTGTTGTCTTTCAGGTGCATGCCAAAGGAATGACTTGACACAGAAATATAATCTCTAAAATACCAGCTCTTCCTGATAGACTCAAGGATTTCCTTTGGGGAATAGTAGGTCAGCAGCAAAGAGGTTACAGAAATACCAGGTACCAGACCTTTGTAGACCAGATAGGAAATATTTATTGGTGGGAATAAGGCTGGTACAAGAAGAATGGAAACGGACTTTATGCACTGCAAAGAAATTAATATTAAAATGGAATGAGCAGAATGAGACATTTAGAGCATTAAAAACTGTAAGCAACCTTGTGAAATGTACCTGTCCCAACTCCAAAATAACACCTTACAATGCCTCACAAATATGTTAATATCTAACAGTCTCAGTTCAGCTCTGATTTGTCAACTCTGATTTGCCAAAATACAGTGTTATACCGAAGACTCTACATAAAAGGAAGCCTGTGTATTGGAAAGTATCTTTGAAAATTGAAGTATTAAGCTAAAAGAAGATTCCAAAGAAGCCCCTGTGTTTTTAAAATATTTTGATCTTGATAGCACTTAAGTTTATATAAACTGGATGTGCCCCTCTAAAATATAATTAGTAGAGATATGTTTGAAATGCAGCAACTACAGCACCACATCAGTGTGAGCAAGCAAAACCACCTTGTGAGTCGTTACATTAATTTGTTTCTGGGTGAAAACATCTGGCTGCATCTATGACAGCCCAAAAAGAAAGGGATCATAAATTTTTGGAAACCACATCACAGAAATTGCTCTGGAAAGCATGACATAATTTCAAAAATGTCCATGTCATTGCCAAAAGAATAAATCAGTCTGAAATACGGATGCGATAATGATACTCTTATAACAGGCATAATTTCAATTATACTTGTCAGTAGTAAATGTAAAGTGTGACTCATTATTTTGCTGGTTTCAAGGCATCTTCAGAAATTTCTTTAAGAGAACAGTGAATTATACTATCCATTTAAATTATGGGTTTTTTTAAAAAAAAACATGAAAGTAAGTGAGGCATTCTGTACCTTTCCACCTATTGGCTGGGTGCCTTCCTTACTTGGGTGCCCTTCGTGCCCACTCTAGTAGACACTGTCGAAGTCAAGGACAACCTATAATACAACCTCAGTAATGAAAAATAACTCCTTGCACCTCTCTCCCAGTGTAAGGCTGTTGCTTCTAGCATATTCTCAGCAACTTCGCTCAGTTCAGTTTTCAAGTCTCAGTTACAAGGTTCTCCACCTTTCTTTTGACAGGCTGTTTTACAGTTTAATTGAAATCGAGCAGAGCCAAGAACTGAGCTTCACACCAAGAACCCCCATGAGAGCCGTAATTTACTCTGACATTTGTCAAACTGATTCCATAATTGTTTTACTGATGTACTCCTTAAACTTAGATAATTCACAGCACTTTTCAGAAACTCTGGACAAAGAAACATGAGATTAGAGTAATATTCTGACATTAATGCAACTGCAGTGCATTAATTTCTGGGTAAGGATAACAGCAGAAGTTTGAAGGATAGACTAGTGTGAATCACCTGGGATGTACAGCAGAGGAAGAGAATGACCTGAGATGAATGGGTCACTCTTTGATGCTTATCGTAAAAAGAAACTCAGCAGTCATGGAGACTTTTAAAAAAATAAAACAGAGTTGATCTCAGTCTCCCTTCTAAAAGGTTCTTGGGAACCACACAGGCTCCTGCTTTTTAAATGAAGGATGATGCTCTTTTCTCTGTTGATACCTCTGTGGGGAAGAAATTCCTCAATTAAAAGTTGGATGTTGGCACTTTTTCTTTCAGATTCCTAGTTTGGTTCATTATGGCAGCACAAAAGAAGGCTACAGTCTGTTTTTTTTTTCTTCAGCTTTGTTTGAAAGTACCTGAATTAATGGTGCATGTTGTGACCTGAGGCTGCCTGAAGAGGAAAGGGGAGATGAAGGGCTGGAATGAAAAAAAAAATAAAGATAACCAGTTTTAAATGCATTCTGTATTCTCTACCCTCATGGCCAACACACATTCAGATGCAGTTTATGGTTCTCCAGGGTTTTGTTTATTTATTTATTTTTTGTTTGTTTGTAAAATGCTAAATTTTCAATAACAGAGGGGGAAAGGTAGCTGACGGAACCAGGACTTGCTGCGTGGAGGTTTACCATCCAGGAGATGGAATATTGCTTGCTGCCATGGATGTTTAGATACCTCGGTAGAGGGCAAAGACTCACAGCCACCACAGCCCAAACCATGTCACAAAAGGAAAAACATATATATATATAGAAGAAAACTGCATTCAGGGATCTTAAAAAGTATTTTCTCGTTTCCTCCTCCTTTTATTTTTATTTTTCACCTCCAAGTCCTTAATTTTCAGGGTGGTGAGAGGAAACAAAATATGAACGTGTGCCGCCTTCTTTTTGCCTCAGATGTTTGATTTTTGACTGGAGTGTTTCATGAGGACATCACACTGTGCTGTTAATGACCACAACAACCTAGATCTAGGGTGGGCACACCACTTACAGGTCTCATTTGTTTCTCATTCCTTGTCTCCTTCAGTTGTCACTCTTGGACCTTTCACCTGACCTCAAAATGGTCATTTAAGCAGCAGAGTCCCCGTTGTTTATGCAGTTAAAGCACAAGGACTATATTTTACACAGTGCAGGACTGCACCAACAATAATGCAAGAGAAATCTCTCATGCTGAAGAGATCTAAGCCATGAATAAACTTTCAGTCTGGATTAGAATGACCTTGAGTCAAACTAGTATTTCCTGTGTGCAAGACCTTCATCCCCAGTAAGAGATCTCCCTCTTCCCTGCTTGTGCACCACCAAAAACAGAGCCCTTAAAACACTGGAGATAAGGGGCTGTGCAGAGATGACAAGGCTGCTCCTGAAGGACCCACAGATCCCACTGAACTGACACAACAGGAGTAGGACTAGATCAAAGCACTTTTCCTGTCTCACCTGCTTTCTTTTATGCAGGTGGTCAAGATGTCATTTCTCAGATCGCTCCCCTTAGCTACAGCATCTAGTGATTCTAGCATAAATGCAGAAGATTTGTGGGTTTCTCATACTTCTTCCTGAGGAACTCTTCCTGAGGAACATACAAGCACATGATTGGTATTTTCTTGGTGGTAAGAAAATTAAAGTTTCAAGAAACATAATTGCTTCATAAATTACCTTCAAACCTATGTGCTTTGGTTTCTTCACAGTGAATCTACTGTGCAAATATTTCAAGGAACTATATATGCAAATGAACATACAAATATGTAAGGAAAATATATTCAAAATTAAATATTGGTCACTTTCTATAAAATGCGCTCCTGAATATTTATTTATGCTAATATTTACTGCTATTTCCCTTTACAGTCTTGAGATTTTCTAGCTATTGTAATTTCTTTATTATTACATTTTGCTGTATCTTCCCATCTTTTGTGAAACTTTGGGCTAATAATGCAGAAAAGACCTCTGGGCACAGCTCTGAAGGATCTTGATTTCCTATTTATTTTTCCAGGTCACCTCTGAAAATGCTAATTTTTAATTTAAGGTTGTTATTAATGCAGCCCTTGAAAGAGATATAGAAAGCCTTGATATGGATATGGTAGCTATCTGCTTTGCATTACACCCTCTAGTTCATGCTATCAGTTTCCACGGGACACCCCAACACCTCTGCCATGGTGCTGTAATAGAGCAGGAAGATCCTGCAAATGAGCAGGCAGAATATTCTGGCTTTAACCCATGGGCTTCACTGAGGCTCTAAAGGCACAAAAATGCCTTTTGTACACAACCCACTGCAGGATCGGGTCCTCTAAGCTCATGTGCTTATAAAGTTTTATTTCTCCAACACATAGAGTGAAGAACTGATGAAATTGCAGTAGAAAAGTGTTATTAACATGACTGGGTATATGCCTGAGGAACTGGTAAATCACAGAATCATCGAATGGTTGAGGTTGGAAGGGACTTTTCATGTCCAGACAGATTTTAAGCACCTCTAGGGATGGAGATTCCAGACTCTGGGCAGCCTGAGCTGGTGCTCAGTCCCATTCACAGGAAAAACATTTTTCCTTATGTTCAGGCAGAATTTCCTGTGTTCCAGTTGCCTCTTGTCCTGTCACTGGGCACCACTGAAAAGAGTCATGAGGTTCCCTCTGTCCACATTTTCAGCCTGTTGAGGGCCCTCTGAAGGGCAGCCCAGCTCTCCGGTGGGTCAGCCATTCCTCTCAGTTCTGCATCATCAGCAAGCTTGCCGAGGAGGCACTCTATCCTTCATCTAAACCACTGATGAAGTTGAACCATCTGGCCCCAGTATTGACCTTGGGGAACACTACTAGCTCTACACCTCCTACTAGACTTTTCACCACTGGTCACAACGCTCTGAGTCCTGCCTTTCAGACAGTTCTCAATCCACCTCACTCCGTTCATCCAGCCCATACTTCAGCTTGCCTATGAGAGACACTGTCAAAGCCTTCCTGAAGTCAAGGCAGACAACGTGCGCTGTTCTCTCCTCATTTATCAGCCAGTCATCCTATCACAGATGGCTATCAGGTTGCTTAAGCATGATTTCCCATTATTGAATCCATGCTGACTGCTCCTTATCACCTTCTTGAACTTTATATTCTTGAAAATGGTACCGAGGATTTTCATACAACTGTTTCCTATATAAAAGTGGCAATGAAAGCTCCAAACTTTTGTTTACTCCAAAAAGTAACTTTTTGGAAAGATACTTAAAAACTTATGTTGTCTTTATTTTTACATGGTTTTGTGGCCATCTACCTTAGTACAGAGATAACAAACTCAAAAGACAGCGAGAAGCTAACTTCTGAATTCCAAACGCTCTGACAGATGATTGGGATTTTTTTCCATGTGCAATAATAAGTTTTAGGGGTTGCTGTCTTAGAACTGTTTGTGAGTAGATTAGCTATAAAGGTGGGAATCTCCATTTCCACTCGCATAAAACTTCCAGTATTGGCCTTGCTGAAACTTCAGGTCTGCAACTTGAAAGTCTGGAAACTATTTCTGGAAAGTATTTTATTTTTTCACTGCTAATGTCATTAGAAGGGACGAGGAACAGCAAGAGGGCAAGGAGAGAATCAGTGTGGAGACAGAGTATGTGAAAAAATCCATCTTCAGAAAGAGAACTTTTGCTGAGAGGTGGTGATGTGAGATCTCATTTGTTCATCCTTGTGGCAGCAGCAATTTGGAAATGTCAGCAACTTCTAAGTTGAGAAAACTGGACCCGAAGCACAAAGGTGAGTGGGAGAGGCTGTAAAAACTGCCTGGTGAATGGAATGTAATTGTACATAGCTAAACCTGTCACACTGCCATAACTCCCTTTTACAGACATACCTATTTAAATATTTACATAGACATGCTCATGCAACCCATTTAAACTGTTTTTAGAGTCATAAAACATATGAACTGTATCATAAGCCCTTACAGGAGCACAGAGCCAGTAGTATATTTTATTGTAGCCATTTGTAAATCTTTGATTTTACTTTGGTTCTTTCTTTGAGAATTGGTCTGAATGTCTCCACATGGATTTGTTGCCCACCTTAATCCTTCAGACAAAATGTAAGTCTTTGAGAAACAAGCTGCTCACCTCATCTGTTCGTTGTTTCTCTTTTGTGGTGTGAGGTCAGTCACTCACCTCCAAGGCTCCATGGTCATGGCCTGGGATTCCCCTGAAGGGAGGAAGGTTTTCCCCTCAGGATGTCCCCTTGGTGCTGGAGTGTTCCCTTGGCCCCAGGTTGTGCACGCTGAGGTGCAAGGAAACACGAGGATGCCCTGGATGCCACTGAATGGTTGTGCGGGTGGGGAGGACCTAATGGTTTGGCCCTCCTTGCACAAAAATACCTGCTCCTGCCTAGGAAAATAAGCCTTACAAATGAACCTGAATAGGAATTTGACATACACCATATACTATTGTTGATCATCAGTATTTCTGTTTAGGCAGAGAATAACCATTTGTTAAATATCTACACAAACCGAATTTCATCCATATGAAAGTATGGCCAACATGAAACAAGAGTTACACATTTTGAGGAACCTAAATATTCAGAGACAAAAAAAAAATAAATAAAAACACATTCATCAGTCTAGTTTAGTACTGGGCTTATTCAAGTGAGAATAAACCGATAAATGTTTACTGAAATCACATGAGCTTTGTGTTAAGTTTGCATTGATGATTGCTAAGGACAGTGGTGGACTGCAGGGAGAGAGAGGCAGTTTTGTGGGTCCATATCTGCTGTGCTGCATAACACTAAAAGGAGAAAGGGGACCCACCCCAAAGCAGCATCTGTTTTCTGCAACTGAGTAACAAGCTCTATACAAGCTGTGTTTGTCTTTCATTTTAAAATAGTACTTTCCCCATGGTCCCAGTAATTTAGGAGAGGTGATCGCTCCTGCTGACATAGATAGACTTATTTCAAGCTCTACAGGCGGTTATGGCTTACTCCTGTAATAATGTTTTCAAAAGGACTTTCATTTAACTGTTAATCTTTCATTTAAATTCTTCCAGAAAAAAAGCCATTCTTCCCTCAGTGTAGCTCAGTATTATTTACTAATAACTAAGTCTATTGATCCACTTGATCGTTGCCCCTGGAGGACTCTCTACACATAAGCAGAGATTATAAATGCAGATTTCCAAAATTACCTTTTAGTCATTCTGGAGCATTTCTGTCCCAGACCCAGCCTGCTTTTATGGACCTGCCTTTACCTGCTGTTGCATTTCATTTTCCATCCAAATTCCCACTGATCATAGTGATAACCTGGCGTGCACGAGGGAAGTGGCATCAGACCCAAGGGCTCTCTGCCCTGAGAGTACACTTAGAAAAAAAGCAAGATTTCCATCTGGCTCTTCCTATACCTAAGCTGGATCTCATACATATGATGTCAGAATTTGGCATAGCTCAGGTTAGCACAGTCAAGTGAGTAACTGAGTTAAGACTGAAGTCATAATCTTTGGGAAAGAGAAATCCACGTGGCTCAAAAAAAAAAAAAAAAAAAAAAAAAAAAAAAAAAAAAAAAAAAAAAAAAAAAAAAAAAAAGGAACTAGTCAAGGTTCAAATTAAACAGACGTTTAGAAGCTTTTTTAACTCACTGAAGAGAGGTCGGAACACCAACAGAAATCACTAGTAAAGCACTATACAAATATGAGACTTAATATCTACCCATGGCAAAGAAAAACACTGTTTTGGATGGTTTTCAGACCTAATTTTGTACCTCTACATTAAATCTCCCTGCAATTGCTGTTAATCATCTCTGGGAATCATACACCTCATTTTAGCCTCAGATGTCCCAGGACCAGTGTTCATACCCAGCACTGATGATGCTCCACAAATCCAGGTCTTCTGTACCACTTGATTGTAGGGGCTTCTTTCTTCTGGAGGCCTTTGAGATATGTCTCCTGGGCACTCCTGGGCAGAAACCTGGCTCTTTGTTTTCATTT
Source organism: Nothoprocta pentlandii (assembly GCA_013398315.1). Taxonomy (NCBI): domain Eukaryota; kingdom Metazoa; phylum Chordata; class Aves; order Tinamiformes; family Tinamidae; genus Nothoprocta; species Nothoprocta pentlandii. The sequence continues at coordinate 135,712 of VZSG01000823.1, forward strand.
ACAGTACTAGACAGGAGAAATGCCATCAGGGTTGTTATACACCTGTAGCTGGGAAGAGGACTGCAAAACTTGGTAGGACTATCCTACAAAGCCACATTATTTCTGTTCCTTTGGCCATTTAAATTTAGTCTTGAGTGTTCATACACAAATATAAAGTGTCCTGGTCTTTTAGGGTCGGAACAAAAAAACAAACAGCTTGAGGGTTGGATCCATTATAAGGCTTGAGCAACCGAAACCATGCTGAGGTTTGCTGATGTCCAAAGCTGTGATCCAGAAAGCCCCAGTCAGCTGCCATCTAAAATGGGAGGCACCTCCCTGTTTGTCTTAAAAAGGGGACTGAGTGGACAGAGACATCTGCCTGCAGCCTTATGGGATGTATCTATATCCTAGAATATGAGATTGCTACACACAGCCCTCTGTGTCCCCTCTGCATGTTCAGGCTTTGGGCTGCCCTGTTGAGCAGCCCTGTCTCTCCATACTCTGCCTAAAGGTCCCTGGCCTCTCTCTGTTTCAGATGTCTGAATCCAACTTGGCCAGAACTTGTAGGACCTTAAACTTACAGGCATATGGTCCTCTTACTATGTGTTGAATGAGATTCCTACAGTGCCCATATGCATTTTTTTTTTTTTTTTTTTGGTCAATAATAAATACAAGGCCACTTTGCAACTCCCTGGAAGAAAAAAAATGCTAAATTTGAAAAATCATAATAAAGCCTCATAAACAATGAGAATAAAACAAGAACCAAGGTCAGCATTGCTGCCATAATGCAACCAACTTTCTAAAGCAATCCAGTATAAATATACATCATACTAATTCCTGATGTATTTAGGTTGTTCTTTCCATACACAAACATTTTATGTTTTTAATTACTACAGAGTCCTCATAAATCTACAGGGCTTTCACGTAATACCTGTGAACAACAGCATTTAATCCAACCCAGCCTTCAGAGACTTTGAATTACATACTGGCAAGCAATTCGTGTGTGTGCATGCGGTTGCTCACACTTGCTGCTTTGGGCTTAAATGCTCCCCATATCATTTGTCATTTAACCACAGTGCACTGTGAATAAACACTAAGCCTTTACTTCTTAGCGTACTTTGTTCCATTTTTTACTTCTTCCTGAGATTTTGTTTTTTTAACAAGAAGCTACCTGCAGATTTATCAGCTGTAATTTTTGCATTGTGTTTAAAAATTCTTATTATACAGCTTTATACTTTTCCCCTAACAAGCAAAGAGGAATACCTCCTTGTCTCTTTATGCATACCAGTTGTTTATGGAAACTTCTGTCCTTTCCATTTGGACTAACGACACCTTTAGACAAGCATATACAGTTAGGCTGCTGTGTATGTGCTGTTCACATCCAGCATATCCAGAGTCCTCCTATAAACATAAAAGGCTGGGTGCCTGTCTTTAGTGACTCTAAGACTAAAAATGTGATTTTAGACTTAGAAAAAGTGATATGGGACCAAGAGGACAAAGGCAGGACTTGATAGCAGAGGAAGGATTTATGGAGGGTGAGGGGAGACAGGTAATAAGCTCTGCAAGATATTAACTCCTCAACCGTGCTTTCAGCAAGGCATAAGATGATCCTAACCTGATGGTGAATTTATGAATAGAAAATAATATTTTAATTAATTGCAAACTGAATAAGAGAAAAATAAGTATTTGAAAACAATGATGATTTGCATTTGTTGGTGTTGTCCTGCTACCAAAATAGAAGACAGGCAGAGTGTTGTGATACACTGGCAGCATCTCTGCAATTGGGTTATCTCCCCTCCTCCACTTGGAATTGCAGAACAGTCACTCTGAATTGTGTATCCTGTCTGGTTATTAACCATTGTTGCTGATCATACTCCATCTCTTCCCTCACCTGCTTTTCATCTTTTGCATGGCTTCTATTTAATTGCAGCAGCTCTGCCTCATGGCCCTGGGTTATTTCCTATCAGCTTTGGGTGCAGCTGCTTGTTTGGAGAGATCTTTGCAGATCCACTTGGTGAAGTTCTGGCCAGCTGAGTTCTGAGTGTAGCAAAGAAAAGGAGCAATTTCTACACCTGTTGATGGTCCTAACTCTAAATCAGGGGATGGAGACCCTGATCCAGCATGGGCTGGTGATGAAACTGTTAAAATGACTTGGCAGGCTCAAGAGTGTAAAGAGGTAATGTAAGACACAAAATGTGAATTTTGGAACCACACTGCCCTGTCTGTCTCCAATGGGGCAAGTATAAAACACAGCAATGGCTGCCAACCCCAAAAACATTAGGTGAAGCAATGATTTTATATCAGCATGCTACAGAGGTACTGGCCTACTGCAAGCTATGCGTGGTACAGGTCATAAACATGCTTGAAAGTATGAAATAGTTAATAATTACAGCCATTGCCATCTAGAAAACCTCACATTGAGTGGACAGGAATTGCCTCAAAGTCACTGAAATAAATGCATTACTTGCAGAAGTCCTAGAGGACTGGCTAGTCCTCCTTGCCAGGAGGACGATTGGGCCCTCACTTGCAGGCTGGAGGAGAGGAAGGGAATAAATGTCAGGAGCCAGAATTCTTTGAAAGAGCAAAGAGCCCCAAATCCTGAAGTAGCACAAGTATCCTACCCTTTACACTGCAAATGTCGAATGAAAATAAGGAAGTTTCATCTCCAGGTAAGGAGGAACTTCTTTCCTGTGAGGGTGACAGAGCAATGGAACAGGCTGCCCAGGGAGGCTGTGGAGTCTCCTTCTCTGGAGGTCTTCAAAACCCACCTGGATGTCGCCCTGTGCCACATGCTCTGGGTGTCCCTGCTTGAGCAGGAAGGTTGGACTAGATGATCCCTAGAGGTCCCTTCCAACCTTAATATTCTGTGATTCTGTGATTCTGTGAAAATAAAATTCAGATTGACTGAATCGTTAGTTCATCTAAATACCCTGCAAATAGATCAGAGTTGTGATGCTGAGGCAATACTGAAAGTTTCAGGAAGGGAAGTTGAACTCAGAGTCTGTATTACTGCTATCCATTGCTTTCATTTATAAATAATGCTTGGTTGCTTGTGTGGCTGGTTAGGAGTTCTCAGATTATCCAGGGTGATAGCTCATTCCTTTAGAAAGCCTTGGTCTGATACATCACACACTCTGTCTATAAAGGGTGACTCTGCACAAACAGAAAATAGGGCCACAAAGCAACTGAGAACCTTGAGACCTGGCACTTTTCCTGGGTGAAAACAGGGATACCTACTGGTCAACTGCCAAGGAATTAAGGAGCCTAGCTATGGAAATGGTGGTCTTTGGGGCTCTAGGCCCAGCGAGTCAGCTGCATATGTATTCACAAAACTGAGAAAGAAACTCTAGGCATCCTGAAAAGGCCCCACACAGGAGCTTAAATTTGACCAAAGTACATCGCCTGTGTAGGAATACACAGTATTCCATCATACATGGTGTTCAAGGATCAGTTCAGAGACTTGGCTTATATGAAGTGTGCTAAGCACAGGGTCTGCACGTGCAGCTGCAACTGAAAATCTGCCACGCAGCTGGTTTGTGTGTGAAAATAAAGGTTAGATTTGGCTCCCTTGAAACTGAGGCCCCCTTAAGTGTTATATATACAGTACTTTCATACTCTAAAGTGGACATCAAAGGCTCCAAAAATAGGTATTTTACAATCTCCATGTTAAAAGTAATTATCTAATCCTCTGCTTTTGCAAGTTATTGTTAGCTGATATGCAAATAACATATCTATGCATACAGTATCAGACATAGTCCATGGGTTGAGTCTTGTGCAATAACTGTATCTACAGCAAATGGATGTTCTTCCACTTGTTTGTGAAGAAGAGTTTTGGCTTAGAAAGCTCCACTAGCCCCAGGATTTAGCCAAGAAATACGTGGAGTTTTCTGAAACCATGCTGTTTCTCTGATTTCCTCTGAGGCATTTTTACCCCTGTTTCTATTGGAACTGAGACTTGTACAGCTCCCTTGCCTGCTAATCCTCTCTAATCTGAATCCACTGGTTGAGTTAATCCCACTTGAGAGAGGAATAGATATTTCAAGAATGATACAGGTGAGGAAAGAGGCAATCGGATGAAGAAGAGCAGGATTAGGGTTTCAAGGAGAGAACAACCACATCAGGAAGCACCAGACAATTCACGCAGAGAAGGGAAACACAGGAAAAAGCCTCTGCTGATGCTGGTCTTTATGGAGCCGTCTGTCTGAGGAGCGCTAACTTCAAAAACTCACAACGTGTGCACTGAGAACTTCTGCATGTAGATAAGGTATCTGTCTTTCAGAATAATTCTCTGAATAATTTCACAAGCATATGATGCATGCTGGACTGCTTCAGCCCAGCTCCATTTTAATGTGTCTACCAAAGAAAACTTGATTTTCTGTTGTGGGTAATTTCTACAGAGAATGTTCAGGAGGCACCCCTGGCACTCTTCCCTTCAGGAATCAATTGCTGCATCATTATTTATCCAATCTCTGGGGCTATAAGAGAACCACTTAAAGTAAAGGGATATCTGGTAAATAGATCAGCTTTCTTCTTGTCTTGCCATGGATTCTGCATTTTTAAATATCGATATCCCTCAGCAGAAGATGATAGAATTTCTTCCCTTTACAGTCTATATGACATAGTTACATGGAGTGATGGCTTACTCGATAGTTTCCTAACTTCAAAGTAAATATTCTGTGCTAATTTGTGTCACAGTATCTCATCTGGAGATACTGGAAAATTGCAAATCCCACTGAAGGAAATTGTGAATGACTGCAGTTATAGGAAGGGAGAGACAAAGTTTTCCATCAGAAATCCTCCAAGTAACCTGAGACAAACAGCAATACTCCCCCAAGCACATCTGTGTTGCTTGCAAGGGGCTTTCTCCCAACAGGAAGCGATGCTTTATGCTTCCTTATTATGAAAGGACATCTGATAGCCCAGATCACTTTACTAGGCAATCTTTCATTTATTTATTGGACTCTAATGTAATTGAATAGCTGTCTGCCCCTTCTGAATGCATCCTGTTTGCTGCTCTGTGAGTGAGTGAGTGATCGGGACCATTAATATTGCTGTGGGCAGATACGTTGATTATTAGGGGAACAGACATGTCATAACTTGAATACTTTGTGCTCTTCCCCGCTTCCAAAAGGCTACAGTAGAACTGGAAAAGGTTCAACAAAACAGCAATCAAGATGACCAAAGGTGTGAAGTGGCGTATGTAGTAAGAACTACTAAAATGACTACTTTTTTTTTTTCTGTTTGAAAAGGAGATAAACAGGAGCTGGTAGAAGAGGGGCCAGTAAAAGCATGACTGGAAGGAAGAAAGTCAAGAGGAGACAGCTGCTCACTCTTTCTTCTAATGCAAGAACTAAATGGGAACAGATGAACCTAGCAGAAACCAATTTTAGAAGAAATAAAAGTTGTTTCTTGCATACCATGCAAGTAGTCTGTGGACTGTGTTACCTTTTGAATGTTAAAAGTCTCCTCAGATTGATGTTCAGATGGTCAGACTTTGCATTATTTAAGCATTCCATCAGTTTGGTAATGACCAGAAATCTATACAAGACCTACCTTCAGAGCCAACAGGGAAGGGCACATCAAAAAGAGTATCGAAAGGCAGTCCTATTGAAGTCAATTCCATCTATGATCTTGAGTTTCTAGATGTCTACTGTAAGATCCATTAGCTGTTCTGTGTTACCGTTACTAGAACAGATTAAGAACAATGCATTGTGTTAAAGCAAATTAGCATAATTTCTTGAATGCAACATATTATTTAAGTTCAAATTTTCTTCCTTGTTTAAAATCCCTTTCTAAATCAAGAGAAGTGCTTCAGATAAAGAGCTTCTAATGGAATTACTGAAAGTGCGCGGTGTTGAGCAATGTGAACTGATCTTGCACCTAAAAACCTAAGAAATGACAGAAAATAAAGTCCTAGGAAGTTGTCCAATCTGCCTCCTTGCTGGTGAAAGTCTTCAGTGGTGCTTGCACCGTCATCCAAGAAGTAGCTTTTTCAGTACTATCTTTGGAAAACTCTTCCTTGCCTTCCCTTACTGCTTCATATACATGGAGGCCAGAGACGGTCCTTACGGATCATGACTGCTCCCACTCCTTGTGCAAAAAACACCATGAAATTTTACCTAGTCTTTGCTACAGTGATTTTATAAGTTACACACAATTGATGTGAAGACTTACAGATGAAATTTCCAAGGACATAAACACCTGAAATGTCAATACTCGGTACTTTATGCCTAAACTCAGCTTCAATGGAAAATGAACTTTTACACTTAGAAAATAGAAGTTTTTCTTTAACTCATAGCCTGTTCTGCGAGATGATCAATAATCAAACACTGCTGTACCATAAAGATCTGCTGTCCTACTTCCTGCTCTGTGTCAGAGACACCGGAGCAAGTGGGTTCTCAGCTTATGCAGCAGGTCTAGTTTTGCGGGAGGGCCCTCCTGTAGCAAGTTGTCCTCACACTCAATTAATGACCTGACAGATGTCTCCATCTGCTGCTCTTTGCAGGGAATCTTAACACCGCAGGTGCCGTTCCGGAGATGCAGTACCAGGCAATATCTGCAGTCAATAGGTTACAATCTGCTCTCTCATCCACCCCCTCTTCCTAGAAGAAAAGCTGATTCACTGAATTAGCCCTTAGTCCTTCAGAGAGGTGCAACTGGGCATGCAGAAAGTGCACGGTTAAGAAGGCAGCTGTTAACAGCTACCACATACACTGACCTTTTACTCCATGCAGTGCTAGTAAGAGAAGGGGATCCGTGACATACAGTATATTGACAGCTAGTGAATATTGATTCTTTGAATGGCTGAAATTGTATCAGTTTATAAATATGCTTGTAGAAATGCTTAAGAATTAAGTATATACATGTGCATGCACAGCACACGAACAGAAATACTTGGTTGCAAATTCAAAGGACAGTTATGTGTACCCAAGAAGCTTCATTCAGACCTCAGTAGCACAGCTCTGTGTGCCCAAGAGATCTGGTCCCTCCAGAATGCGGATCAAGGACCAGTTGGAGCCTACTTCTTCCTTTCTTTCTCTAGTTTCTGCAGTGCTGTTTTCATGATCTGTCAAACAGGACCACAGAGCACCGTGCACCTGGATCTCACTGTGATACAAGTCAGGATGAGACCAGGTATCCTTCTGCATGAGGGAATGTGAAAACTTCCAAACATGATAGAGAATAAATCCACCAATCTCACTGCTCGGGCCTGCTTGAACGCCATACTACAATTGGTTTTTATTGTGCGACCATAAGATCTCGATATTTCTATATGTGATAAATTGTGTCAGCTTTGGTGGCTGGAGCAGCTGGGGAAGGAAGCTCTCACCCAGCTCCCCACCTGTAGCACGGCCAGAAAGAAAGCATCTTTCCAGGCTCAAGAGTTCAGGAAGAATCCCAGATAACTCACTCAGCCTCAGAGAAGCTGAACTGGCCTCCTAGCCATGGTGTGAGCAGGTTTCTGAGGGCACTTTCTCTGCTGACTCCACAGGCTGGGCCAGCACTCAGCTCCCATGATGGTAGGGGGGCAGCACCTCCCTTAGCCAAAAATGTGCCAACCACTTTGAGCAAGGAATCGGCTTCTGTGTGCCTGACATCCAGGTTTCCCAAGTTGTCTAGGCCCATGAGCTTCATAGAGACATTGCAGAGATTATTTCAGCTGAGAGTAGGAGTAAAATACAAAGGAAAACATGACAAAATAATCTCCGAGTGTCTGCTAGAAGGGCACAGGGTAAGTAAGCAACAAGAAGAGACCTATTACCCAGTACTTATTGGTATGCCTGACTTCCCCCAGAGCCATCCCAGAGAAATCTCTTCTGCAGTGGAGCACTTAGATAATATTTTTTAAACCTCTCTCCTGACCTAGGCTATGCTCATAGAAAAGTACCTCCCATGTCCTTTTTGTATTTCAGTGATTGAAGTATAGAGAATTTTTATTATCATGTTATTAGAAGGTTTATGCATATATATGGTTACCCTTAGGACAAGTCTTCTAAAGCAAAATAAGCTTCTTCAGATAATTCTCTTGCTCTCTGGCTTTCTAATTAAAAAGTATCTTGCTCCCTGTCACAGATATTAGTCATTATGCCTTTTCTTAATGTGCCTGTTTCCCTCTGGTTCTATTACACTTCATTCCACTAATTCTTTTTTTTTTAGATGAACACTATTGCATGAGACACTTTCCAAGTGATATATTATTACCAGGTTGCATTTCAAATGTGAAGTCAGACTTTGCTTGAAACAATTTGACAGTAGGAACAATTTCTTGTAGATAGCATAGTGGAGGATAAAAAGTAGGAGGAAAAGCATGAATTCTTTAACATAAATGAAAAAAAAAACCAAACAAACATCAACAAAAAGGGCACTATCTACTTATACATAAGTATTTAGAGCAATCAGACCAAAGGCCCTGTGTTGTTACTGTTGTGGACAAGAACCACAGGACTGATGAAATAAGTTGGTTACAATGCATTGTGTTATATGAGACACCCCAGCCGTGGGGCTGCAGGGTTTTTGTGTGTGAGAAGGCAGGGAAAGAGCATCTCAGAGTTGCTTCAGAAAGAGGTTAGATGTCCTCCAACCTCTCTAAGACCATTAAGTAGCTGAGGATGATCAGTGATTTGTGTGAACTATCCGCAAAAAAAACCCATAAAATCTCCTATATTAATGTAAATTAAATAATGTAAATAATGTTAAATTAATGTAAAGAACTGCCATTTCAGACATACTTAAATTCTGATGCACAGAAATATTCTGAAATATTCCCATGTCAGCAGTATGACAATTAAAGATTAAAGTGCCATAAATGCTCCAAATCCACTTTGGTGAAACACTCGGTTCTAAAATAATTTCCCTCACACTGGTCTTCCCCTGAAATGCTGATTCAGCCAGCATTTCCATTAATGGCATCTCAGTTAAAGCTGTTCACCTTGTCTCTCTGAAAAATACTATTTTCTAAGCCCTATAGCCAAATAGTCCAAAGTGTTACTATTTCATCCATAGCTGGGCACATTTTACTGCCTAGACTGCCAGTTTGCCATGACTAAGTTTAAGACTGTATCAGAAGACACCTAAGCCTAGACCAGTTCAACAGATTCATAATTAGGTACCCTGAGATCATCGTATAGTAAAACCTGCCTGCGCTCAACCCTCATCCTCAGATTTCTCTCAGCTCTTCTTTTCCTCCTTAGCACTTAGAGCCACGCTCTTGAGAAACATCTCCTCATCTCCTCCCTGTTGAGCGTCTGAACTGCTCAGATTACTGTATCTGACCCAGGCAAACGTTTCTTCGGGCAGTGACGGGAGCCACGTCAGTTAGACGAGCGCCAGGCTCCCACAACAAGCCCGGCAGGGCCGCTGGGAGCGCTGGAGGGGCGGGAAGGGTAAAAGGACATCGTGTGGTAAAGCGAGCTCATTAAGCACCGAGCAGCCCCTGTGGTTACACTGGAAGCTAATACCACATTTCCTAGCTGGCCTCATTACCTTGCATCAATCTGGGGAAAAAAAAAAAAATGTCATTTCAAATTTTTTTTATATCATTGGCACCACTTGGGGAAATAAGGCCCATGGGGATGTAGCTGTTAACAAATGTGGCATAGCTCGAAGTGACAGCAGAAGAGGAATCCGCCACGCGTACTTCAGGGAAAACACATTTTCAGTGACACAGTATGAAAGGCATCTGTAAAAGCAGATTTCTCCAATGGTATTTTAACATCCACAGCAGGAGATGCCCCCTGGGAAGCTTATTAGCGAGTGCAGTTTCCTTCTCTACCAGTTCAGTCCTGTTCTATTCAGTTTTGATTTCCTGCCTGGGTTTAGGCCATTTCCAGGGCTGTTCTCTCAGCCAGGGCAGTGTCTCTCAGCTGGAGAGCAGGTCCTTGGTCTAGGGGAGGCAGCTTCTGCTCCAGAGCAGCTTTGCACCCCAGGGAGCCCCATAAACCTGCTGGGGGGGAGCGGGACAAAACCAAGGCCCAGTTGTTCTCCACCACCTGCCTCAAGACATGGACCGCTCTTACTGGGGGACAATAGACCTTCTTCCTCATGGTAATTAAAATCCGAGCTCAAATTCTAAACAGTCCCTCAGTTTTGGATCACAGAAATAGCTTTCTTGGCCTTCAGTAAGCAAACTGACCTTTCCCTGCCAGATCTGGCAGAGGATTAACATCCAATGCAGCACACCCAAGGAATGTGTAAACCCAGTGTATGCAAACAAATCATGATGTTTCCAGGCAATTTTAACACCAAGAGGCAGATCCTTAGCACAGGGAGGCTGTCTGCAGTGTTGGCATCTTGTAGTGGACACAGCCCTAAACACACAATAACAAAAACAGAATGTACAATGTACAAAGCCACATTTTACTAGAGTCAGGCATTTAAAAATATGCTAAAATTTGAAGGAGGCGGAGGCAGAACCAAGCACACACGGATCTGGCGAGGATCCCGTTGATTGCCCTGTGTCGGGTGTATCCCACTGTGCCAATGACAGGTTACAGCTTCGTCTTTCTCAGTTGTGCAGCATCCCAATATCAAACACAGCCAAGGCCTGTTGCAAGCCAGAACAGAGAATGATCAAGTCAAAGAATACGTAGACAGGCAGGCAAAGAGCCGTAGAATTCAGCACTGAGTCAAAGTAATCGCTGAAATACTTTTAAGGACCAGTCTCCCATCCAGAAGAAGGTACATGCATCACATCCATTTACAGAGACAAAGGATGGACCTGGGGAAATCAGTCAGTCCCACTACAATACAGGAGAAGGAGCTAGAAAAATGATTAAACTACCATTTTATAAACACCTACAAGTCAGTAGAATGATTTAAGTCAGCGTTTCAGTCTGGTTTCACAGACTACTCTCATTTCCTTCTTTGTGCCAAGAGGGCAGCAGTAGACATGGTATATTTAGAAATAGGTAAGGTTTTAATCAATTCACATGATATTTCTCTAAACAAACCAGTATAACATGATTTAGGTGAAGTAACTTTTAGCTGGGTTCACAAGTGGTTAAGAAGTTATTCTCAAAGTGTAGTTTCAGCAGTTATTTGTACTTACTCATATTTTGCTATAAACTGGGAGAATAATATTCACCCAACGAAACATTCTTGCAAAAGGCACTCACTGTAGACTTAATTAAGTACCTGAGATAGTGTTGGCGATGGATCTACTGAATATTGTCATTAACGATCCAGCAGGGGCTAGGTAAAGAGGTGCAGTCATAAATCTGAAGGATGGCATTTATATGACCAAGAGTTGTTGCACCAGAACAAGACGGCAACAGCACAGAGCGATGGCTGATGTCCCGGGGAGTGCCATTACCTACAGTTTTCTCAGTATCTTGCCCCTAGCACGCAAGGAAACATTCAGTCTTGGAAAGACAGACCTTGAAGCTGTTTGCCTTTGCTCTGCTTAGGTTCACATGAGGGAATACTTTTCGAAAGTGGAAGCAATGCAGAGAGCAGGAGTGTTTGCTATCTGCCTTAGTCACCAGTTACCCTTAAATCAGGGTGGAGAATTCATTTCTGAAAGCTGGACACAGCTATTGGGTAGAGTGGCCTTTAAAAACAAGGTTTCTGTACAGTCTTTTAACCTACTTGAACCACCACTGGGCCATAATATAAACTAAACAAGACAAACCAAAAGATGTCAAATCGGATCAAATGTGTCTAAGCCCCAGATTCTGCATTGCTGCTTTTTCATCTCAGCTGCAAACTGAGCTGAGACTCTGAGCCTCAGAGAGAACAGAGGGCAGGTCAGCCTGACAGCATGAGGCCTCAGCAAGAGAAGAAGGGGCAAGAAAATGGAGAGGTCTGGCAGGATTAGGGACTTTAGCAGAAAACAATGTGGATTCTGCGATTCTGTGATTTCAGCATGTTGAAGTGCAAGATAAGCCAGAAGGCAAGTATGTGAATGGCTGCCATGCAGTGGGAGTGGAAGAGTTGAGAACTATGAGAAGAGTTCCACCACTCAGAGTGGTTTGGAAAAATTGCTGAATAGTAAATAATCCAGAATTTACAATTTGGTAGCACTGTATATATAAAAAAAAAAAAAAAAACCAAGTCTCACCACCAGAAAAGTATAGCTTCTTCCTTTGGACCACATCCCAAGGCAAATTTAAGCCAGTGGGGACACTGCTATTGATTCTAGTGTGTTTGTGTTGGATGAGGCCACATTCCAAGCAGCATTCAATTGTGAGCACCTTATTATTCCCAAGGCTTTGGCAAGCTGGGAGTAGTTCAAAGAAAAACCACAAAAATAGAGGACTGGAAAACTGGCATACAGAGTAAGATTGAAGATTTAGTAAATTATTAACAGCATGGCTAAGCAATAGCTCAACTGTCTTTGAAACACAGAAATATAAAGGAAGAGGAGAAAGGTAAGGGGAAGCAATATTCCCAGTATGAGATTCAGTTTGGCCATATGGTCCAGGCTCTTTGAATGAGGCGCAAATAGTAAGGAAGGTCCCACATTATCAGGTAGGTGGACAGGAGAGAGGAATTAATGGATTTCACAAATCCCTGGAGTTTGTGATGGGTGCTGGAGGGAGGAAGGAAGGTCTCCCCTAGCCACCAGCCATGAACTGAACAGCTTGGGCCAGGGCAGTGAGGGCAGCAGGGGAAATGCTGCAGGAGGCCTCAGGCTGGGACACAGGCGTGGGGGAGAGGGCAAAGAGCTGGTGCCCATGCATCTGCATCTAGCATATATTTTATTTCTTTTGGCTTAAAGGCTGCTTTATACAAAGGCCCTCACGCAAGGTACCGAATTTGGTTATTCTCAGTTATATGAAAAAAGTATTTATAATTTGATAGGATACTGAGAATAACCAAATTCGGTTGTTCGGATAAACTCCATAGTTATATGAAAAAAGTATTTATATTTTGATAGGATACTATGGAGTTTATTTGTACATGTGCTATGAGGAATGCTGAGGGAAAATGGGGAGAATGCAAAATGGCTGTTGTTGATAAATGTAGTATTGATGGTACAAGGGGATGAGGGTGAAAACAGGTTAAAGCTTGGCATGGAAAGGAAGAAAAGAATAAAAAGACTTGAAAGGTGTGTGTGTTTGCAAGGAGAAGAAGTGTTTCAGCTTTAAGCAATCTTTTATGGGGCTTGTAATCGGGAGGTAGTAAATGACAGAGTAAGAATTCCCAATTGACTGAAACCCTCTGCACGCAGGCAATGAAAGTTGTGAAAGAACTCATCAAAAAGTAAAATTGTAAGTAAATTTGTAAGTAAAATTTTTAAATTATAAAACAGCTAAAATCCACATTGTCTCTGTGCCTTCTTATCAAACTGTTCTAAAACTGCCCAGGGAGGTTGTGGAGTCTCCTTCTCTGGAGGTCTCCAAACCCGCCTGGATGCCGCCCTGTGCCCTGTGCTCTGGGTGTCCCTGCTGGAGCAGGGGGTTGGACTAGATGAGCTCTAGAGGTCCCTTCCAACCCCAACCATCCTGGGATTCTGTGATCCTCCTCAGAGCTAAATAGATGAGGCACAAGCACTTAAAGTAACAACAAAAATTTTAATCTGGAATCTCCTCTGGATGCAGGACGATTTATTGAACTTTGAATCCTACTTGCATCAGGAATCAGGGGGAGATAGGGAAGGAGAAGGACAAGATGGGATGATATGGGACAGGTAAAAAGGATAAAAACAAGTTGTTTTAGGTCTAATTAAGAGTTGTCAGCCACTAGTCACAAACAAGTCATATTAATAGTGAGCATACTTAAGTGGTCGCCAAAATATCTCTCTACAAACAGTCTGTGATATCTTTTTTCTTTTTTTAAAAAATCTACACCTTGTTGTCTTTTTGCCAGGGCAACACTGGCATATACTTTTGAATAAATGATATGGTCCCGAGTGGCAGGGTTCACCAGGAGACCCTCACACTCGCACGGCCTGGGGCTCTGCACCCCTGGGTGCACCACGGGGCTGCCAGCCTCGCTGCTCAAGGCTGCTGTTTGCTGAGCGGTGCTGCCACCCACTGTAGCAGCCCGTGCAAACAGGAGAGAGGCAAAGAGATGATTCCTGCCTCTAATCCCGGGTGGGCACCTGCAGAGATGAGATCCCCCCAGCTCTGGCTGGTGGGGAGCGGGACCCTGCTGAGGTTTCAGCCCTGCTGGGGGCTGTGCTGCAGCAGGAGCCTCCTCATTCGGGCTCAGTGTGACCCCATCCCAATGGCTCCTTGCAGATTCATGCTTTGAGTGTGCTGCATGAAAAGGAAAAACACAGATTCCATTTAAAAGATAGATGCCTGTAGCATTTCATAACATTTCACTCGCTGATGCTTCATGCCAACCTGCATGTTCCTGTGGCAGCCACCTAATGCACCTAATGCTCCTCTCAGCAGCCTGAAGCCTGGCCAACAGTGCAGCTTAAGCCTGTCCTTGCAAGCGTGAATCATGGTGTCTGTACTCGGGTAGGGAGGCTTTGCATTACACAGAAATGTGCCAAGACTGGTCAGGAAGGGGTGCTCCAGACCACATCTGGGCTCTGAGTGCTGTTTGGGCACATCTGCCTTCCTCACAAGCTCCCCCTCTCCTCTGCTCACCAGCCTGGGTCATTCCAGCTGAATGACCCCATGCAATCCCTTGCTAAAAGGGCTTTGGCCCTAATAAACAACGTCATGTTAAGTTGCAATGCTGAGCTACGGGCAGAAGTACTAGCATGGGATTTCTATAGGACGCTGTCTGCATAGAATCATGTGTTGCACACAGGGACATTTACTGGATACGCGGTGCTGCTAGCAGGGATGGCAACATGAGGCCCTGGTGCTCCTGTGCATTAAAGCCTGAAGACGCCTGTGAAGATGAAACACTCTCTCACTGCACTTTTCATGCTGTTTGCAGGCAAAAAATAATATAATGGCACCTTCCTTCCTTGTCCCTCCTCTCATTCCCAGATGACAGCCGTTGCTAGTCCTGGGTTTTTAGCCCAGGTCCAGGTAGGGCAGTCTCTCCAGGGCCCAAGTCAAGCACATAGGTCAGGAACACCCAAGCAGAGCAGTCTGTCATCCCCATCGCCCACAGGGTGGCACAGTGCTCCCGCCTGAGGAGAAGCAGAGGCTGTGCCTTCCTTGGATAACCCTTCCTGGGAAACAGGTCCCTGATGCCCCTCTCCTGGGGATTTTTCCCTCCTCCTGGGACACACAGTTCCATCCCTGGAGCACCCCAATTTTAAATTAGAAGGCCAAACTAATTAAGATGTAAATAATGAGCATTTTACTTGAGCTCACTGGTTAAAGCTTGTGGGGCGGCACCTCGATAGCACCAAGAGATCCTCCCGACACCAGGGACACCAAGCGTGGCCCAGAGAGGGCAGCCAAGTAGCCTTGCAGGACAGCATTGCCAGGCTGGGCAATGAGTTTGCAAGGCCTCAGGGTGAAGGCTTGCCAGGCTTGCTATGTCTCATGCTTTCTTGATCCCCCTGCAGCTTTGTCTGCGTTGGTTTAGCTGCTGTGTGAAAGTGTGTTTCTTGCAATGATCTGTGCAGATGGGGAAATCTCCGAGGCGAAAGTCAACGAGGCCAGAAGTGCTGGAGACATTTTGTGGCATGTTGAATTTTTTCAGGTACCTCAATACTTTCAATTTGAAAGACGCCATGAACAGCAGTATGTTGCTCTCAGAGCAGTGGGAACACCAGTATACTTTAACCCAAAGATATTTTCATTCTTATCTTCACCAAAATTGTGCAGGCTGCAAATCTGATGTCTTTATTCATAAACACGGGATAACTGTTCTTCTCCAAGCCTTAAAATGTCAGCACATTTTCTCTTGTCAGCTGAGATAGATACACATCAAAACTAAAGGCAATTCTGGGTATGAAAAGTACCTCCTCACTGTGATCTACAGTCTGAGGTACTGGCAACAATTTTTGCTTTGTTCTCTTGTATTCTTTATTTTCTTTAGGATTTAGATTCCAGAAAAATAACTTTTCTATCATTTGAAAAGCAGAGCAAGTCTAAAACTGACTTTTTAATATAGAAAATAGCCACAGGACAAAAAACTAATTTCCCCCGTAGGAGATGAACTTCAAATGTCATCCCTAACATAAAAGCTCAGCAGCAAACTCTGCACACAGAGGGTAGGAAGCTGGGCAGAGATGCCTCTCCCCCTTCTACTCCAGGGTGATATTTTGTCCATAGTGGGGCTGGTGTTGCACTATGTCAAGGCATACAGTGTCCAGGCAGGAGCGAGGGGGCAGCTGCATGGGACTGAAAAGAGAGCTCCACGTAGGTATCACCACTAAGGGCATCCTGGGGCTGCTGCAAAGTAAGCAGCTATGAGCAGGCACTGGCTGATCTGTTTTAGTGACTGCCGCTGAAACTACAGGGTCCAAGGGAGCTTGGAGGGGCCAAGCCTTGGATGTACAAGGGAAGCAGCACTGACATGCTGGCTGCTGCAGTAATTTGTCAAGAAAAGCTATTGATAAGTGTCCAATTCCCTCTAATGTCTCCATAGGAGGGTTGCTGGTCTAAGTCACCTCCTGGGCTTCATCTTTTTCCTGTGGTCCATCAGGGAGCCTTATTCTCTCCAGTAATGAAAAGGCAGTGGGCAATCATCAGCCCTGCCCGGTATTTCCCCCACCACCTCCTGAGCACCCTCCCAAGGAGAAAGAAATTAATCCTGTTATCATGAGTGAATGATGCTAATGTTTTACTAACCATACTGAGCTCCTGTTCAGCTCCATGCAAATCTAACCCAATGCACTCAGGTTTGTTTTGTAATGAGATCCCTGTAAAACAGGCTTATCCAGGGCACACCATCATTGATTTCTGCTCAAGTGAATAGACAGAGAGTTATCAGTTCAACTCAAAGGGACAAAACATCAGGTTTCATCTAAACTTTTTTGCATGATCATCTAGGAGTGCTAAATCTTATTGCCTAGGCTCATTAACGGTACAAATCCATGGGAGAGGAAGGGACGTTGCCTCTGTCCTCGCGTGGACAAGTACAGCTAACTCTAATCACTGCAGTAGGGCTCTACCAGACACATTTGTCTTATTTTGTGGAGAATCAGAGTGTCCATGAGGCCACATTTTACCTTGTCCACAACTGGGTCAGCAGGAGAGGTGAAACACGTGAAGCCTCCCCTGGCCCTGCCTGCCACCACAGCAGTGCTGACCAGAGAGAGCACCTCAGGGTCCCCCCTAAACTAGGCCTAGCCGTGCTGCAACCCCAGCACATGCGGGACCAGGGGCCAGGCTCTCACCCACGGCCCCCCACCTACAGAGAGGACAAATCATCTGCCCTACGGTGCCTCTGTCCTCGCCTCCATGGGGCGCCCCTTCCCCAGCTGCGCGCTCCCGTGTGACCTTCCCCACCGCATGCCCGTCCTTCAGCTGGATGGCGAGCCCAAGGTCAGAGATGCGGGCATCGTATCCAGCCAGGGAAAGCAAACACCGGGCCCTGTTCAAGCAGCGCGGAGTACATTAAACACCTCGGGCTGTCCCGCGTGTGCCGCACGCCCAGCCATGGCTACCCCCTAGGCAGGCCCTGCAAGCTCTCTTTCACTCCTGACTGCCAGCTTTCCATGAAGATGTGGTGGCCAGTGACAGGACAAGGGGCAATGGGGGCAAACTGCAACACAGGCAGTTCCATCTCCATGTGAGGAGGAACTTCTTCCCTGTGAGGGTGACAGAGCCCTGGAACAGGCCTCCCTGTGCCCCGTGCTCTGGATGTCCCTGCTGGAGCAGGGGGCTTGGACTAGATGATCTCTGGAGGTCCCTTCCAACCTTGGGCATTCTGTGATTCTGTGAAGACCCCATACCTGCAGTGATTACACACCAGTCTTGTCCGTGGCCCAGCTGTGCCATGTCACTGCATGTCACTTGAGCTCTGAGCTTGGTTCTGGCCATCATCATTCCCTGTTCCTGCTCTACCAGCAGGTTTCTCATCCTGCTCGCACCTCAGGACCCCATAGCTCTGCAGTCAGACATCGCTGCCTGCCACTCACAGCCGTCCCCCTCCACTGTTTTGCCCAAGGGATGTGACATGAGTTGAGAAAAAGGCGGGTTTCTGTGGCCTCGAGTGGAATTCAACAGGAAAATACAGGTACAGAGGCCAGATCTCACTCCCTGTTCAAGAGAACCGTTCAAAAAAAATCTGTTATTACCTTTTACCTTTTTAATTACCAACTCTCCCTCCAGAATTTCAGGGGAAACATCACATCCTGAGCTAGTTTGCAGAGAGGTGGAAAATCCCCAGATTCTCCTGGGGAAATTTCTTAGCTCTATAACACTCATTCAGTGAATGAGGTGTAGCTGTTAGAGGGAATCTTTGATGCGACTGAACCGGAGGGGCCTGGGACGTGCCCTGGCACACACGGGAGGTGGCAATGCCAGGTGTCCCTCCTGCCACCTCAGGCTTGTGTCTTCAGGGCAGTCCAACCACATCCCCAGCACACAGCACATGGCCCAGGCCCCACCTCAGATACAGTCTATTTTCTTGCAGACTTTTATCAGTTCTGGGTCTCAAAAAAGAGGAGGATGGAATGTCAAAATAGGCAAAGAATAAAAAATCCAGAGACATGGGAAGTGCTGCTCCTGAGAGGGCTCACAGCACTGAACCAGAAGTAAGTAACATGGCTTGATTAGACAGCAAATTGAGAAAAAAAAATCCTCTAATTTGGGTGCAGCACCCAATGGTATTATGATATTTTAATAGTCTTAGTTAGAGCTCAAAAAAGACATACAGAAATGGCAAAGCCAACACTTTCTGGTTGTATAAATACAGTGCTTCAAAGACCATAATAGCATTATCAATAAGCAGTACCCCTCATAAGTTGCCTTCAGTATCAGTGAAACTTAGCTATTATTGACCTGTGGACCCCTAGACATTTTTCAGCAGAGACAGAGTTCTCTGTACAGAGAATATCAGCCTTTGGGCACAGGTCTGCTTTTTTTCTAACTGTAGACGACTGTTACAAGCCATCTATACAAGGTCATCAGGGGCCACAAATAGATTAAAAAAACAGTAATTCTCAGTAGTTTACCAGCAGCTCTGCACTGGAAGGAAATGAGAATGACACCTCCATGATTTTTGGTCAATGAGTGGATATGATCATGGATGTTTGATGAACAGGATTGGAGCAGGGGCTTCCAGTAGGATTTGCTTATGAAATAGCTATTTATTTTCTAACCCATCCTCCTTTCTTCCTATTTAGAAATCATGCAGATGAAATACAACCTTTTATGAAGAGTGAGTTTGCATCTACCCATCTAATATTAAATTGGAGGTGCCTGTTCTCAAACTCCCGGTGACTGTGACAAGCAGTTGGCTGGTGGCATACGTAGCATGACTTGCACAAGCATTTCTGGTTTTAGCTCAGGTGCTGGCTTAAATCTTCTGGTGATTTCTTCAGTAACATCAAGGTTCTTGACTTTTGTCTGCTCATCCATTACTCTCCAAGTAGTGACATCTTTCATTGACAAATAGCTAATGTATTTGATCATTTCAAATACTGAAGAAGGAATCTAACAGAAAAACAGTCTTCATCCATCTGCTCTCTGTTATATGATTTTTATCTCTCTTTTCTTCTCTTTTAATGTAAATACATTTTTGTAAATTATTTAACTTATTTAACATAGTTATCTATTTCATTTATGTATTGCATATTATATGCCTAATTTATTATAATAATTGTACTTATACATTTATATTAATGTGTTTAATGTATTCATATAATTTCTATCTACAGAGTTTCTAGTCAGGCCATACTTCCATCTGTAATATCTTATTTTTTTATTGTAGATACTTTTGTTAGCTGTGTACGTTTTTATTTTCAGTTTTAAAACAGTTCTTCTAACCCCAATTCAGGAATAAAGAAATTTGATTTAAATCACACACTTAAATCACTTAGCTTCCCTGCCCTTGCCTAGCAAACCTGACACTATCGAATCTAGGTCAGCAGATTATTTGCAGATTACAGACCACAATAAAACCTGCCAGGCTGTCTCCTTCCATTTGAAATTTGTATTTTCCTTCCTTTAACCATCATTTTCCCTGTCTATTCTATAACTTGCAAATTCTGGTGCAGTTCTAGGACCCTGTTGGAATTAAAAGAGCACATGAGATGTTCACCCTTCACGGTCCTTTCAGCTGACTTGTACTGGTCTGCACTGCCAACCAAGAGGGACACGCATGGGGCTTCTCTTGCCTTCCTGAATGTGAAGCCATGGGCCTGATTTTACAATCTTCCCTTGATATGGTCAGTCATGGGCAAAATGATGCTGAATTCAGCAGAATTTTAGGATTCCCTTCCAGTGATGTGTATGGACAAGGAAGATGTGATGTAAGAAGTAAATTGCTTGAAATTCTTGGCCACAAGGTCATTAGCTTTATCTTCAGCTATCCATGAAACTGAATTCAAAATCCTGGATTTAGATAGAATTTATTTCACTTTTTATACAGATACTTACATTTGTCTCCTACTGTGCCTAGATGATCAGTATTTTACATCTATCTGCAACAGAAAATTAGTTGGTTTTTTTGATCTTTTTCTAGATCAACCTTTGGGATGTGAAAACACAGAAATAACAATATTTGCCCTTAGAAAAATATCTGGCTTTTGATTTGGTGGTGAATATTTAATTTGTTTCTGGTTGTGATGATTTAGTTGTGTACTCAGGTTGTGTACTCTTAAGATATCACCTGTCTGTGAGTGGTGTTAAGAGTTATGTTTTCTCCTCACGGAACTTCTAACTTTGATTGACTCTAGCTACTCTAGTTACTCAATATCCAGATAATCAAAGATCTATCAGGTGCTGCGTTCATATGTTCTCATATTAAAGCACTCACCTCCACAACATGTCTTGCCAAGTGAGAACATGACAATATGTTGTCCATAGGGAGGTTGTCCAAAATCCGAAGGGAGGAAATCCTGGCTCTGCTGAAGTCAAAGGGCAATTCTGGACTCCTACATTACTGGTACCTAAAGAGAGAATAACAGTGAACAACTTTAAAGAGAAGGGTTGACAATCATTGACAGTTTCTAAAATAAAAGTCATAATCTCTGAGTCTCAGATCTGCGCCCTACACAAAACAAGAATGAAAGATCAGTAATGGTAAATAATCTCTTACTGCTCCCACCTGGGGCTCAGCTGGCTTTGGATGAGCTGCTCACTGGGTGCAGGGTTAAGCACATGTCTCTGAATGTATCAGAGCCTTTGGCTGCCAAGGAAGTGGAAGTGGCAGGTAAATATACAGCATTTTTGTGGCAAACCTATCTTTCATTATACAGTATTTTTTCTTCTTCCCTGTCGTTCTTCTGGATTTGTTGTTGGTGTGCTGAGAAGGAGGCTGGGATATTAATAAATAAATAAAGATATGTATCTTCTGTGTTGGACTAGATGATCTCTAAAGGTCTTTTCCAACCCTAAGGATTCTATGATTCTGTGATATCTGAGTTAGCATTGTCAGAGATGGCATAAAAATGTTCCCCGTAGAAAATGGAGAGAAAAATACTGGTGAATTGCCCATCTGTGAAACATGGTGAACGCTACAGGTGACGGAGTCAGTTCTACCACACACATTCCTGTTGCAATTACATACATCTGACCAGATGGATACAGGCTGTAATGGGAGAACTGTACCTAGCATTCACAGGGTAAGTGAAAGAAGAAAAAGAAATAGAGGAACAAGTTCTCTCTTTATCTGTCCTGATAACAGCTATCAAGCTGAATATATATCACAAGCCTTAAAGGCACTCTACGACACGCGTAACTGTGCAGATCTCCTAAGGTAGTCAAGAGAAAGTAGAAGGGCATTTGATAGGAACTAACTTTTTTGCCAGTCTGAACGCTGGACATTATCAACATTGTTTACAAAGAACAGTATTTGCTGCCGATTGATAATTGTAAGTAGGTGCTTTCATTGGTATAGGAAGCAATCTCCTTGACCTTCACGAGAGAAGAAGGTATAAAAACCAAAGTATTTTTCTTGGCCAACTGTTTGTGCAGCTGTTGAATTTCTTAGTGTCTGCGGAGGACGCCTTTGGGGGAAATTTTGTGAGAAAATGGCAACTTTAACTGAAAAAAAGACCTGCAGCGAACGGATGGAAAATTTCCGGCTTTTTGTCTGGAATCCAGAAACGAAGCAGTTTATGGGAAGGACCTTCATTAACTGGGGTAGGTGTTCACACACAAGAGTCTTCTCTTCCTTCTGGTATGCTTAAAAATCTTGAGGGAGGAAGTGTTCCTTATGAGTGGGATATGATGTGATGATAGATTTTTCATATATTAGTTTTCATATATGCTTCTGAATCACTGCTAAAGCTGATGAAATATGTTAAATACACTGCTGCTGGGGTGAAACTACAGAACAGGACTTTGCATTTCAAAACCACTTTAGAAATAAACAGGTTTTAGAGACAGGTTGAGAAATCCCATTTAATCTAGGCAATAAGACAAGAAGAAAGATTCCTTTAAGTTGAAGAAGTTAGTTTAAAAGATTGATTGGGGCAGTTCCTACAAGGATAAGAATATTAAAACAATTATGGTCCAAATATTTTATAATGAAAAAATGCAACACATTAACACATTAGTTAAATTATTAATAGCCAAGGATTCTGTTTATACTATGTTGACTGTAGTGAGTTCTAACGTACAGAGAATTTTACTTAATTTGTTTGGAGGGTTTACATCATTCAGGTCTGCAGAAATCTGGCCTGTCTATATTTATGCAAGGACAGCAGCATGATGCAGAATCCTGTATCTGTGCTTTTCCTCTTTAGACCTAGCCTGGGAAAATAATTTGGGAAAATAATTTTTGCCCAGGTCTCTGCAAACACATTATGCCTTTCCAGGATTCCTTTTCTGAATTATTGCCTGTTTTACAGACCTTCTCTTTTATCATAGCCTGCTAACACACATTTCAGCTAAATCTCACTGTCCATAGCCAAACTTGTGTCTACATCACTAAAGTGCTTCATGATTTCTATTCTGGGGCTCTATGTGTGTTTTAAAGAAGGTCCCTACTTCTCCCACAGATCGTAATGGCAGCTGTGGGTTTCTAGAAGGAATCTTTCTCATGTGAAACCTGCTGGCAGAGCCCATTGGCCATTCTGGGAATTCAAAGTTCACAGGAAATCATCCTGGAATGTGAACTTTTCCATCTTGGAGAATGTCTGGAGAGGTACCAAGGACTGCAGGAAATGGTTTCTGCCTTGCAATGAGCTGTCCACCCAAAACATTCTCTGGTCTGCTGTACAGCACCAGCAGTGTATAAGACACGTTATGCCCATATATAAAGAAACTCAGCATAGTCCTGAATCTTATATCAGGGGAATAAAGTAGCAAGAGGATGCGTTTGCTGAAGATGATTTCAGATGTAGAAGACAATGAAAGGGTAGGGGTCTAAAATCAAAACGCTTGAAATAATATTGAAATATGTAACCTGAACAGTAATATTGCTGACTTGTATCTGACAGGGAGCAGATAAATGGTCTTAATATTGAGGATAGCTCAAGAACCTGCCCAACCCCTTAAATTTTCAATAACCCGAGCTAAACACCAAGTACCTCAAGAAATATTTCTTTTTGCATTAATGTGACAATATCAGCTGCTGTTTCCAAGCTAAAAGATGTGGTGCACCAAGAAGGGCTTAAAGTTTTACTCCAACCCTTCACATTCTGGCTTGTGAAGCTATATATATATATGTATTTTCAAGAACATTCTTTCAAATTTGGAGAAAATTAGAGAATTTAGAGAAAAAGACTGGAAAAGGCAGCAGCTCCGCTTGGTCCTCAGCACCCACCAGAGAAGTTTAAAGCTCTGCTTCTTCCGCAGTGTGGATCAGCCTGTACTACGTCGCGTTCTACGTGGTGATGACAGGGCTCTTCTCACTGTCCTTGTACTCCTTAATGCGGACGCTGAACCCCTACGAGCCGGATTATCAAGACCAGCTAAAGTCCCCAGGTACTGCTGCTGCTCGGACCCCGTTTTCCCCCATTTTCCGCATGCATCTGGGCTGGGGGACAGAGGTAACTCCCTAGGAGCTGCCTGGGCAAATGCAGAATAAATGGCACTGATCCTACCTGAATGGTCCCCGCATGGCTTAGCCGTGGTGTGAAAAAGAGGTAGCATAGATTTCCAATTAAATTACTCCAATTAAATAACTCCGTCTCCAGGTGAGGAGGAACTTCTTTACTGTGAGGGTGACAGAGCAGTGGAACAGGCTGCCCAGGGAGGTTGTGGAGTCTCCTTCTCTGGAGGTCTTCAAAACCCGCCTGGATGCCACCCTGTGCCACATGCTGTAGGTGTGCCTGCTTGAGCAGGAAGGTTGGACTAGATGATCTCTAGAGGTCCCTTCCAACCTTGAACATCCTGTGATTCTGTGAACTCACAGCAGAGACGGTTTCGGTACTTGTCTGAGTCCTTGCTAGCAAATATTGGGAATCAGGTACATTTACACACAAGTCTTTCAGCAGGGAGTAGCTAGTGACGACTTAAAGAAGTGAGTGTACGTGCGGCCTTCCCGCCTGCCCGCCCTTGCCTCTCCTTTCCTCACCAAGGTGTGACCTTACGCCCGGACGTGTACGGGGAGCGGGGACTGCAGATCTACTACAACATGTCTGACAACAAAACCTGGCATGGATTTGTGATGACTCTTCACACTTTTCTATCAGGTAAAAGAAAAATAGTAAGGTTTCTGCCATAACATTGAATAGACCTGCATGTTCCCTAGGGCAACTCAACTGTTTTTCCTTTTTTTTGCCTAAAATAATTAAATTTTAATTTCCCTCATTCCATCCAACCTCATTTTCTTTGAAGTGAGGCCCCTCTTTTCTCCTGCTTGAGCAGAAGGGGTTGGACTAGATAATCTCAAAATGGTTTCTTCCAACCTCAACCATTCTGCGATAACCTCCAACATGATTTGGGGATGTGTAGCTTATATATGAATAACTTCAGAGGGGAACTTTTCTTTCATCTTTCCCACACCTAGAATATACTCCAGCTGCTCAGCATCAGAACATCAACTGCACAAGGGATGAGTACTTCATCCAGGACACCTTTGATGGCCCAAATAAGACAAAATTATCCTGCAAATTTACATCGGATATGCTTCATAACTGCTCTGGCCTCACAGACCCTACATTTGGATTTCCAGAGGGAAAACCATGTTTAATTTTAAAAATGAACAGGGTAAGTACAATCTTGAGTGCTGCGCAGGAAAGGATTCATCAAGAAACCTGAGAGAGCATAATTCTCTTTTGGGGATTTGCCATGTAATCTATTGCCACAAACATTAAACTCTGTTTTGTACTGGAAAGGCAAATACTGAGCTCTTTCTGACAGAATTTCAAGGTTGCTGGAGAAATAGTGAGATTGTTTTCCATTGCATCTAGGAAAGTAGCGGAGGGCAAAGTGGTTTCTAAACAGTCTCTTTGAAGCACTGTTTTTTCTTAGATTTGTTAGCATCTTCACAATGCTCTTACCTGACAAACTAATGTGAAAAACAGTTGATTTTCTGCAGTTTCAAGATCCTGTGCCTGCAGTTGAAGTGTTAGTCATTGTAAATGAGATTTCAGAGATGTGATACTTGCAATCTTTCTTCTCCACACAACAAAAAATATCATTAGCTGAACTGGTGAAAATAAAATTCAAGACTGGTGGATATGTCTTCAGTGAAAACCACCACCACCTTATTCAAAGAGGGAAAAGGAAGTCTTCCATGCTGTCTTTAAATTCTTTGGGACATAGAAAAGGGATGCTTATTTTGGTTTTGTGTTCGGGCAAGAACCTGAGGCTTCTTGTTCAGTTCCAGCATTTTGGTGAAAAGAGTCCGTATTTTCACCACTTACTGACAGACAAAATTATTGGGTGTTCGGTTCACGCTGCATGGTGGTCTCTGATGACAGGCATTACCCAGTTCCGAGTGGAGACACACACCTGATTTTTGCAGGGGAAACGCAGCCTCCCCCCTGGAAAAGTCTTCGCTTTTTCACCCTGCATGGACCTGTTTTTTCTCCCAGGAAGAGATAGGATCTATAGCACGAAGTGAGCTATGGGACAGTGCCTTGCCAAGCAACACGCTGAGCAGCACCTGATCCTGTGTTAATCTTTTGCTCCTTTTCATCTCACAACAATTTCTGAGATGAGTAACGTGTGTTTTCTACTCCAGATCATCAAGTTTTACCCCGGCAATGGCACAGCACCAAAGGTGGACTGCACCTACGTGGTAAGTACACGGGGCCCAGGTTTCAAAGATTTCAAGAGTGGCAGCAGTGGCCGCAAGCAAAGTGCAGTTGTGGTCGGAGAGATTATCCTGCATCTCCAGAAATCAGATGGTTCTGGCAAAACACAGTAGGATTCCTCCTAATTCCGTGCACCCTTTTGCACCACTGAACATCCTAAGAACCAAAAGTGTGGTTCATTTTAAATCACTTGGAAAATTGCTTTCCCATGCTGCAGAAATTATAGTAGTGAAATGTATTTGCTTTAATAAGACATATGCTGTTTGTTTTCTGTTCCTGATAGGAAGCTCGTAAATCAGAGCAGCTCCTTCAGGCTTTCGGCAAATTTCAGCCCATTCTAACTCACTGAATTCATTGTTGCCACATGAGAGCGTCGCTGTTTTTCTTGGCAATAGTAACAGCAGGAGATTTCCATTTCTATTTGAAAAATGAAAACCAAAACTGGCGCTAAATAGACTGCTGAGTTTCAATACGTATTATGTGGCTTTTACCAGCAATAAATCATCTGTGCAGGGCTGGCTCCCCATTGCATAGACATCTCTTCTCGCTTGCTTTACAAACAGGGTGATGATTCTCGGCCCCTGGACGTAGACTACTATCCCAGGAATGGTACCTTCAACCTGCACTACTTCCCTTACTATGGAATAAAGGCACAGGTGGGTGCCCACGTGCTGGAATTTGTTTTGCTTGTAAGATTAAATATCTGGAGTATTTCTGTCATTTTACATGACCTGGGCAGAAGCCAAAAGTTTAGGCTCTGTGTGGATAAATGGATAGTATAAAATTGAAGTATCTCGTGTTTCTTCTTTCTCTTAGCCCACCTACACTAATCCTTTGGTAGCCGTGAAGCTTCTCAACATTACAAGGAATGAAGAATTTAAAATTCTGTGCAGAGTGATTGGAACTGGAATTATCTCTGATAATATTCACGATCCCTATGAAGGAAAAGTGGAATTTAAGCTGAAAATAGATGACTAAGCACCAACATTAACAGAGACATTTCTGAAAAACTTGTGTGATGTGAGGAGTGATTTACCATTACACTTTCATTTGTATTTATTTTCTTGCTATGATTTCCATAAAAATCTTATTCAAATTATAATGAAAGAAGACATTTTCTCCTGACAGATCATCCATATAGCTGAAAATCAAGACACCACTTCCAGTGTGTGAAGGAGTTAGCAATTAACTTGATGTACATAGCTTACCATCCCATGGCTTACCATATACTGATGCCTTCATCCAAAAACTTGCAGAAAACCAGTTTCCTTTCAGCTAAGCAGCTATGACTTCAAAGAAAACAAGTACCATATCAAAAGTAGCATCTGAAAGCATAATAAATAATGGATGTATAATACTAAATTTGGGACATTATAGAAATAATTAGATTAAAAAAACCCAATTTGTTAGTTTGAAATACTAGCAGGGAATAGAATTTCATTATGCATTACAGCTTAATGCCTTGTATAGAATTTATAAATTATGGAAGTGTATTAAAATTATCTGTATCCTGATTTTTTTTTTTTTTTGCGTTTTTTTAGTATTCAGCCAAGTTGGACTTCTTTTTGTGTGTGATAATGCACTGAATGCAAAAGAACTGACTTAAAATCTGCCTTCTAACTTACAGCTTCCATTGTATCACTTACAATTTCTGTATGTGTAAAACTTAATAAAAGATGATTGGTAAGAATGTAACATATAGATATAGCCAGAAGAATGGTGTTAATTTAACTATTGGAGTATTTGCTTTGAATAAGAGTTGTCTTGAAATGCAGCTATGAGTTTTGCTTACCTGAAAACATCTAGAAAATAAAGATGTTAAAGAAACGGTAGGTTAAGTGCATCTACAATTTGAGAAGCCTAATTCTACCACAAACGATACGGGGACTGCTGTAGTAGCCCTGTGCAACGTATTTATTTTAGATGGTGGCCAGAATGCTTCAAACAGAGAATTAACATTGCACAGAAAAAAGGAATTCAGGATAAGAAATCATCTTAAGCCTTCCTTGACTTGACAATCTAGAAAAGTGGGAAGAGAGAAGAGGTAAACTTAGTCACTAAAGTAACATTTAGATAGTCAGCTTATAGAAAGAAGCCAGCTGGAGGGGAATATTTCCCCACTTCAAAACCACAAGCAATATTTTTGCAATATCTTTGCTTTTGCAGAAGATCTGAGCATTCCACATTTCAGAAATAGTAAGAAAAAGTGTCCCCATTTACATCCTCATCCCAGCAGCCTTTCGTGTTTCATTTTTTTGTGGTATGATTTTGTCTCCCTTAAAAGAGGAAAAAGATGAAAACCAATCCTGTATCTTTGCTGGAACATAGATCTCCTCTTGTGCCTCTTTCAAAACTAATACAGAAAACTAATAAAGTAAGTTTTTTGAGAAAGAAAATAATAATTCATGCTCAAAAGTAACCTAAGGTTATCTCTAAAAGGTACATAAATATCAACATAAAAAAAAAAATCTGTTCATCTTTTCTAAAATAGACTCTGCGTGGCTGTATCTGACTGTATTTGATGGTTGCATCAGGGATGCGTTATCACAAGCTCACGCTGTAATCATGCCTACAGCACCAAATGAGAGGCTGGAGAACCGATTTCCCAAGGACAGGCACCCCAACACAACCCAGCTTCACAATTACAGCCCACTCCGACTTTACAGAAAGGCCTTTGGCAGAATAAAGGCCGTGAAAGGGAAGACGGAAGCACCCTGGTGTTCACCAAAGGATGGTATGTGAGAGACTGAGAAAACAGTATGATTTAGATACACGGAATTTGGTTCTTTAACTACAAACTTGAAGACTTTTCTTAAACTTTCAGCCATCCAAGCTGCTTCTCTTTCCTTACTGGAGCTGCAGTAAGTACAATTGCAGGAACCGCAGAGCAAGGTTTGCAGCTAATATAATCAAAACAGAGAGGTCTGTGAAAGCTGTAGGCGTATTGATCAGGGGCTAGTTCCAGCTTGGCCAGAACCCAAATATAAGCAAACTCCAGAGGAGAAACCAGCAGCGCCTAAGCATTTTGTGACGCTGCGATGGCAGCCAAATACAACATATGAGCATTTCATGTCGTGAGCAAGACCCCTGGCTGGGGCAAACAAGGACGTGCAGAGTTGCACTCCAGAAACACCCAAGTGACAGAAGCTGCAAGATAAAAGACAAAGGAAAACTAAGCCCCGAGGACGGCATCCTACCCAGCGTGCAGGATGGATGACCAACAAAACTCAAACCAAGTAGAACTGGGAGCAGATGAGTTCCCCCTCTGGGGATGGGGTGCACAGAGCGTAGAACCCCACTAGTGACTGGGGAAAGATGAAGAAAACGCCTGGCTGCTTCAGCTGTGCTGGCTCTCGAGCCTGATGGCCCTGACCTTGGAGGCTAGCGAGGACCCCAGGCATCCACGTTACTGCACAGCATCAGCTCCAAGGTACTGTACAGTCACCACTAATTTAGCACATGAGTGTTGTAGACTTGTATAGAGCCCTGCTCAAGCAGGATCATCTGAAGCAGGCTGCACAGCACCGTGTCCAGATGGCTTCTAAATCTCTCCAAGGACAGAGACACCAAAGCCTCTCTGGGCAACACGTGCCTGCACTCATCCTCACTGTAAAAGGTGGTTTTTGTTACGTTCCTGTGCTTCAGTTTGTCCCTGTTGCTGTTCATTCTATTGCTGGGCACCACTGAAGAGTCTCTCCCTTCAGATATTTAAATGGATTGAGAAGAACCCCCTCAGACTTCTTTGCCCCACACAGAACAGGCCCAGCTCTCTCAACTTCTCCTCACAGCAGAGATACTCCAGGCCCTTCATTACCGTAAGCGGCGCTGCCAGGGACTCTCTCCAGTAGCTCCATGCCCCTCTTCACCTGGCAGCCCAGGACTGGCCCCTGCTCCAGATGTGGCCTTGCTAGGGCTGAGCAGAGGGGCAGGATGCCCTCCCTTGACCTGCTGGCAACGCTCTGCCCAATGCACCCCGTGGCCTTCCTGGCCGCAAGGGCACGTTGCTGCCTCATGGTCAGCCTGTTGTCCACCAGGGCTACCAGCTCTTTCTCCACAGACCTGCTCTCCAGCAGGTTGGCCCCCAGCCTGTGCTGGTGCAGGGGGTTATTCCTGCCTTCCCCAAATGCAGGATTCTGCACTTCCCTATACAGAAATTTATGAGGTTCCACTCTGCCCATCCCTCCAGCTTTTTGAGGTCCTCCTGAATGTCAGAGCAGCCCCCGTGTGCACCAGCCATTCCTCATTTTGCATCATCAGCAAACTTGCTCAGGAGACACTCTGCCCCCTTACTGAAGTCACTGATGAGTAAGTTGAACAAGACTGAACCCAGTATTGGCCCCTGGGGGTCACCACTGGCTACAGGCCTCCAACTAGACTCTGTACCTCTGACCACAACCCTCTAAGCAATCCTGTTCCACCAGTTCTCAATCCACCTCACTGTCTGCACATCTAGCCCATGTTTCATCAACTTGCCTGTGGTGACAGAAGATGGTGTAAAATGCCTTCCTGAAATCCAGGTAGACAACATCCGCTGCTCTCCCCTCATCTGCCCAGGCATCATTCCATCACAGAAGGCTACCAGGTTGGCTAAGCATGATATCCCCTTTGGGAATCCATGGTGACCACTCCTGACCACCACCACCTTCTTCATATCCTTGGAAATGGTGTCCAGCATTAGTTGCTCCACCACCCTTCCAGGGATGACTGATGAGACCGACTGACCTGTAGTGGCCTGGGTCCTCCTTCTTGTCCTTCCTTAAGATTAGAGTAACATTTGTCCTTTTCAGCCCTCAGGCAGCTCTTCTGACTGCCATGACCTTATTCACCCAAATCATTTCTCCTATTTCTCATAAACCAAGACACAGCTTCTTAAATCTCTTACTAATCTCTTACACTAACATAAGATTTTGATCTTAGCTATTAAATGACTGAAGGAAGGGCTTTTTTTTTTTTTTTTAGATCCTATTCCAATTCTTCCAATATCCTTTTAAAATGATGATGCTACAAAGTACACAGCTATTCACTTTTGGTCTTACTGGAGGTATTTAGACATAAAATTACTTTCCAAGTTATTACTAGTGTTACCTATATATCCCAAAATCAGATTAGCTAGCTTTCCAAAATAAAATGAAAATCCCAGAAGACTTGTAAATAGTTCTCTTCCACCATGACACCAAGATGTCAGGATCCCACTTTTTCAGCACACAATCTTACCTCCTGTAGGTATAGCTTGAACCTTTGTTCAAGAGATGTGTATTTTAATGGTAACAGCACATTTTCTGCAAGTCCTATTTGGCCAGCAATCCACATTAATCTTTTTTACATTGTTTACTCTTTTCTAATCTGCATCACTTACTTTTTTTTTGGTTAAATATTTACTTCTAAGTTATTGAATAAAAAGTTAAACAGAAGTAAGATTTTACTTGACGCAACTGTTCAGTCAGTGATAACTCCACAAAAATATTTTTGATTCAGTAGTAAGCAGTTCTTAACCCTTTACTATTAAGCTGGTATTGTGATTTAAAAATATTTAATATTTAAAAATATATATTTACAGAATTTATTCACTATTTCAAAATTTATTAAAGTTCTTTTTATCAGAAATATAGAGATCCACTCCACACACCATAAATCACATGGATTGCCCATTTTAGAAGTAGTAAGCTTTAAGGGCAAGCTTAATATTCTCTCTCATTTCTAAGGAATTCTCTCAAGCTCATATGCTAAAAAACTCAAAAGTCTCCAACCTTGCTGTTTTTAACATCCTACAATGAAAAACATTCAACATTCTTAATACCATTAGAACCTACCCACAAGTGACAGGGTAGAACCTTGCAATATTTACTTTATATACCAAAATGTGGATATTGAAGTGTTAAATCTTCGAGCCTAGGTTTGAATTTCAACTTGTTCAATACACTGAAAATATTAACAAGCAAACAGAATGTTAGCAGAACACAAAGAGCACTTATACAGGTATTACATTGATAATTTTTAATTAACAAGAGTCTCTCATCTTTACTGTCTTCTGCATTAGGATGTTCTGCCTCTATCATAGTACAAACGTGAACCAGTAATGAGATGATTTTCTTTGGTTGCTGTTTCACTTGCTGGGGCTGGAGTATTTTGAATGCTCTTCTCTATTGCATGAGCAGCAGCTCCAGTCTCCAGGTCTGAGTGAAAGGACAGGCATGCCTACATGAGGTCCACCAGGATAACCACCAGCATAAGCCAGTGCTGGATGTAGGGAACAACCATGCAGGTCACTTACTGCCCTTCTTCAGTCTTCTCTCAGCATCAGGTCTATTTGCTCTAGAAGCCTCGCTCCACAAGCCTATCCTGAAAGAAAAGTCTCCACTTCTACTTACTCAGCTAACCAACATTTTCATCACAGGCATTTTGTAATTTAGGAGAGCTTCTGGAGATCAGCTCAGCTTCTATTTAATCCACTGTACTCTGTTCCTGCTGAGTCTTGGGTACACAGGCAGGCCAGATGACCCATTTGTTAGACCAATCATGTTGCTGATGCCCATTTTCTAACGTTTTTGTTCTCCTCTGTCTCGTAGCATTGCAGACAATTCAGGCTGGGAAGCACCTCAGGAGGTCTCCGGTCCAGCCGTTTATTGGCTGGAAGGTCAGATCAGGTTGCTCAGGTTGCTCCTGCAGGAGGTCAGATCAGGTCGCTCAGGGCATCCAGTCTGGTCTTCAACACTTGAAGGACAAAGACAGGTACAACCTCTCTGCACAACCTGTTCCACAGCTTGACCTTCCTTATCATGAGAAAGCTTCTCCTTATGTCCAGTCACAACTGCTTATTTCACCTTGGGCTTGCTGTTTCTCATCCTTCTTCCATGCCCAGTGCAGACCTGCCCGACCGTCTTCACAGGAACATTCTCACAGGCACCTGCTACTACATCCCCCAAAGCTCTCTTGCCTCTGCTCCTGCTTACACAGCAGTGCTCCCTCTCCCCTACAAAATCTTGGTGGCTCTCCATAACATACAGAATCTCAAGGAGAAAAGTCAGGAGGCAAGAAACCAAACACACACGAATAAGAACATGAAGTATCAAACTTTGAAAAATGACATTAGAAGTTGCTAGTCTCCTGTTGGCCTTTTTCATAATAAAATGACGATTAAGGTAATGCAAAGCTTTAACAAGAAGTGCATATAATGCTATTTCTGGAAGCAGACAGATCTGGGAAAGGTTCAGAGTTAACTCCATACATGAAGCAACCAGAATAAATATTTTTTACTCCTCTCATAGACGGAAAAGAGGAAATCCCTTCAGAAAACAGTGGACCATCTGGGGAAAAAAAGAAAAAAAAAAGTCTACCTCCTTTCTTACACTACTGACTATTCCCATATGAATTCACCAGTGCTTCACACCCACTCCCTCATTTTTTTCCATTTTTATCTTGAAACATTTTCCAGGTTTCGCATTAAGGTGAAGATTTCATAAACCACAAATTCACCTTGATCTCATGACAATTATCAGCTTCTGTGAACCATTTACTAAATGGTCATCTCAAAAGGCTGGTATCCTGTCAGTCTCACTTGTTGCTCCTTTTCTGCAATAGCTGTTCTTTGTAAAAGAGGTATTATTAGTCAGAGGAAGTCAGTGTTTCTTTAACACACACAGATATTCCTAAGTTTGAAGGGGTTTGTTCTTTTTGGATTCTTTTTCCGGCTTCTTAAAGTCAGCCTTCCCCATTTTCAATTCCTCCCTTCCCTGCTGGTCTCCCTTCTTTCCTTCTGTCCCTTCCCCAAACACTATGAACAGAAACTGCCTGAAGAAATCATTACATGAATTAGCAAGTAACTAGAAAAAAGTCAATAGACTGCCTCATTCCTAGCTGCTGCTTTTTGTTTCAAACTTTTTTTCCATTTCAGAGACTTATCAGCAACCAAAAGGAAGGCAAGAAATGTCTTCCGAAGCAGGTATTTTGCAACATTTTCACTCCCACTTTTGAGTGGGCCAGGGGAGTAGCTCACGCTCTCAGGAGAGAGCGAGGCCACTCTCAGACAAGAGGGCTTCAGGTGGGAGCCTTTTAACACAGAAAGGAGGGGCAGGCCTGTCCTGAACACCTACGCGTCTGCGCACACATCCGTGACACAGAGCCAGGCGTGAGGAACGCGGCGTGGAAACGCAGGACGCTGAAGGTGGCAAACTGGGATCCTGGAGCAGGGCAGCAAGGGGAGGCCGGGGGGAAGCGCGCGCACAGCGAGCGACGCTCTCTCCACCCCCAGGGACCGAGAGCCTCAGGAGAGGTCACCTTGGGGCAGCACCGAAGCCGGTCCCCGGCAGGGCCCACGCAGCAGATACCGAGAGCGCCAACGCTCGGCCCTGGCCCTGCCCGCACGGGAGGGCAGATGGTCTGAAAGGATCCTACAATTAGAAAAACCACAGAGCTTGTTAAAAATGCCCATGCGCGTTTTATTAATAAAAACTAACAGTGCCAAGGTTAAACAAGTCAAACAATTATAGTCTCTTTATATTCCATAAAATATTACAGAAAAGTTTATTTGTGTTTCAGTAAAAAGACTACTGTCTTAGAATAGGCAGCTGACAGTATTTGTGCAGTTAATTGTTTGTGAATAAATTTAAAAAGACTACCACCTGCCCTGAAATTCCTTTTATAAAAATGAACTATTAAAAATGATTGACAAATTTTGAGTTAAAAAACTTAAAACATTCTCTATATTTAATTTCAACTTTATAATAGATTACAGGAAGATGCTTATGAAACAAATACAAACATTTGTTTCAGTACATGTCTTTATATGATAGACTTATAAGTATGTAAACAACTATATAATAAAAAGTTTCCAAAGTCTGCCTGTAAGAAATCAGGCAAATTTTACCATAAGCAACAAATCATTCCAAACCTTCAAGACATTTTATATAGCTGCACCAGCTGGCAGTAAACATTTGCCAAAAACTTTGTAATTCATATGTCCCAACATACAGTGAAAAGTATATAAACTTGATGGAATCACAATGTTAGTTATAATTTAAGGGAAAATAACTTCACAACAACATTTCTGGAATTTAACATGTAAAAAAGTAGGACCTATCTTTCTTGTTTGGTTCTTTGGACACTGCATGATTAACAAAAAACACTTACTACATTAGCTTACTATCCCTCAAAAAGTGGTATAGTCAAAATACACTCCAAATAAACTGCCATTCAGTATATTCATTTTCCACAGAAGGATAGCATTTTATTTCTCAATGATGTGTCTACATTTTCTTTAGCAAACTTAGCAAGAACATTTGGGGCAAAACGCATTTTCCTTCAAGTAAAAAAAAAAAAAAGAAAAAAAAAAGAAAAAAAAAGAAAAAATCCCTAAAACAAGAGTAAATAAAGGCTCTGCATTAACACACTGGTATCAAAAACACACATCCACACCACATTTAAAAATATCCTACATAAAACAATCCTTGTTTGCTTATCAGAGGTGCAATTTCTAAATTCAGAACTGCTTACCAATATTTTCCTTGAGGGATGGGGCAAAGTAATTTGAGAGTTTTATCCCTAGAACAATTTATTCCTGAAGCTTGCTGAACTTTAACAAAAAATAGTCTACAAGCAAAGGGCATCAGTCGTCGTCATCATTTTCATTAAAATCGTCGTCGTCATCATCGTCATCCCCAACATAAGAAACTGGTGTTTCAACTCTTGAGCCACTGTATTGAGATCCATTGGAACTCGTAGCCAACATCCCATCTCCACCATTGGAAAAGTCACTGAAAAAAAATCAAGCAAGCCCAGTTGATGTTGTTCAATCATTTTTCCTTGTTTACTGTGCTCTTAAATAGAACCATGTACTGACTCCCTTCCTTTAAGAAAGGAATTCATTTTATAAATTCCTGTCTTTAACATATTCCTAAGTTGTTTCTTTCAAAAGCAGAAATAGTTCAAGTAATTTCAAGAGGGTTCTTTTTATACTTCTTCCTCTATGTTTAATACAATGATGAAATCCTTTTTACAAGTGTCTTAGAAATGTGTTTTCCGTATTTCATCCAAAGCACATTTATTGTTAAGGACATAAATCTAAGATCCAAAGTCAGAAAGCAAAGACAACTTCTTGCACTTGTTGGACGTTTCCATCACAAGTGAATCATGTCTTTTAGGAAGCACCAGTCCTGACTCAAATACTTAGAAACGATGAAGAATTTCAGTATTTGATTCATTTTACACTTTAAGCAGAGCTTATATAAGAGTATCTTTCTGACTGAGGCAACAGCAAAAAGCAAATGAGCAGAGACTATCTCAGAAAGAAGTGGCTTATATCAAAACAGAAATTAGTTAAAGTCTGAGGTGGCTTCAGAGAGACTTAACTCAGAAATGTAAATAGAAGCAAAACCTCATGGTTCTACCAGTTTGAGAGTGTTTCAAAACCCAAAACTTTGTTTTAAGCTAAGACACTAGTGAGCATGTGAGAATCCTGCCTAGATTATACCTTCAGGGAATTACTTTGCTTTCTTGACACAAACTCAAAATCTAGTAGTACACACAAAATTAGTATCAGCCCAATCAGTTTCTTTCCCAGTATTTTAAAAAGATTTCTATCATGGCACATTTTATCCAACTCAAACTTATAGTAACATACAAAGCAGAATACAGCTTTATTACTTGACACAACAGATCTGGTTACTTCTCAAAAGGTGCAAGTGTTGGTAAGAAGTATCATTATTTAAATAAAAGCAGCAGTTTTGAGAATAACCTTAAACACACATCCACACATTTAATCAAAACAGAATTAGTTTCATGGACTATTTTATCACTAGTCAAACATCTTTGGTGCTCACAGATTGTAAAGCTTATTTATAATTTCACCTCACCTGGCTGAAAATCTTGTGCCATTTGATGTGGAACCTGATGAAGATGTGACATATACACTGCTGATTGATCCCTGAGCCATTTCTGTAAAACAAACGAACATTCATTTCAGAACACGCTCATCTAATTAACAGTAGAAATAGTTCATCTGCTTAGAGGACAGAGAAGGGGTATTTCAAATAAAACAACATCCCAAAGTCCTATATCCAAAATAGCACAATTAAAAATAAAAAGCTACTGTTAACAGCAAAATTCAAAATGTTCTTCAGATATTTTGAAAGTGAGCAACTGGAAATCTTCAGTCTTCTTATATATTGAAAACAAAAAACAATACAAAATGAAGCCATGACCACATTTGCACCTATGTTTACCCTTTGCAGATTTATCAACTGCATCATCATTAGATTACACACTGAAAATACCTACTTACATGGTGCAAGGCAAAACAAGTGGCTTTGTGAACAGCAAAAGCCCATTCCCTATGAGGTTCTGCGATTTGTTCTCCTAGGTACCCT
Source organism: Nothoprocta pentlandii (assembly GCA_013398315.1). NCBI lineage: Eukaryota > Metazoa > Chordata > Aves > Tinamiformes > Tinamidae > Nothoprocta > Nothoprocta pentlandii. Next base: position 173,236 of record VZSG01000823.1, read on the forward strand.
AAAAAGCACACACTTGAGAACATGTCAAAAATCTACACCTCCAACTAGTAGATTATCAACTGATTTTTAATATGTTCATGTCCCATACTAACCAATAACTAACCTGTCACATATGGTTCCAGAGCTTTAGGAACCAAACTCCTTGCAATTTTTAGGTCCTCTGCTGAACAGCTTCCAGATTCTAGCCCACAAGCCATTCCCATTCGTTTTAGTACTTCAATATCATCATGAATTTCAAAAGTATTGTCAAAATTAAATAGATATTCAAACCTAGAGAGAAAAATATCTCAATTAGTTTGAATTCCTTTAACCACAGCTTCAACTGTTCTAATCCACGTGTTTTAAATTACCTGAATTGCAAAAAAATCTTAAATACATGGTTAGTGACACATCACCTTAAGCAATCGAAAATTACAAGCTTTATGTATTTGGTAACTTAATGATTGGTTAAAATTAAAATGATGCATAGTGTATAAATCATTAAAAGGTTTAACAGAAATGGAGATTTAGTGACATATTCTGTACATTTAATGTACTTCTCATGTTTAATCTTATGCCTCTCCCATTGCTGGATGGAGAAAACTACTCCCTATTTTCTTTTTTAAGCAGTAAGCTACCAGCAAAAACTACTGTTACATTCATTCAGCTTTTAACAGATGGAAATACAGATTTTTGAAAAAAAAAAAGAGAACAGCAATTCTGAAAGCAAAATGTATTTTCAAGTCTGTCTGTATTTCATTATATTAAGGACACAACATAGTATGTTAAGTATGATATTAAAATTCAGCTGAGTTGCCTTTATTTCTAAAGTCTCCAGAATGCTAACAAGTCTTAAACTAATTATTACACCTGAATGTAATAATTTCTGTTTATTAAAAAGATTTACAAAACACTTTCTATTCAACATAAGCAACTTTAACCTATCTAAAGCACGTATTTTCAATCAACAAGTAAACTTGTTTGTATTTTATTTTCAAAAAAAATAAAGCATATGAACTAAAGAGTTCCTGCGTGGATGTAAACGTTGTAGTTATATAAAAAGGTAGGCAAAAAATGTTCTTAGCTCACTTGTCATTTGAAATACTGCAGTCAATCACTGTCTTCTTGCTGGTGTTTACAATGATAAATGGCAAATGGATGACAGAATTGGAAGGGGGCGGTCGATTTGCCTGTTGTTCTGCTTGACGATTTCTCTGAACAAGGTTCTTAAAGGCAATTTGCTACAAAAAAAGTAACAGTGACATGAAAGTATGAATTTAGTAAAAATCCATGGTTTGTTTTTCACGTCAAAGTACACATACAGGTTCTGTCTGAAGAAATTGCTATTGAGTTAGAATAACAGCTACTTAAGAGATTCCCCACACACTCTGGAGTTGTACAGCATTTACATGGAAGACCTGTTCTCAGTTTCTGAATTAGCAGCAGAGAACATCTGAATTAATCGGTTCACTTTCTTTGGAAATCAAAGTCAATCTTATGAAGACATTCTAATGAACAAGACATGGAAAACAACAGACAGGATGCCCAGAAAATATGACAGACTAAGATTTCTGCAGTAAAAAGAACAGTTCTTAAAAGAAAAAATAATCTAACTGCATTAACCTTTTTGGTAATAAAATCAATTAAGAATCTTCCAAATCTTTAAGATTTTGTCTGGCTAAAAATCACTCATATAAGGAATTTCAGCAATGGCTGCAACAGGGAAATGCAAAGAAGAGAAAAGGTTCAGCATACTCCTGCTTTTCTAAAATGCAAAAACGATGAGTGACAAATGACACTCATTGAAAAACATTGAAAAACACAGTTCAGGAATTTTTAATTGAGAGAAAAATGTTTGCTCTAATAATTACAATCAGGATAGCTGTGGATCCTTGACTGAAGGAAGTGATGTTAACATTTAAAAAAAATAGATTGGATGCAGCAATCTATCACCATTCTGTTCACTATTTCTTGCTGGCTATTGCACTCTACAAAAGTTGAATGAGTGATACTATTTTTTTCCCTTTTTTTTTTTTTGTTATGTTTTGTTTTTTAAATGACAGATAACATTCAGGATTTAAATGTCTGATGTTAAATTTCTGAATTGCTCAACTAAGTAAGTGACTTTACTGTCATATTACTCACCAACCCTGTTTTTCAGAATGCAGTCTTAATCCTCTAAAGGTTAGCAAATGTATGAACTACAAATTCAAATATTAAAATGATAACTACATTAAAATTGTACAGTAAGCCACTAAACTCTTAAGAGAATACTTTGGGGGGGGAGGGGCGGGGCTGGAATAAAATAAGCTCAGTGGGAACTGCAACTCCTAACAAGATATTCTGGTGAGCCACCAAAACTACAAGACAGTGACTTAGAGACAAAGTGCTCCCCACAGCACTGCAGGTGAAATGCGTGGCAATTAAATAAGAGCTCCACAAGCAGTTAAGCCACCTACACAGCAGGAGCAACAACATTCAAGACAGGTGAAACACAGAACATCATGAGAGATGATGACCAGCAGTCATTCAACTTTATCTAAAGAATTCAATTAACACCAAAAGCATTCACTTATGAGAACCAATGGGTAAAATTCCGAGAGTAATGTGCCAATTGCTGTCCCTGTCAGCATTAACCCTGTTGAAACATGCCTGAAACTGCAGAAGAAAACAGAAGGTTCCTGCTTTCCATAGGTTCCCATTTTCCACAATGGCATGGTCAACAGCATGGTAGCAAGTAAACAGCAATGCTAAATTAAAACTCCATGTGTCTTATCCTGAATTCATCTTGAATAGAAGTTATCCATCCCTCACTGAGATAAACAAGAGCAGGAATACAGATATAAATTACCTTGCCCTATAGACAAGAGTACCTTGACTGTACCTGTAGAATGAGTTCTTGGAGCTGAGACTGTTTTTGCTTTATTCTTTCTAGTCTTCTCTGTTTCTCCACCTTAAGACAGAAAAAAAATCATTTCGTTTCATTGCTCTCAAACAACATTTTATAACCAACATTTTCCCTTAAAACTGCCTCAATACCACAGGACTGGAAGTAAGAAGTACTTCCATCAGCCACTAAGAAAAATCTCTGAATCATCTGCAGAACATATCAAGTCTCACGTCAGTACCACTGACAGAACCTGTTCATGAAGCGCTGAATTAGCACACCAAGGAACACATGCAACTCACTGGGCAGAGTGCAAGAGTACCTCTGCAAACAGAAGTTAGGCTTCAAAGATCCATCCAAATTCTCTGAAGGAGGCAGAGCACATAGACCAGAAGGATCCACTTGATAGCATCTGTTGGTATGTCCAAAAAGGTACTGGACAAGATCCATCAAAAAGGCTTAAGGAAATAAAGCCTTCTACTTCAAGAGACAATACAGGGGAACAAAAGATTCCTGAAATTTCCCTAAACTCAACACATGTGAGGATTTTTGCTGTTTTTCAGGCTGTATTAACTTGCAGCTCAATCATTCAGTGGTTAACAGAACTCCTCCCTACTCCTGTGACTCAGTTTATGAGACTACCATGATGCCAGAAAACATCATTCGACCTACCACAAATGCACAGACTTTGACTATGCACTATTGCAGTTCACGATGCTTCTTATTCTTCCATACTAATATTATTCTGTTCTTCTTTATCATAGAGCCACAGAATAGCTGAGGTTGGAAGGGACCTCTTGAGGTCATCTAGTCCAACTTCCCTGCATACGCAGGGTCACCTAGAGCATGTGGCACAGGGCTGCGTCCAAGCAGGTTTTGAAGATCTCCAGAGAAAGAGACTCCACAACTTCTCTCGGCAGTCTTTAGTACATTATCAGTCATAACGTTGACCTCAGTACAATAAGCAATGCTCCTTTTCTTTTGCTCCCCCAATGTTGATAATATGATATCACATTTGCTGAGACAGGACCAAAAAGATCAACTGCCTCGCTTTCTCCAGCTGCTGCCTCCCTACGCAGCACAACACTGACACCTCTGGCCCACTTCACCTTCTACATCCAACCTGCATTTTTTTGCCCCAGTTCTCATTTTCTCAAGTTCACTATTGAATTTCACTCACAAAAGTATTTTCTATCCTGGGAGATTTTCAAAAGCCACTTGCAAGCATAAAGATCGTACTGGACAGATATTCAAATTTCTCGGAGGGCAACTGCAATGTTAACTGAAAATAATCTAGTATCAGTATCAAATAAAAATTTCCACAGAGTTAGCCCTTTGTAGGGATAGATAGATTACAAAATGCATTCCTTTTGTTTGTTTGTTTGTTTTCAGTTCTGCAGAAGGGATGCTTAGTAACAATACGAAAAAGTCCTTCTCTTCTGATACAGTATATTGATTTCAGGAACCTCCTGTCATTTTATGTCATCAATCCAGGACTCTTACTCAAGATGTTTAAAAAGCACAATGAACAAATGCTCCCAAAATTCATGGATGTTCAAGGATAAAAAAAAATATCCATTTTTACTCACTTAAGACTTACATTAAAGAACTCTGAAATCTTACACAAGAAAAATGTCAGAAATACACGTTTACAGCAGCAACAAAAGATTAATGTGAATATACACATATATATATGCAATACTTATCAGCACAGGCAACAAATTATAGAAGAATTATTTGTCTGGAACCTGGGAAAAAAATCTGACTGTTGAGCATCACTACTGCAATGTTAGAATTGTACATTAGACATTTTATTAACTTTGAAACTAGAATCATTTCACATATATTACAGACCTACCAGATAGCACCTGTATTTTTTACATAAAAAAAAGAATTACTTAACCTGGAAACTTAAATGTGTACTCTGTATAAAAAAATACAGAGTCAAGACATCTACTTAAGTCTACCCTGCTAACTCAGTTGATCACATGCACATGTAGGAACAGAACATATGAAAGCCATAAACATTTACTCAAACACAGAGCCACTGTGATTTTCCTAGATTTATACCTCTAAGTTCTGACATTCCTGAGCCGAGTTAGTAGGTAGACCAATCCATTTGATTTCCTTCTTCTCCTTGGATATAATGTTCATGGCCATAAGGACATTTAAGGCATCATAGACACGTCGTCTAATATTCTTCTGGTCGTAAGCCTGCTATAGACATAGTGTGTTAATCAAAAACATACCTGTGACAAAAACTTATGAAACTAAATGTATTATGCAGATAAATGTTTACCCAGTAAACAGGGAAACTCAGGTAGAATCTGAACCGTTTCATTTAGCAGTAGGAAAAGAAATAAAGTCTCCAAAGCACTTTCTCTTGCCCCATTCAGTCCACACGTGACCTCCCAGATACTTACTGATTCATTTGGTGAAATGTGATTATCAGTGGTACTGAATTCTGCAACCAGCTCATCTGCCACCTCATTGTAGGAGGTGGTTCCTTTTCTCTGCACCTTCTCACAAACCTTCATAGAGAAATGACGTAAACCCTTGCCATTCTTCTCTCCTTTTTTGTTCCGTTTCCTGAATATACATATAATATATAATTGAAGATTAGAACTTTGGAATATTTAATTTTCTCCCCTCTCACCCCCCATCTCAAATACAGGCACTCTGTTTTAAAGAAAAAAAAAAGTACTATTTTGCTCCTCACCCCTTCCCAGCATTTTTTCCTTCTGATTTACAGTAACTAACAATTGCATTATCTTGATGCCGACACACTTCAATACAAATTAATTCGACAACTCTGCTACTTCCAGTAACAATTCATTTAACAGGCATACTTCTTGAACAAATCAATAAGGAAAATCCTGCAATCTTCAATACAAGAAGATGACAGGAAAAAAAAATAAAATACGAAGAGTAAATCACAGGCAATACCTTTTTTTTTTTTTTTTTTTTAACAGCCTACCTAGCTTGACAATAAGAGAATTGTTCAAGCATTGTTAACTTAATTCTAATAAATAACTGAACAGATAATATCTGAAACTGGTTGAACAGTCTAAGCATGACACTATTACAAAAATACAGATTTGGACTGTCAGCATACAAAGTTGGTACAAAACTTCAAAGCTGCAGTAGATGCAAGAAGAAGCAAAAAGATGCAAGAAGAAAAATTTTAGTGTATGTTTTAAGGATTATTTATGTCTCCTCAAATGACAAGGACCAACAAAATTATTAATAATAACAGAAACTAATTTCTCCATATCTGATTTCTCAGTAAATTTGGAAGTTCAGGGCTTCATAATCCCACAGCAGGCATCAAAGGATCACTTGTTGTGCCTCATACCTTTTTCTAAAGAGAACTACACTCTTATTTCAAATGACACCTCAGGCTATTCCTGTTGGGTAAGAAATGCACTGTATTTCTTGGAACTACATGAGCAAAACAGAAACGTGACATTAAGAACTGAATTATGGCAGATGAATTCCCGTGTCCTTTCTGGAACTGAACTTTCTAAATGATAACAATACTAGAACATCCATCAGTTTTTTAATGCCTGATTTTAACACAGAATACTTTTAACTCTGAAACACTCTTAATGAAAAGGCAAACATGATGTATCCTTCACACGGCTAACCTGTAGAGTACACAATACCACAGTGAACATCTAGAACAAAAGTTGCAATAAATTCATTGATTTTTTTATAACTTTTATTTTGCTCACCCGGCAGACCAAGGGGAAGAATCTGCAGCCTGGTTCTGCGATACAAAATGCGTGTTAGGGGTATGTGGACTTCCTACTAGGATAGTATTTGGCGCTGAAGGTCGCTGAGGTGTACCAATAACCTACAATAAAAATAAAATTATGTGGAAAATGACTGTAAATATTCAAAGTTATTCAGTTGCAGGTTTTACTCTTCAAATAATGCATTACTGAGACATGGTTAACGCTTCTTTCCTAGCAACTTCATTAGATACATTCCATTTATACCACAGTAACATTAAAAAAAATTAATGTTACATATTATATAGCCTGACTCAGAGTACTCCCTAAGTAATTAGCAGTTATGTGCTATTCATGCTAAACGAGCTCTGGGTGCTTTCTGGAGTTCTTACCACTGCTCAACAGTAACTCAGACAAGATCAGAGCAGAGTCTGAGCACAGTGTGTACAAAGAAGCTGCAATAAATTGCAGTTAAAAATATGAACATATGAGGTGAAAAGAAAATTGTAGCAAATTAGCAGAAGCATGGGGGAAAAAAAGCAGAGCTATTGCAAGAAGGGACAAATTCTCCCTTGCAGTCCGCCTTTCTCAGTGCAGGATCAGGTAAGGAAAAGTAACCTCCAGCTTTCTCAATTGCTGTAGATTTTGGCTTTAGGCAAAACTGTTTTATTTGGAAAATGCCATGAGTGCAGACCTGGCTGATGCCAGCGTTCCTGCTCACAGGTACCCAGTTCTGAAGGCCTGTAAATGTGATTCTGAGCAAACATGCCTATGCACGCAGACCCATCTCCTCTGTGAGCCCAACTGAAGCACAACTCCCACTTCTGCACACGATGGTTTTCACCTCCACAAATGTAACCTCCTAGAGAATATATAGTTCAGAAATCAAAATGTTTTTTTCTCACCTTGTAGATGGATAAAACTATTTCTCTTGGTACATCTATCTCCCAAGAGAGACAGTATTTAGCATTCTTGACACCAGGTGTAAAAAACAAGCACCGAACGCATCTTAACTCAAGACCACCTGCAAAACTCCTGTATTTTCCTGCATTCCCCTTCACCCACCAAATTTTACACTTCTTCCCGAGATTAGCTTTAATGATTTAGTCTCGACACAAATATAAAATCTCAAAATCTAACAATGAAACTTTATGAAATGTTTGAGAAATAAAACTTCTTGCTGTAGGAAAGAGCATGAGGGTGGGAAGGTGCAGAGCAGGCACACGATGTGTAGGAATCAGCTCACCTTTTCCCTCTGAAACACCTGAAGTTCTGCTACTGACGGTTCTCTGCCAATTGCAGACCAAAACTTTTGCTATTTTTATCTCTAGCACTAGACAATTGCTAACAGAATGCTTCTAAGTATTGGAATAAACATTTAAGTATTGGAAATATCTAAGTATTAGGATAAACAGGTATATTCTAGAAGTTCTTTTTTTTTTTTCCTTTAGATGGCCAAAATTCCTGATGATTCATATCTCTGATTCTGTCCACGACCCCTGCACGAAGACCATCAGCAGCCCTAGTGTGCTGTAACACTGATAAATACAGTATAGGGTAGCCAGAGAAATGACACTAGCCACTTTTTACTCCTCAGCACGCAGTTACAAAGGGCTGAAAGAAATGACTGCAGTGCCTTGCAGATGCTGGAATCAGACGGTCCCCACAGGGGCAGGGCGGGAGGCTGCACCAGCTCCCAGGCTCCTTCCCAACACAGAAAGGTGAAGTCTGTTCAACATATCAGAATGTAAACGCTGAGCAGGTTTCAAATTCACAGAATGTCTTTGAATCAGCCCAAATCAGATGCTGTAATGTTGCAATTTAAGAAAGCAGATTTTTACACAAAAGATGCATCTCAGATTTAAGTTTATTATGCAACTTTACATAGCTCTGACATACAGAAAGCTCGAAACACAAGTACCACCCTTGAAAGTCTAACATTCCTCTTACTTCCTTCTATTGATAAATAATGTGCATGATCTTATGAATACATTAAGCTTATTCAGTGTAAATCTTTTTAAAAAGAACTGTGTTTAATCTAATTTTAACACAGTAGTAGCTGCCAAAATCTAACATCTTACCAATTCTAAACAAATACGTAGAAATGCTAAAGAAGATCACAGCCTGCAGTTTCATACTCCTTCCCCTAAAATAATCGTATCATTTGTTTTCTAAATAGAATATTAATATTCTCAACTTTTATTCACAAAGTTATAAATAAACTGTGTTCTGGGACATTTATATGAAAGAACATTTTAAGAGCTATGCAAGTTACTAGAAACGTCCTAAGAGAAAGGTTATGGGTGAAACAGTTTCAGGAAAACAGAGGAAGGCTTTTTGAGGCTAGGGAGAAATAGGGAGCAATAGCAAGAGCCAGAAACCACTAAGATGTTTCTCTGAAGTTTCCATTTTTAAGTGTAGTAATTATAGTTCTTCTCCTTAAGCTTGAGTAAATTCAACACAGCAAGACTTGGCCGATACAGTTTATTTCCAAGGTTACCTAAAGTCACAAGAACACTCATCAACACTGTTTCCCAAGTAGATTTTGCTCAACGGGCAGAAAAGTAACTTTCTCCCTTCTCTTAACTTTTAGGGATATATATATATATATATATCCCTATATATATATGAAAGAGAGAGAGAGTGTGTGTGTGTATATAGATGTATGTATTTTATGCCATCCTTCAGAATTACGATTACATGCACATGAATTTCCCACAGTACCTATACTAACAAAGATTCTTTCAGAATCAAGATTTTTAATAATGTTAATAATGTAAACTTGTTCTCAGAAAGTACAGATGAAAATCTGTCAATTTAGACATGATAGAAGGAATGACTTTTTTTTTTTTAAGACATTGAAAGTTAAAAAAAGCATCAGAGGATTTGTTGTTTCAAATTATCCCCCAGTTTTGGTATTTCAAGGAACAATTTTTGTGAGTTATTAGAAATGGTATTGCAATTTCAATATTAAACTTAAGTATGCATGTAGCCTCACAGTAAAGCTCCAAAGTGACCCTTTGCGCCATTATGGTCTATAATCTTAAAAAAACACCCATCCTCTTCCTCCTACTGATTACTGAATGTCAATTAAGCCAAAAGAAAGCCTTAAAAGGGCTAAGCCTCCCTCTCTGAAAATCTGTTGACAAGATGCAACAGTCTCAGTGTCTCAGATGGAAGCTCAAAACTTAAGAATAGTTTGCAGGGAGATCCTGGATCTGCAACCCAACTAAGAACATGGCAGGCAGAGGGCAGGTGGGTGTTCGGTGCTTTGGCTTTTATTTTTCTTTTTCCCTCCCTCCCTGAGCATGGTGACAGTTTGCCAGTATAAATAATAAGCAGTTATACAGATATACTGCTTATGGCAGAAGGACTAAATAACTTCTATACAGTTAGAAATTACACATAGAGCCAACCTGTGCATGCCAAATAATACTGAGCATCAAGATACAATTCAGATTTACCACACAAGAAATAGCACAGGCAATAACAAAAGTGAAAATCTCCTTACCACTTGTTGTGCAATGTTGACATTAGACTGTCCAAATGTTTTTGGCAGGAGCTGTTTTCCAAGCGTGTTTACTGTGGAAGGATGAACAGCTACCAGAGAAACAACCCCTAAAAACACAAACAAACAGAAAGCTTTAAGTCAGCCTTGTTGTATCAACTTAGTAATTCCAGTTCTGTAAATACTACCAGTTAACTACCTGCACTGCACATAAAGTCAATATAAATGCAATATCAATGCATCTAAAGCAAAAGAGGCATCAAGATTCACAAGACATTCTCACAAACTTTCTCATGTGTAACCTTAGAGCTCCGCGATGTAGCATAAACACATTTTAATTCCTTATACTCCAGTTTCTCTGTCAAAGCTTAGTAGTAGAGTCAGAGGTATCTGACAGAAGGCACAGTCCTCTCCACCTCCATTGCTGACCTGGCTGGGTATCTAAAATCTTCTCTTGTACCAGTTGAAAGCCTGCTCAAAATCTCAGTATAAGATAAACCTTTCTGAGGCATGTCAGGCTGTACAAAAGAATTAAAAGATTTGGTTAGCACTGGACTTCTGAGAGCATATTCCCTACTTTCCTCTTTCTCCCAAGGGTTTCCTCACAGCTGAAGGCAGGAGATTAAAGCACAGAAGTCTACAGGAGCTCAGCACTCGGCTGAAAGATCACAGAATAGAATCACAGAATATTTAAGGTTGGAAGGGACCTCCAGAGATCATCTAGTCCAAGCCCCCTGCTCAAGCAGGCACACCTACAGCATGTGGCACAGGGTGGCATCCAGGTGGGTTTTGAAGACCTCCAGAGAAGGAGACTGCACAGCCTCCCTGGGCAGCCTGTGCCAGGGCTCTGGCACCCTCACAGGGAAGAAGTTCCTCCTCACCTGCAGACGGAACTTCCTGTGCTCCAGCTTATGGCCAAGATGCATCACAGTAAACCAGCCTAGCCCAGAAAGCTGCTCGCTTCTTGTCCAAGAGTCAACTGTGCAATACCACAACCATCTCTGATGGGTACACAAGCCTTAGGCTACACAACAGAAAAATACCAAGCCAAGTATTCTCACAGATTTATTGCTTCATGCCAGTTTTAAAAAATGGCAACAACTAACTACTGAAAATACAGAAAAAGAAATAGAGTAACAGCTCAAGTAAGTCTCAAAACACTGGAGCCATTAATTTTGCTGTCATTTGGAAGCACCACATCAAAGTCTCGGCCCTTCTTTCCCTCAGACATCTTTTGAAGAGGCCTAGAATGCCAGGAGGGATGGCTGAACTCCTAGTCCTCCCCACTGCTTTCTCCCATTGCCTAGCACAGAGACAACAGTTAAATGTTTTTACAACTTGTATCAGAAAGGGCCCACAACAAGTCCTTGACACTTTCCGAACCCCTTACACATTCAGGTAGCCCACAGAAAGCAGGGAGCAACTCAAATCTTGCTTCTGAAGCTAAGGGACTGAGTTTAGACCCTTCCTTCCCAACAGGCGTGTGTCCCCTAGCCACCATTAGCAGCAGTGACAAAGTGACAGCTTCACATGAGTTTGGACAGGATGGTGCAACCTGTCATTCTCCCTCAACCAACAATCCAGTGCCATTTCAGTGACACAGCAAATATCCAGCTCATATCACAAGCCTGGGAAGCCTTCCTGTTCCTTCAAGCATAGCCATCACTATCACTGCCTTTTTAGTTCTCCTCTGCAGAACGCAGTAAAGTGATAAACTCCCCCCTCCTGCTACCAGCACTCCCAGAGCTACTGCTCAGCCTTCCCAAGGTCAGCATATCCCTTCTAAACTCCTTCTTACGGCCTTAAAAACACTGAAGCAAGCTGGACGCTGTATTGGCTTCTCCCTTCTAAGACCTGGATTCCTCATCTATTTGATCTCTCAGTTTACAGAGCCCTTCCATGACTTTGTAGCTCTCTTGCTGTGCTGCCCTTTCAGATTTCTTTTTGCAGGGGCCAACACTGGGTGCATTACCCACCACAGCACATGCTGCTGTGCAACTCCAGAACATCTTCTCTATTCTGATTCATGATCCTTTCTAAGTTATTCTTAAATATTTAAATTACTTGATCACTAGCGATACCACGCTTTCATCAGAGTTCACTTGGGGGTCTTATTATATGTGGGCTGGTTTCTACCAGTTATTAATCCATGAGAGGACTTTCACTCCTGCTGTATGACACCTTACTTTAAAAGTCTGATTAAGGACCTTGATAAAAGTTTTGTTACAGATATCCAAGGACATCGCCTTGATTAGATAACCCTTATCCACACACTGTTGATTCTTTCAAAGCTTGACTTTGAAAAGGCCTGACTTCCCTTTTCCCCTCGCTCTAGAAAAGCCGTGTTAAGGATACATGCGGTAACAGGAGAGTTAGGGCTACCAATTCTATCCTTCATGCTTTCAAAAAAGCAGTCAGACTTACTGGCCTGCCGTTATCAGAATCATTTAAGAAACGGTGCAAAATATGCTGCTTACTATTATCCTCACTCTTAGGATATGCTGAAACACGAGAGCTCTTCCTTATGCTCTTGTGCATTATCCCTTCAAAACTTGCTATGCGATCAGCGAAGACAAAACCTTGCAGCTGGCACAGAGCAACCCCACGCGAGGGCACGTGCAGGAAGCTGCTCTGCAGAGAAGGAGCTGCGGTCCTGGAGGCCAGCGTGGGCACGGGCAAGGAATCCACCCCGCTACAGCAGTGAAGACTCGACACCCTCTCGGGCTGCAGTTGGGAAAGCGAAACCAGAAGGCCACAGGAAGTCGGCGCGCTGCTCTACCACAGCACTCTTGGAAGTGCACGTGCAGGAACGTGTTCAGTTTGGGGCCCCGTAAGACAAGTAATGAAAAACAGCAGCCCAGGAGAAGGCCACTGAGCCAGGCAGGTGCTGGGACATTTAAGGTATGAGCAGAAGCTGAGCTAGTTTAAAGCACTTCAGCCTGGAAAAAAAGTGGTCAAGGCACAAGGTATGTGCGTGTGGGGGAAACCCGGGAGCTTCCCTGGAGGCAGAGCTGCACAGCAAGTCAGTGAGATGGGACCACTGCTTTGATCAGAAGCTTGGACAAGATGGTCTCCAGCCTCCTTACATTATTCATGTAATTTTATTAATATGAATAGTTATCTTGCATGTGAAAGATCTGCACAAAGGGAAGAACACGCGCACACTATGTTTCTTCACCATTTTGAAGCTCTTGAACCATTACTGACAATTTAAAGGTTCCTAAAAAAATACTTTTTTTTTCTGTGGAAAAAGTATACAGAAAAGTATGTTTGCTCATGAATAACCCCGCTCTTACTAACTTAATACTCCAGCTTCAGTCTTTTTTGAGGAAACAAGCAGAAATAATGTACTCAGCTTTGCACGTCAATGACAGCTTAATTTATTCACAGGAATATTACTCTTTGTTAATTATTGCTACTTGATCTTACAGCAATTATTGTAACTTGCATAACACGGTATATGGTGTGATGGCGTAGCTGTCTAGCATGGTAAAATTAAAAGCACAACTTTGCAGACAGTTCTCCTGGCACAAACTTTCCTTCCTTCTCAAAATAAACACACACTAATACAGCTAGACCCTGCTACTTCTTGTTTCTTCTTTCTCCAAAGTACTAAAGCCTCAAAATGAGAGGAAAATGATAAGTTAAGAAATATACTAAAAAGACATATACAGAAAATTATATCCCAAAGGACATTACTATTTAAATTCTCAATTTCCAGCCAGTTTGGATAGTTATTTAGTATCCGTACTCATTTGTAATCATTAAGTAGAACTTAGTTGATGCACAATTCCATAATGCCTCCAAACAGGAGATGATGATTAAGATGGGATCAAGCAGCAATGCTGTTTAAAACTTGAACAGCAAATGCTGCAGCACAAAAGCTTGCATTAACCTATCTACGAACTAATCTACAAACTACTACAGACAAGTGATTTTTCCCCACGGAAACACTGTAAATTAGTCTCCTTGGTTACTGCTGGCATTTAGCGGAGAATTTTTGGTCTGGACTTTGGTTTGCACATGAAAACAAAACCAAGAATTTGGCCAAGAGGAAAGAATCCCTTGCAGAACTTTAGCAATAAAGCAGACAGTGATATACAGCCATGTATGAACATTATTTTAAATAATTAAATTATCTGACATCTCATGAAAATAAGGTATCAATTTTCTGATACAACTCAGAGCTAAGAGAACGTAATTTGAGAAGCTTAACAGGTTTCTTCTGGAGACCAAAAAAAAATACCAATGAGACTTTGCATCCAAAAAAAATCATGGGAAATACCTATTTTATAAACACGAGAAAGTGGCACTGACGCTGGAGATCCCATTGTGATTGTCACTTTCAAGAAGACCAAATGCCTTTTGGAACATTTCAGCCTTTTATTTGGGGAATCAGAAAAGTATTAATAGGAATAGAATTTATGAGCAACTTGAGTTATCTGTAAGATCCCAATGGACTTTTTTCTTATTTGGTGAGAAGTGACCAAAGAGGAAGAGGGAATTCGGCATCAATGCAACTAAGAAAATGTTTTTACAGTCATTCTTTTGCAAAGCAAAAACAAACCAGCCTAATTCTGGCTCCAAACCTTTCCATCAAATAAATAGATCGAATGAATAAATAAATAATGAAGGCAAATAATGAAAGTAAATTAGTCACTGACTGCAGAACGTGCCCTGTTTTCCAAGTGTCGCATACTCCCCCCTCCCAGGGTCCCTCTGAAGAGACCTGAAATCTGAAAAATTACAAGGTTGTAATCAAAAAGTGACCATTCTCTTCCAGGAATATCAAGAAATAAAAAAGAAGCAAGAATTAGGGATGAGTTTCATCCATTGATCAGAAGCAGCTCCCTACTACCCCATACACCTGGAAATTTCAGCTGCCTGCTCTCTGCTAATGCAGAAACTTCCTCAGCCAGCTGCGACTCCAGGGCTTTAACACAACTGCCCCATGCCCTGGCTATAGGAGCCCTTCCCGGAGGTGCTGCAAGCAACAGAAATCTGACTCCCTCAAAATCCCAGTTTTACAGATATAGGAGATACAGTGGAAGCTCATCAGAGATTTGAAGATAAGGAACAGTGTCTAGTTTGTTAAAATTAATGTGTGCCTTTGAGAACTCCAAAAGGCTCCCTGGAGAGCAGAAGAAAATATAGGGTCTAAATCTCCACATAATTCAAAGACAGATGCACAGGTGAGCATGAGCCCTGTTTCAGGCAGCAGCAGAGCAGAGCCCAGAGCATCAGCTCTGCTCAACACAAGAAGCAAGACACAGAACAAGCAGCCCAGATCTACTGAAAGGGGGGGATGAAAGGTAATCAGGACGCAAACAACTACGCTGCGGAAAGTCCTCAAGGAAATAAAGCTAGGCTGCTATCCCTGGACAAGAGGTAACAGAAATATCCAAAGGAAACATCCTGAAACAACGAGCTATCACAACAGCAGAAGTTCTCTGTATGAATTATGAGACAGGTTTCCACCTCTTTCTGCATGTCCCAACAGCACCATGGTAGCAGCAAACAGCATAGCCAAATCTCAAACCCTTTAGGCTGTCTCAGCATTGCGACCATCCTGGTGTCTGACAACTCTCTCCTTCAATCCCAACAGTAGCTAAAGGTGAAGTGGGAATTAAGTGCCAACAGCTCCCTCAAGGGCTGTTTTCAGTTATTCTTCTGTGTTACCCCACTTAGCCATAACCACTACTTTTTTTCTAAGTTTAAGAGGAGTCTGGAAGAGCATCTAGTATGAAAACACTAGTTTAAAGTGATGTTTTAAGTGTTTCAAGTGCCTGCTATCCAGCTCGCAACAGCTACAAAGATGATCACTCCTTATCATAAAAAACACATTCCTTATCACAAAGCAGCAATTGGAGCAGCCTTAGATTAAGACAGTCAGTTTACAAAAGGTGCACTTAGAAGATCTGGGAAAGAAGGCAGAAGTGATGATTAGACCCTGGCTGCCAACTCCTCAAGTATCTTTTTAAGCACGCTGTAGTTTTAACTTCTTTCCCACAGCCACCACGCATGCATTAATAGTAGCTAGATACAAGTATAGCTTGGTGTCTTCTGTTAACGAGAAGGGATCGGGCCACCCTAAGCTTTGCTGACACACAGCCCATGGCCTCCAGCGTGGGCCAAGGCAAGAAAGAGCATCTTGGTTTACTGAGCAAGCTGCATCACCTTGATAATACAACACGCTGATAGAGCAGTTGGGAGAGCTTGGGGATTGTCTAGAAGTCTGAGCTGTTTGTCTTATCAGCCTTAGGTACGGCTAATAATACTTTATTCCACATTTTTTAACTCAGTATTTCTAACACTGTATTGAAATAAAAGATGTGATCTACCCTTAACTGAAGACATTTTTAATATCATTCCTATTTGTAGCAAGAGTTCAACTTCCTAACAATTTAAGAAAAACAACAAATGATTGGAATCATCTGAGCTGCAGTAACACAGTCATTTCATAACCAATATTCAAGCATATAACTCTTTGCTAAAGGGGAATCATAGGCTCCAAGATCTGTCTCTACCTCCATTCCAGAGCAACAATTTCACTCAGCATCAAAAATCAGACACAGTTTGATCTGATAAATAAAGTTAATAACAACATTAAATTCCAAAAGTTTCTTGCCAGATGAACAAAGAGAACAAGAAGGAAAATTGTACAGTTAAGTAGTGGCAAAATTTAAAAGGCTAAATATGTCCCGCAAAACTAAACATTTGACTTAGATTTTCAGTTACCAAATGTGAAATGAAAACAAAACTCTACTTATTTATGCCCATACAATGTGAAACTCTATTTTGAAGTTTAAGACAGAAGTTTAATTTTGCACACATATTTTCGGGTTACACACCAATATCGCCACCTACTGGCATGAGACAGACCACCCAAATTTCCTCGGCATTTGAAAATTCATTTCAGAGATTTAATTTCAACACCATATTAAACTCTATTGGTTCTCACTTACCTGATGTGAATTCCTTCCACCAAATGCCCTCACAAGCGAGGAGCACGATTAGAGCTGAACAGTTTCCTATCTAATACTGAAGTATGAACTCTAATCTCGCTATAATAATAAAGACTAGAAGATTGCAGCGCTCCTTGAAATACAACTTCTCTGAACAGCAGAGCTTTTAAGTCCGTAAGACTCATTGCTAAGTCATTTTTGGCAGAAAACAGACACTTACTAAGCCTATGTTTTACATGTCCAGCTCCTTTTAAAAATTCTTTCCATCACTCCAACTCCCTAACATTTTCTGAGTCTCACAATGACTTATTATAATTATCAGTCAAAATCCACATAGAGAGTGGATCTGAGTAACTTCAGGTTTCGGCAGTTAGCCAAGCAGATATTCCAAAGCAATTCCAGGAGTGAATTAGATTCCTTTCCCTCGCCTTACTCTTTTTTTTTTTTCCTCCTAAGTGGCTTTTTTGAATTTTAATCCCGAAGTGTTAAAGAAATAATAATAAGAAGAATAAGAATATCCAAATAAGATTATCCTTGTATTTTAGGGAAGATATGCAGGAAGCAAACAAGTACAATCAAGACACTTCAGAATTTTACTCAACAATTAAACTACTCTCTTTTTCTGTTTTGAGTAAAACAGTTTCTCCTTTATATTGTTGCCAGAGAAGGAACAGAGACATAAATCACAATTTGGGTTCCTTTCAAGCATTGCTTCACTTATTATTTAAAATTCTTACAGCTTGTCATCATAATTTGAGGATTTATTAGGCTTAAATCGGGCACAGTTCCTGCAACATCCATGCCTGAATACAGGATAACAGGCAACAGAGAGGGCCCTGCACGAGGTTCTTCACAGCAACCTGCTCTTTAGAGAAGCAATTGGAGGGTTTTGAAAGGAGCCAAGGAAACTTGCATCCCAGCTTCCAAACGGATTTAGCATTCCTCTGCAACATTGCAACTGAAGTTGACCATATACGTTCCAGTAGTTTTATTGTAATATAAAATAGTAGAGGGACAGGCCATAGGGATATGCAGCTGTCTATTGCTGTGTGTATTAGAGGCACTAGCGAAGCTGCATGCTAGGAAATACCTGGGAGCTGCACGTGCTGCCCCGTCTCCTTCTCCCTTCCCAGAACACAGGCTTATACCAGAAAACTAACTTTGTTTTTCTGGCTACGCCAAAGCCTTCCACACTGATACTTGTGCCACATCAACTACTCTGGAGCAAACGTGGGGATTTAGGCCTCTGACCTCCACCGGTCCAGAAATCCAGATAATATTGGCGTTCATCTCAAAGCAAGCATCGCACTGAAAAGCCATACCAAGATGCAAGCAGCCAGCAGTGCCTCACCTCCTTAAAAAAGACAAGTCTTCCAAAAGAAATTATTTGCCTAATTTCATAACGTTATTTCCTATTTTCAAGAGCACCTTGATTCAAGCATAGTGAAAACCTGCATTACCCCTATTTCCTCAATCAAGGAACAAACACTTAGAAAATAAGCAATGAACAACCCTCCCACACACACTTCTCTCAACACATGCATCTGCATCAAGATTAATTAATCTATATAACTTGTATAATTTTCTAAATCCCTCATAAGGTGTGGGAATCCATGGCTTTAGATCAAACAGAGGTTGATATCATTTGGTGTGTCACTGGATTCCTACTTTCCTGAGCTTTTACTTGGCAAATTAGCCATTTGGTCTAAATTCTCAGTGGCAAAGGAACAAAGTTTGCAGCGAGAATCTTCCTCCAGCGGGCAGAGCTAACGGTACCACCTCAGGCAAGGGACAGTTTGCACCTTGCCCGAGCAGCTGCAGCAGCTACGGCTTTTCCTGGGTCTGTAACTTCCTAGCTAAATGCCTTGGTGGCAGTGGGAACACAGAGCAGCTCCAGGGAATACAGGTGAACAGACGCTCAGCTGCTTCTGAAGCTGCACAAAAGCTTCCCCTCATCTCTGCGACACATAACAGCAATACAAACAACCCAACCACACTTCTCTTTTTCCATACTAAAGAAATTTTTGAAGAAAAACCATCTTTTCCGATGGTGTTACATCTAATGCCATTTTACTAAAGAATTTACTAAAATTTGTATGCATTACTTGAACCACATGTTGCAAGCTGAACAGTATTTTTACTACTTTTTCCTCATTAAAAATAAATAAATCATTGTTTAAAAAGAAAAAAAAAAACCCGCCTGGAGCTTGTGCTTTTGAATAGTGTCTGCAAAATGAGTTACACGGCAAGAATGTCCACCCCAGCTCAACCAGTGCAAGCTGGTGACGGCCTAGTGGCCTCTTTCTGACAGCTGCTCAGGGAGTGACCGCAAGGGCAGGGCTTTCCTAACCCAGGCCTACAGCTTTGGGATGTCTGGGCAGGACACTCACTCACGATACTCTACCTACTCATCACTTACCTAAGAAATGAGAGCTCTCTACTCGACAAAATTCAGTCTTAGAAATAAAAACAGGCAAAAATTCTCTTCCATTCATCCATCCCAGATTTCTGCTAGTGTAGGTTAAAAATGTGTAGTTCATTTTCAAGCTATTCCCAAAGGCCTTTAAATGTACATACCCTGTACAGATGTCTCAATCGAAGGGCTAACTTCCAAAGCTTCATCATGATAAAAAAAAATCTTCTACAAAGCCTACATACTGTACTGATAAAACAATCATATGATTTGAGGATTTTAAGAATGTCTATGACTCAGATTATCACCAGAGACTTTACTTTTGGTTTCAAGTTACCTAAAAGTAATAAAAACCATCTAATTCTTCTGCTCTTTGGTCTCATAATTCAGTTCCCATGGCAGATAGTCCAGAGTAATTTCCAGCTGCTTCAAAGGCCACTCTCACCTACTTAAGCTTGTGAACTTGAATGTAAGGTTTGAAAACATTTTCTCAAAGTACTTTCTGCTTTTTCATAAACTAGTTAAAACCATTAAGAAGTTGCACAGCAATCCCAGCCTTGTGAGGGACAGTTTGCAACATCAGGTGCCCACGTCATTCCTGTACCAAGTTAAATCGGATCACATTTGCCCTCACTTGATCTATCCCATAATACACAGAGCACAGAAAAAGCTCTAAAAGTTTCTGTGACATCTCTAGTACTGAAATTCAATTGACATCTGATCTTACAACTCTCGCAGGAATTATCGACATCATAGCCTGAAGAATTTGGGTCATTTTTCATTTGGAAGCCTTAATTCTATATCATATTAAAAATATATTCACAAACAGAACATGTACTATAAAAAACGCCTCCAGATCCCCTTTACACCGATTAGCAACAGAGAAACAGAAGTCAAAAGAGACCTTCTTGTTGAGATTACATTCTTACTCTCCTGAGCTTCCCAAAAATCAGACTATTCCCAAAGAGGAGGGAAGGCACCAGTGAATATTCCTAACCTGATCACCCTGAATGCTAGGAAAGCACTAAGGGAAAGTACCACATTAACCAGCTTGGCTCACGTGCTCATCCTCTCCCTGAATAGTTTCCCCTGTTAATGTTACTGGGGAGAGCAGATTGGGCTAAGCAAACTGCTGGTCTAACACAGCAGGGGACTTTCACAGACTTAGCAGGACAGCACTAGATGTTTTTTTGTTACGTAACATTCACAACTCCTATTAAGAAAGCACATACTAGCTTGTGTACAAGTTACGCTTAAAATACTAATTCAAAAATCATAGGAAAAAAAATTACTAGAAGGTAACAATGAAAAATAAATGCCGTTTTAGTGAACAAATTCCACTCCACATCTGAATATTCTATAGACAAAAAAGATCTGTTGTGTTAAATCTGGCATATAAAATAAGGACAAGTTAGAGGTAAGAAATGTAAAATAATCAAGTTAGTAGAAGTAGTAACTGTAGTTGCTGAGCACTACCCTTTAGAAACTCTCCTGAAAGCAGTGATGCTCAGACATTAACTAAGGAAAGCTTAGTGTGTGTTGCTTGTGTTGGTACTCATTAAGAACAACGTTGGATTAAGAATGGAGTTACAAGCCTCAAATAAAATATTTAGCCATTTAAATTAATTTTAGAAATTCTAAAAGCAAAGTAACTTGAATCCTGTTTCCTCCAATACACTTTTTTTTCCCCTAAAACTAGGAAATCATGGAAGAGTCACCTTTCCAATTCTTACTAGCTAGACTCCACACTGTTTTGACTCCACTGACGACAACAGGGGCTTAGAAACTTAACTCATACATAGTGTAAAACATACAGGCACAGAAGATCTCCATACATACCTGCCCTACCAAACAATCAGTTTTACTGCCCATAGGGGCCAACAAAATGGTAGAGCTGTAAAGGATCAAGTGCATTTTTGTTGTTTCTTGGAGTGGGGAGAGGCAGATACTCTAGAGTAATTTCTCAGTTCATTCAATTACATGTCTCCACAGCCTTGTAGACCAGCTGTAGACCACCTTGTAGACAGCAGGCTGAAGGAAACTTACGGATGTATCAAAAAAAAAAAAAAAACTTACTGGCTTGTTTGCATTGTAAGTTCTTCCTAGTGGACACAAATAAGCATCCTTTCTACAGTTAATACACATTAATACCAATATTCAGGCCATAGTGCCTTCTCCTTCAAAGGCGGATCAGGGAAGCTCAGACAATTTCCTTTCCTAAAGCAACATACTTTTTTATTTAACAGACTATAACAGTGGTAAGTCTATTGAGATTCCTGTAAAATATTTCATATTAGTCACTATACTATACACACAACAATGTTGGTCAAATTGGTGGTGAGAGAAATGAGAACTTCTGCAAACTGTCAAGAGAAATGCTAGTGAGTTCTCACATAGCCCCTGAAAAGGGCTATAAGGGTAGAGGAATATCACTAATGGAGCTCGCTGCAAACAGAGTCTACCAGTGCAACCCAGTAATGCAGAAAGCCCACAATTCTGTCAACACTGAGGTTTAGGAGAGCATCAGACAAGCAGCAGATGACTGTCCTAAAAAATTTCACCCTGCTTGTTCAAACATCATGACGCACCATCTGTCACGCAGAAGCATAAACCTGATTATCACCACGTGGAAGCAACAGCAGAGGAAAAGGGCCATTTCACCAAACCCACTGCAAGGTGGCTGTGAACCACAACCATGACATTGCACAGAAGAATTATTAACAGTTCTGTACAAACATAACTAACATGTCACCTGGAGTCATATGTACCATTCTGGTTACCTGTGTTCAAGAAAGTTCATCAAACGGGTGGACAAAAGTCTCCCAGACTGCCTAGAGGGAAAATCCTAGGGAAAATGTGCCTAACTCATGAGGAAACTAGAAAAAAAAATGGCTAGTTGGGCTGGGAGTCATTAAGATACACACCTTTTATTTATAAATAGTAGGCAAACATTGTAGAAAAGACGTATTAACCTGTAATACATACAAACTGGCAAGAATATACTTAACAGGAAATCCAAAAATAGTTCCAGAGTCTCTCTCCAGAAGCAGCTTTCCCATATGAGTGGTTTTCACATAGAGCAGAACCAGAGATAGGGCACAGCTGCCTGGAACTGCAGGTTGCTGGAACATTGTGTGCTTCTGTTTTTCCCCCTCAGTTACGCTAATTGAAAATGCAGCCCACTTCCCTGAGTGTTCAGATACTTTTCCTTTTGAGCTTGCCTAGCAATTTGAAGTTTATAGCCTATGTCAAGCCTATAGGCTTCATTACATACACTGTAGCACAAGCACTGCCATTATCTGCAAATCTAAGCATTCCACTGAAAATATCATCTCAGACAGGCACTAGCAGGATGCAATATCATACAAATAGTCATGATACTTTAAATTGCTGCAGCTCTTGCCTTTTTCCAATTGCTGAAGCATTCTGATCCAAATGGTGGTTTAGACCATCACTGCCTCTGTATTTTAACATAGCCACCCAAATGAGAAAACTACATGTGTGCGACAATTAAAACACTAAACTTCACCCTTAGTTTAAAGGCAATTACAAGCCATAGCAAATCTAGTATTTGAGTATATAGAACACAATTTAAGAAAACTTTTACAAAAGATACACTAAGAAAGAAGTTTAAAAGCAGTCATAACTATATGAACAACTACAAAATGAAGAAATAAGGAGACTTACTAAAAATCTTTCTCTTACCTTTTCCAGGACTTAGGTTTTGGTCTATAAACACCTTAAGCTCTCCATTGGCTTCAATTAGTCCAGCCTATTAAAGAAAGTAACTTTCATTAAATTTACAAATACCGACAGCCTTTTGTTGTTAAAGATAGACTGAATCATGCCAAAAGACTCTGCTGTCACCACTCCAATTTTCTCAAACAAATGCCACTCTGATACCACATTTTATGGAATAGAATTTGCCAAGTTTTTAGATCTGTACATCTTACAAACACCATATTCTGAAAATGCAGTAGGAAAATCCTTTCATTTTTACCCCAGTTTTGTGTCCTAATCTAAACTCTAATAGGATCTGCAGTACATGTGTTGCTTTAAGAGATAGCTGAAAACTCTTCTAACAAGAACCACTGACACCTGTGACTACAGACACTATCTGTAGGTATTATCTACCTAATACAGAAGTTAAATATTATAGTAAAAATAGTACTTCTTGTAGACAGAGCTTTAATCATTTTATTAGAAAAAAATGACATTAAAAACACATTTTTAAAATCAGAATTTAAAGCTTTTAAACAAACAAAAGAGCTATAGGATCATATAGAAATGGACAAAGTGCATACCAACCCTTGAGAAAGCTCACAGTGGAAGTTATTCAAAAAGACCTGCTATTAATTTCTGGAGGGAAAATATCACTGATTTCGTGGTACTTCCAGACAAAACAGTACTGACAGAATAATGAACAAAGGACCACAGGCCACGTGTATCACTTCCATTTAGGGCCAACACTTGCACTTACCACAGCACGTCATGTTATGGACACTAGTTCCTAGTTAAATTTTGCATTGCTGGTAGCTTGCAGGCTACTGGGGACCTCCGCAATGCAGTTACCTGGCTTATTTGCCAACAGCAAGGCCTTCCCCTTAAAAATCAACCTGAAGATCGACTTAAAATCAACCCTGCCTAGAATTTGCCCTTTGAGACCTTAGTTCTGCCGGATGACGGAGCCACTAGGGGATGCTGTGGAGCTGCTACGAGCCAGGTGCAGCACAGGGATCCTCTCTTAAACAAGGTAAGAACTCAGGAAAACCGCGAAGCTCTTCTCCCATCAGTGAAAAGACAGAAGAGAAAGAAAAAAAAAAAAAGAAAAAAAAATGAATATTGCAAGCAGGTTGGGAAGTACCAAAATCATCAAGTGCAGTGGCCTGTACATGGTGGCACAGAGAACCAGGCAGAGAAAGGAAGTGATGGATAAAATGAAGAGCTTGTGGCATTCCTGTTTTCCATTCTCCTATTTTTCCCACCCAAAAGTAACAGAATAGCCTTGTTCTAGCAAGGCTGCAAGCACATACAACCCACCAGGATAACAACCCTACTTGCCCTCCCCCTTGCCCTCAGTAGGGATTCCGAGGTCTCCTTGAAGGACTGACAGCTCCACCAGCCCATTCCCAACCATCTCACCATTTACAAGCCCAAGTTTTCATTCCCCCTACCCCACAACAGTGGGGTGCAGCAGGTTGCAGCACCTTCTAAGCTGCCAAATGCCAATAGAGCAAAACTCACCCACGTGAGATGAATATCACGCACAGCTCCGTTGTTGTTAGAGATGCTTTCTATGTCAATATGACATTCCAGCACATGGGAACCCACTCTATTATGTGAGGATAATTTTTGTTAAGTATTACATAACTAGACTACCTCAATTTCACAACAAGTGCTAAACCACACAGGAAGTGCAGTCTCATTGTCATATATATGTATATATAAAATGCAATGCTTCAGTTTCTGTTCAACAATAGAAAGAACAGGTTTACACTCTAGGATTCCTGCCAATTCTTTTCCGTAAGAATCAAAAATATACTGAAGAGAAAGAAAACATATTAAATGTCTTCAGTTCACCACTTGTGGCCCATGGGGAAAATGGCTGCTCTGTTCTGCGATGTGCCCTTCACTTCAAAGCACACGGATTAACCAGTATCAGTTTATTACATCCATGCAGTTTCACGGGCACAAACAAGCGTGCGCCGAGTTCCCACGTCAGTTCCAGTCATAATCCAAACCCAAATACTGAAGCCCTGAGCGTTATTCTGCAAGGGCAGATAAATACAAATGCAAGCAATCACTATTTCAGTAATTAATTCAGTAATTAGCAAATTAGGTAATTCAATAATCAATTATTTATAGGTCCTTCCTATTTTACTTTTTTTTTTAAACTAGGATGCTCTGCAATAAAACCATTTCTAAAAAAAATCTTTTGTTACTCAAGCAACTATCACAATTGCAATAGCAAATCACCTGATGAGCTTTAGGTTTTCTTCTTCATAACTTAGTGAATAAATTTCCCCAAACAACCAACAGTTCCGGAAAGAGACAGAAGCTACCCCAGCACTACAGCGTGGCAGGGTAGTGCTCTATGCGCCAACCCACCCTTTGGGGAAAGCCACAAACAAACTAGAGAAATTCAGGAAAATTACTGCATTTCAATTGACAATAAAATGTGATCTGAGAAAAAAAATGAAATTAAAAAGAAAAAATCAGAGAACAACTGAATATTAAGAACAATCTCCCTGGAAAGCAGGAAACTCGAGAAGACTAGAGAGGTTACTCTTCCACCCCCATTTATGCCAGCGTCTTGCAGGAAGGCTCAGTTCTGGCAGTTAAAAATTCATTTATGACAGAGCATGAATATGAAAAGCCCAAGGAAAACTACTTGGGAAGAGTAACATCAAATCCCATGGAAAACAGCACCTCAAGCTGCTGCGATTTCTAATGAAAACTAATTAGACCAGGATTACCCCTCCTAGACGCATCTAGCACAAAGCAACATTCAAAATACAGAGAGACAACAGAACTGAGAAGAAAATGTGACCCTACTCCCATTAAGTATAATCGTGGTCACAGATCCACTCTGAACAAAACGTATTTGATTTCCTCCCCCAGTATAAAAGTAACCTTCCAACAAGAAGGGTTTAAACTTGAAAGGAAATTCTGTTCTATGATGGGAAAATGCACTTAGCTTTCAGACCTTATCTATCAATTTGTATCAAAGCATTCTGATTTTTTTCACCTGATAATGTAATTTCTTCATATTCTCTTTTGTGATGATCTTCTCACAATCCTCAATTTCAAGATGCATTACGTCCTTTGATGATAATCTCAAGGCTGCTTCAAATAATATCACATCCTAACATTTCCAGCACCTGATTCAGCTTCAACAACTGGACTGCAACTTCACAATTTCACAGAGACATATTGGCTCTGTACATTTCTGTGTGCCTATATAAAATAACCCAGTCTCCTAAATGGTAACAAGTATAGGAAAAGACATCATCTTTTCACCCTTTGTCCCTTCCATATTTCAACAAAATGTACAATGATCAAAAACGAACACTTTTGACACTCACTGCAGCTTCGCATCTAAGCTACAGTAACTTCAGGTCTGGACACAGACATAGCTCTTCCTTCCATAGGCCAAAGAAGGTTCAAAACCCTTGGACAAGTTAGCACATTTGAGAACTTCAGCTACAGAACCTATGCTGGAGTTGCTACCCCAACTCACCCCTGAGGCTCCGTCTCACTGAATGTGTCAGAAGTCCTAGGGAAAGAGATGGGCTGCTGAACTACCTCGAATGCAACCGAGTAACTTTGGCCCCGCACGAGAGTCCCTGCAGGCCGAAGGGCGGGAAAGGCTATTGCGGTTTTGTTTAGAAGCAGAAGCTGAAAAATTGCAAGTGCTTTCGGCCTGTGAGTTAGTCAATTTGGGAAAAAAAACTATTTGCTGATAAGCTGAAAGCAATGTTACCAATAACACAGGGAATCTCGCTTTTATTAAAAAAAAAAAAAAAATCCTGTAGTGCAGACTGTCACAAAATAATTTATTACCTTGCTAACAAGCTGATTTCTGTAATCTTTGTGGTCATGCACTAGAAACTCAGCCCCCTTAGAAAAGTATCATTTCTTCCGCTTTCCAGAGTTACAGCTCAATTTCTTAATAAAAACTGGCATAGAATTATTCACTAAAACTTTAATTTAAACGGAAAGGACAGGAGCTGAAATTGGATTCATGGACAAGGAAACTACAAAGAGTGTGACTATGGGCAGAAGCTGGGCTAAAGCAGGACTTAACAAGCACAAGTGCTAAGTCTATTAGGTTTAAACTGAGAAGATCTTCATTCGTTGCTGGGATAAGTAAACAGGAGGAACAGAATAACCGAATTTTCTTCTTTTTTGGTCACAGAAGTCCTTTTATGTCTAGCTTCTAGGCACATTTTAATTATATTCCTTGAGAAAGAGCTTGAGGCAGAAGAAAAAAAGGAGTTGGAAGAAACAGAGGTATTTGTCAAAAGGTAGTTAACTGAATAGAAATATTTGGTTGTTGTTAGCGCTAGACTGAGGCATGGGACTGGGACTGACAATCAAACCAGAAAAAGTGGGTACCAAATACAGAATACTGCCTAAAGAATGGGAGTCAGAAATGGATACACAGAAAAACAGGCAGGGAATGAAATGAGCTCCGGAATGTGCCAGAAAAATCACATGGAAGATGACGGGCTGCAGCAGAGAAAGTGGGAGTTGCTGAAGTAGAGGGAAAAGAACTGATGAGAAATGAAGAGAGCGCTTCGGTTGGGCATGGAGATCAGGTCCTGTATGGCAACGGGCAGGACACGGGAATTTAGACGAATTTAGAAGAATTAGAATCTATTCTAAATTAAACTAGGACTGACGAAGTAAATAATCTGGGACCAGACTGAGAGGATTAATCAAGTGAAGAGCAATGAAGACAGAACCAGGAAACGAGGAAATTGGAAAGGAAACCTATTTCCACTAAAGTCCATTCTTCCCCAAAGTCTGTCAAAGAAGGAAGATACATCTGCTATCTGCAAGCATCTCCTAAGCCAACCAGTAAAAACGCACACATCTCACGGATGCACCTTATTTGACCCGCTGAGGATGACAATTCCTAGAATGTTACCTCTTAAGAACGGGCAATAAACACAAAGGCCCTTCACATGCAATTTTATTATGTGTCACTTCATTGACAATGCTTTTTGTTGTTGTTGTTGTTGCTGCTGTTCGCCTCATTTTCCTATCAGGAAGCTATAAAGAAATAAGTGGGAAATTAACAGGTCTAAAAAGTGGAGAAACGGTTAGAAATAAGGCTGCTTAGGCAGCCCTGATTTTTCTCCCACACCTATCCATATATACAATGTCATCCGTAACAAAGACAATCACAAACTAATTTTTTCCATTGGACTCTCATTCAGGGACCAGAGTAAAAAGCTCTGGGAATGAATCATCATGTAAAAGCAGACAACTATTTTTATGGGACATCCAATTCATTCGTCACAGAAATTAAAAGACAATTAAGGAATAAGGGGGAGGACTGCAGTGGGAGAAAGGAGGGTCTTGAATTTAAAAGACTGGAATTGCTAGTTTGCAAATGAAGTACCGAGCACTGTGCCATACTGCACAAAGGAACATGAAGGAACTTCTGAAGCCAGGTTTCTGGAGTGTGATTCTGCCAAATTTTCAGATGTGTTGTTTAACCGCCTGGGCTTCCACTGCCTGTTTCCAAAACAGGGATCCCCCTCAGCTCCCAGCAGCACTGTGAAGATTAATGTTTGTCAACTGCGCTGCAATGAGCTATACCATAAACATCCCAGAAAGTCAACTGAGTTGTTATCTTAGCTGGCAGGGTAAAGGCAAAACACTAGACATTAAAAGATCAGAAAATTGTGAAAATAAACATCAAATGTAGAAGAGTACCTCAGTTAAGCACTGTCCATCTCTAACTGTGCAAAGGCTCTGGTGTGAATGCATGTCCCCCAGACATGCCTTACATACATACACAAAATGTCATCTCGTTGAGTAGGTCAAGACTATTGGCTTTATGGGGTATTTTTTGAAGCACAGTAATATGCTCAGAATTCTTCAAAGCTTACATGAAAACCTCACTTTGATGATGAGTCAAATAATGGCCCCATTTATATACCTACATAGATGCACAAACATTGTATACCCACACAGATGCACAAACATTGTGGAAGTCAAATTTATTATACTGGCTTGTTTCTTACAAATGCCACTCTTTTGGCTGGTAATTGAACTCTAGCTGATATGGTCCTTGCACACTTTGAAGCTAGCATTCCCCCACAAAATGATTTGCAAAGTGATAGGAAGGAAGCACCTTTGGTCATATTCACCTTAGGGATCTTAAACTTCAATCATTGGCTTGCCTCTTCTACCAGCTGAACTAATGAGAAAATAATAACAACAATAAAATAAATTATAAATAATCCTGCAAACAAACAATCCGCAGCCATTTCCACAAGTAGCTTCTGCTTCTAACACGATCCTAGATTTGACCTTAATAGACTGTTTTCTCTCCAGCCAAATCCTTAGAGCAGTTTGTTCAACAGCATCTGAACCATAGTAGAATTCAACAAATAACATTAAGCAGAATTCATCCCAAAGTCATTTGCCTCACTATCTCCTCCTCAGTGTATTAAAGGGCTACAGCAACTCACAATTTTATTTTCAAATCAGTCTGCGTAGCTACCAATGTGAAACAGCAGCACATGGCAAATGCAAATGAAAAGCTACACAACACAGGTAGCTGATTATTTTGAGGGTGTAAGGGCCATTGTCAACCTTTAAAATCAAGTTTTTCTGAGAACAAAGTCCACGTACAGAACATTGAGCAGAGACCAGGCCATTTTTCCTCCCGCTAATTCTAACCAGCCACAATAAATCTCCACTAAGTTACATGCAGGCAAGCAAATATAATCGCTGAAATAAGTGATACATTAAGATCCCTACTGTAACTGAACTATTAAAAGCTGGTATTTTGTTTATCATTTTAAGTTGTCAGCACACATACACAAATTTACTCAGTAAAACTACAGATATACATCTATAAACAGCTGCTACCATAAAGTAAAACATGCAATACCTAGAGAAACACAAAAAGGCTATTGGAAAACTTAATTGGACAAATAAATCAGCAAGCTGACAGGTAACTTCTGAGTTGCTATTTTCTGTGTCTTTTAAATATAAACCAATACAGGCAAAATGAGACACTCCTGTGTTATGCCTAAGGTACAAAGGAGAGCTTTAAGATCCTTTTCCTTCTGCCTCCTTCTAAAGAAATTTTAAAAAAAAACCTCTTTAAAGTCCAAGGTTGAAACACTTTTTACAGAACTTTACTTCATTGTATTATTTGATTTTCAATTCATAAACTTCTGAACATATGAGGAATGACTAAAGTAAATAAAAATAGTTACTTAAAAGTCACTGAACTAAAATGATACCATAAAAAAGTGAACGAAACACCGAATGAGACATTTGAGCTCTACTAAGGATTCAACTTCTCTAATCTGTCCTATTGAATCTACTAGTATATAAACAAAAAGGAAAAATATGGTGATATTTTTAAAAGTTTGAAAAAAGTTTTTAAAGACCTTTTGATGCTATCTAAGCACATCATGTAAAAAGAGCTCCCAAACACATGCTTCTCATGCTTCCAACAGTAACTTTATTTAAGTTTGTTGAATCTTCAAGATTGTTGAAGACTTGCCTGGATTTGACATGAAGGCACCATATGAAAACTATGAAAGGTACAACTTGTGGGATATATTGGTGAAATTTACTGTACGGTAGCCCAGATCCACTCAATTGAGGGAAAGAAACAGACCCACTGAACATGTATGCATGCTCTAAGGAATAAGTTTACTGCCGTTTTTTTTTAAGCATTCTGCTCAATAAATTGGTTGGATGCATCCAAACACTTTCCAATCACTTAATTAAAAAGCAGAGGAAAAAAAAACTCATAACAAAACCAAATCCTACATCTTTACATCTCTTAGAGTAACATCAGATGTGCTGAACTTTGCCCAGGCAGAACTTCTTACATGATGTCCTCAGAATTTACAGGTGTGCACAGGCTCCCTGTACAAATTTAGGTGCAACGGAAAAAAAAACAGTCAAACTACTTCAAGAAAAAAATGACAGTAAAAACAAAACATGAAATCTGGAGGAAAAAAATCTAATTTTAGAATCAAAGATTCTAAAACTAATGCCACTATAGACAACCTACAAAAAAGTAGGACTTTTCCAATGAAGAGCTCTCAAGATATTTGAGTTTGGGAGACCTCCTATCAGGCTAACAATGATGCACTGGTCAAAAAAGTTTGTGAAATACCAAGTTCATTTTTCACTGCAAAATTTTCATGACAAAATTCTTTTCTATGACTGGAAAGAGTCCATGTGATAATAGTAAACAGCTGAAATTATCACAAACAACTGCTTCCACATAAAGCAACTATTATATACGCCATTTTTGAGAACAGAGGAATCTTACTAATCCCTTTTGCTTAGCCCATTTTCTCCCCAGAACTCACTACACTACCACAGACTGGACTATCTTCTCTAACAGTCCCAGCTACTGAAGGTGGCTCCTGACTCTTCTCTTCAAAAATAGGTCTTAAAGCAGGGAGCCACAAGTTTCTCTTTACGGCTGCTTCAGAGGCACCAAAAATTCATTTGCAACAGAAATAACTGAAAGGAGAACAGGAGTCATGCCACAAGCCTGATTTTCTGTTAAGTTTAAAAGGAAAAGGTAAATTAGTGGAGGAGAATATAATAACCATTGATATTAGAAGTCAGAAGTAGTTATCTTAATTTCAAAAATATCTAACATCTAATTGAATATAAAACTAATCAGCAACTAGTCCTCAGTCCAATACTGAAGACCAAGTCTGAAGACCAAGAAAACCTTGAGTTACATAATTTGTTTTCTTGCTACAGCAATTCCTGCTTCTTCTGTCAGTATTTCACCCTGCCTAGTTTTAAGTTTCCCAAGGATGGGCACATCACCATTTCCTTCTGGAAACTGTAACCCTCAAGCAAATTTTATTTTATTACCCTATTGCATGAGATCAGGGATCAGTGCATGTTAGCTGAGGACACCGTTATATGTGGCACCTCTGGCTGCTGCCCATGACAAAACTGTAAGCAAGGGAAGAGTCTCCAGTAGAGCTGACTCTGCAGATTCTTAGAAAACCACCCTGATGAACCAGAAAGAAGAGCGATGAAGAAACTGGAGCTTCTGGAGATCCTCTACACGTGACTGACTCTGACTTTGGGGCAGGCAAGGTGGTTTCCCCCACGCTGGGCTCGCTCTGCTCACACAGGACACGTATGGTGCAAACATAGGTGTTGCACTGCCCCTGTGTCTGTGCACAGCCTGTCACGGTCGCTGGCAGGCAGGAGAATGATCCTGTCTCCGAGGTGGAGACGCTCCTCAGAGCCGTGGTGCATCCTCTCTCTCCCTCCCATGCCCCTTTCCAGGCGCTTCTTTGAATTACAACCATTGCTGTTGTGGTCGCAAGGCCACCAGACCCCACTGTGATGGTCCACAGCCAGCCTGCCCCTTAGAGCTTCTGCTGGAGCCGCTTCTCTGCTCTGCACAACCCTCACAAAGTGCAAAGTGAGCACTGACCACGCTTGTTACTGCTACTAGATCACACTGGAACATGAGCTTGTCCTTCCTAAACCCCAAACACCCCGCTTTCCAGATCCCTCACTCTCTATACGAGGCAGCCCCCATTTTCCAAGAAAAGATCATACACACATACTTGAGCTTGCACAAGCTTCCAGCGTTTCTTTCCTTCAGCAGCATTTTTCAGTTTATCTAAAGGCAACATTAATTGTGAGTACACTTTTCAACTTCACCGTCAAGATCCCAATGAAGCTAAATATGAAAAAAATATTCTTATGAAAATATGAATATCTTTTTTTTCTAATTCTTTTTTTGGAGCATGTCAGAGGAAATAAAAATATTTCATCAAAAATCTGCACTTTAACATAGACTCTAGAAAGCTTTAAAGAGATATATATAAAATTATTATTTTGCGTTATTTAGATCTGGTAAAATAACTGATAAATATGATCTTGCCAGCACATCTGCTCAGTACCTTTGCAATTACTTACTCATTTCTAAAAAACAAATAATCGATTTTCAGCCTTCTCCATCATGCTCCCTATTTGTTCCAATACTCCAGCAAATTCTCAGACTCCAGGCCTCTATGAACATTTGACTTGGAAGGCCCAAAATCTACAGCTGAGAAAAATGGCAATGTAGATCTTAGGTGAAATTTTAAGTGCAACTGAGCACTGGTAGAAGCTAATTAGAAAAAACCTGAAATTTTAACTGAAGGATTGTCTAGCCTGTTCTTAAAAAACTCCACGTATATTCGTGCCTCAGGGAAGAGGGATGCTGCTGCTTTTTTGCAGACCATCCATTCCATGCCTGCCATTACACCATGTTGAAGAACATGTTAACGAATCTTGGAAAGGTAAAATACATTTAAGTTTTCAGAAGTCTGATAATAGGCCATACTAGGTTTGATTTACTGCTACAAGCAGAGATGCTGACTGATGTAACACTTCTTGATTTTTTGGATTTTTTTCAGAAAGGAAAATGAGAACGATTCTGGTACTTTTTCTACAGCTGGGAAGCTGTAGATTTTATAAAGAGAGAAAAAGAAGGAAAAAAAAGAGCTGGAAGGCGCCAACAAGAGGGCAAGAACGGGGCCCTGGTGCAGCAGCGGGGCAGGGGCGCGGAGCCTCCTGCTGCTGCGGCTGCTGCCCCGGCTCCCGCCGGGCGCCCGCTATCACCAGGGCACCAGCCGCACCGCAGCGCGGCCGCCTGGGCTCCCCAGAGGGAAGGAAGGGAAGGAAGGGGTGGAGGCGCCTGCCGTGCCCCTCTCCGCAGCGCCCTGCAGCCGGCGGCTCCGCTCCGTAGGTGACACGACCCAACCACGAGCCACTAATGCCATCGGCGGCTCCATGTCACGGTGTTCCAGCTTACAGGGGTGCAGGAATTACTCAGTGCCTAGAAACTCAGTGACTTTTTCCTTATTAGGATTAATTCCACCATTTTACTATAGAATGAACTTGGGTTTTGGAGAAAAAAGTACCAGAATCATTCTCATTTTCCTTTCTGAAAAAAATCAAAAAGTGTTACATCAATCAGCATCTCTATTTGTAGTAGTAAATCAAACCTAGCATGGCTTATTATCAGACTGCTTAACTTAAATGTATTTTGCCTTTCCAAGGCTCATTAACATGTTCTTCAACATGGTGTAATGGCAGGCATGGAATGGATGGTCTGCAAAAAAGCAGCAGCAGTTCATCCCTCTTCCCTGAGACACAAATATACATAGAGTTTTTTAAGAACAGACTAGACAATCCTTCAGTTAAAATTTCAGGTCTTTTCTAATTAGCTTCTACCAGTGCTCAGTTACACTTAAAATTTCACCTAAAAGCTACATTACCATTTTTCTACATTCAGCTAATTACTACTACTATTCTGAGAAGACACTGAAAACAACTTTTATGCCTATTTGTAGGATCCTTTCCTCACGTTCTTCATTCCTCCCTTAGCTGTTCTCCATTCTAGGACAGTCTGGAACTTTCTAACATGTCCTTCTTTCCTAAATGTCTCCTTGCCATTATGAATTATGCCCTCCTAGACCTTCTAGGATATCCATCAGTATTCGCAGGTGCCAGTGCTTCCTCACCGGGTCCATCTCTCTTCCCAAAGATAACACTGAGGAAATGTACTTTAATATCCCAATTACTTGGAACTACTTCAGTTTCTTCTCCTATTCTAACGCTCCTCTCTCGTTTTCTTCCTGCTAAGACGGCCTTTCATTCCCTGAACTATCTGCTATCGGTAACGTCCTGGGCCTCGCTTATCTTTGCCAGGCAAGCTCCGAGTGACTCTGTATTTCTGCTTGCTTCTCTCTACATTAAGATGTTTTTCAGTTCCTTCTAAACTACTCTAATTCCCTGCAGGATCAATTTGTTAAACTAATCAGTGTTGCCCTGAAATTCTTGTTGCTTGAAACCTTCAACAGTTCACATCAAATTCTAACCTGCAGAATTTGAGGTTATACCACTTTTCCTTAGCTTCTCAGTTGTGTGGGTTTAAATGAAGATATATTTTAAATGGGATACAGAGTAGTATCTTTGCTGTCCACAAGGAAACATGAAAGCCAAGTTATGGCAGCCATAAACAAAGAATTCTGTTTTCAATGAGGGACCTATTGAAACTTTTTTTTCAGTTGTTAAAAAAAAAGAAGAAAGACATTGAAATGGGCTGAAATGGGTAAAAAACAGACATATCCCTTCTCTGCAGCCTCTGGCTCAGCTGTAGATGGTTCAAGAGGCAGACCACAGAACCAAAGCCTCCAACGTGGAAGTCTATGAATGAAAGCCTATGATGAAAGTCCCCAAAGCCCCTTTTCACTGACACCACTTGGCATCTTCTGGTAGACAGTTGGGAAACACTGAATCTGTATGGAGATTGAGCCATATCCTCTGCCCCTGCCACCCGCTGCCTCCTGGAGCAGGAGGCTAGCGCTGATACTGCTGTTTTGATGCTTGTCAGCAAGTAACGCTAACGGAGTAGTCCATGACAACCCAATGTTCCAACGTTATTTCATGCATGTGGGGTTTTCTAAACCCAATTCGAACACAATTATCTTTAGCGTACAATATGACTACTCACAGTGCCCCCATTACACACGCTTTTGTGAGGGCAGCAATCTCTTCAATAATTACTCTCAAAAATGGCCGCAGATATAAAGCTGGCTTTACGCTGTTTTATCTGGTGATAAACACAGACCAGGCTGGTGTACAGCACAGAAAAAAGTGTGTTTCATACAACCGCTACTGCCAGCTCTTGCAAAGCATAACTTGGTTTGTTTCTGCTAGTAAATATATATGTATATATAAATATATATACGTATGTTTATATACTCACATCTTTTGCCATGTTACCAAAGCCTAGAAACCGATCCTCCCGAAATCGTGGCGGCTGCAGGACACACAGACAACGGTGCTAGTTCCTGCAGAGCAAGGCAAGACAACACCAGCTATGAGAACGAAAGGCGGGAAAGTTGCTTTTTATTATTATTTTAACGGAAATCACTAAATAACACCA
>VZSG01000823.1:220236-249227 GCA_013398315.1 Nothoprocta pentlandii
TGTGTGTGTGTGTGTGTGTGTGTGTATGCTTTTCTCCTTACACACCAATCAACAACAGAGAATCTGCAGAGCTGCAACATACCTCTTTCTGAAAGCTGTAAAAACACTGCAAGAAGATAATTTCACAGCTCTGTGCGTGGATTGCTACATGCACCTTGTTCCCTGTGTAACCCTTCTGTATGAAATGGCAACGGGTGGCAGGGTGGGAGGAACAGGCTAGGGGGAAGGCGACAGCTACAACAGAAAAGGCGCCTGCTTTGATCCCATGACCTTCACGTGGGAGCTGGAAAAATCACTCACTGGAATCTGCAAAGTTGTAACCCCTTGAACACCGTCCAGCAACTAGAGAATTACACAAAGACATATTGCTACGAGGAGATATACATATATATGTATCTCATATATATGATATATATATCCTTATAGCAATGTGGCTTATATATAAATATATAATATATATAAAATATATATATTACAAAGTAGCAAGAAATTCTCACATTGAAACACCTATATTTTATTTCTCGTGACCACATATGTGTTTTCAATAATCATACCAAAAAAAAGAAAAAAAACCATGAAAATCAGTGAAAGGTGAGGCAAGATAACAAGAAGTAAGAAAATAAGCACTGCCAATAGCATGGTAGTTTAAAATAAATCCTGCTACTATTAAATAAAGATAAGTATTTTTGAGAGCAGTTCTAGCTTCGCTAAAAAAGAATCTTACTCATAGTTGACTAAAGCAGAGTGCATGTTTTTCCTTAGGCTAAGGGGAACTCGTGCAGACAAACATAACTGAGTCCTGGGAAGTTCATTCCTTTTTACAAAAGAAGGCTGTAAAAGATGAAGCAAAAGGATGTTGTATCTGATAAATCCATAAAGGTGGCAATTCTCCAATCTAATTATTTCCGTTGAAGAACAAGACTTTAGCTTCCTGAAGCATATGAGGCATTTCAATCAATGCTCTGATTTTGCAGTTGCAAGTCAAGGTTTCACTATTTTTCTGCTTAGCCCTGCAGACCTAAAGGAACTCCTGGGAAGTGCAAGTCGCCCTCTCGGTCTGAACATGCAAGGGAAGCTGTTGGCAGTTACCTCAAGACGTTTTGTCCACATGCACATTGCACTGTGGGTGAATAGGCACTCCAAACACTCTAAGCTCACATTTTCATATACGTGGCCCCCACGCATACACACACCCTACATGTGGTTTGGTTTCTTGATCTCCTTCCACCTGCAGAAGCAGAAAGGCTAAAGCCTCTCAATAAGGGGACAGATGGAAGGAAAAAAGATCCAAACATCACACCTACAAATAAATAAGTGCCTGTACACACAAATGTAAGTGACAAACAGCTCTTCTCTTTCTGCTGCCTGTCGTGTGCACGTTGCTAGTTCACCTGCAGGCTGGTCTCAGAGATGTGTGTGTGAACAGCGGCTGGAGAAATAATATCAGCCTGGTCAAGAGGGCCAACCAGCACATCTGGAATAGAAGATTTCAATAGAGAGGCTACAAGGTAGTCTAGGGCTCTCATCACTGTTGGTGGATCTACCATTTTTAGTTCTGGAGCAAACAGAAAGTCTGAAGTTTACTTGGCATGCCTCTCGGTGTGGAGATCAGCACCATATTTGAAAGATCAGAGGCACAAGTACAAGTTAGTATCACTGGGGTGAAGCCAGCCTAAGCTGCTCACATATCATGTTCTGAGGAAACAAAAGAACTCTTCACTTGCACAATTTGGGAATAAAAATGTGGATTTCATGGTGGATTTCATGGCTATTCTAGAACTTTGTTCCACTCTAGACAAAAACTCGGGATATGGCCACAAGTCATAACAAACCATTATACAAACACACAAAACTTTCAAGCCTTCCTGACTAAACAAATGCCACCAGAAGATTAACTTCATAGACAGATGCATGAATACGGGCATTTGTTTTAAATGGATTTATCAGCCTTTGTGATGAGGCTCAGGAGTCCCTAGGGACTCCTAAAGTGGAAAAAAAAATACTTCAATTACATATTTACAGCTACAGGACCATTATCAGGTAGAATATGGCAGCCTGCCACTAATAGCAAGGGTATCAATTACACGCATTTTCATGGAATTTCAGGACTTTTCAGGAAGTCACTGAACTTCTTGTCTACATCGTTTTCTAGTACAGCTGGAACACGGGGGTCCTGGAGTGACCCTGCATCACTATCAAAGCAAAGGCAATTCATTTAGATAATATATCAACACCTAGTCTTTTTTCTCTGGCCAATTATTGGCACGATTTTGCAGATTCTTTCTACAGCAAGTTTTTCTTTATAAGACTTTACCTCAGTGCTGGATGGCCACCAAACAGCACGTGAAGATCAAAATGCAGTCAGTCATCGCCATGCCTGGAAAATCCACCCTCAAAACCATGATAGATTCTCAGAAATCTTGGACAACAAGAAAAACCACTGAAGCCAGAACTAGAGCCATCGAGTTCATCCTGGCACATCCGCAGGCCAGGACAACTACCCAGAAAAACCCTTTAGCCCGACACTGTGTCTACCAGCAGTTGAATGCTTCTTAGATCATAGCTGGCAAATACAATAAACACAACAGCTATGGGAGATGATTAAGGAAATAATGCCGGGATGCCAATGGCAGAGTGGAGAAACAACACTCATCCCCATTTTTCTGAAAAGGAAAAGTCTTTCTTAACTGACCTTAAGGTCAGTTTTGAGAGCTTGGATCTTTCAATTTTCTTTATGTTCCCTACAGGACAACAAAGCATTTAGAGCCAAATGGACACAGAGATGGACACGGAGAAACCGGAGGAATTTGTAAGTCACAAATGGATCTCAGACCTTGGAATTCTCTCCTGAATTCCAAGTGGACAGAAATATCAGAGATTCACAGAAAGATGTTGTGTGTTTGTTCTGGGAACGGTAGCACTGACTGTCAGCACCAACCCTCTTCTGAGAAAAGGGCCCGTGATGTTAAAAAGGGTGGTTGGCATCTTGCATTTGGGGCTCAGCGCCGGCCTCAAGATTTGCTCCAAACAGAAACACGAGTGGGGCAGGTGAGGGTATCTGCACAGCACACTGAGCCCTGGCAACTCTGTCAGCGAGCAGAAGTAACCCGCCTGCTCGGCCACGGCACACAGGGACCTGACACTTCATTTCAAACTCCACTCAAGTCTTACCATCTGGCACAAAAAAAAAGGGGGTCACCTTAACAAAAACAAGCAGACAAAAACAATATCCCAAAGTCTATGCAAAAAGATGCATTGAAACAAAATGAAAGGAAGCAGAAGAGAAAAGGGAAGGCACTAAGTGTGAGATATCAGAACAGCAATGAGGAAAAAGCATGGTCAAAATGCGACTCTTAAAATCGCTCAAGATGTTCTCAAAAACATTAGTGAGGATGAGCAGTGAGAGGAGCTCTCCAGCCTCAGCACGGAGCATAAGCAGAGGGGCAGGACGCTCGAAGAAAACGCAGAGGCATCAATGAACGTTCAACTGGAGTTACATGAACTGCGGCTGCTAATGGCCAACTGCAAAGGTATTTGACTCCTACTAATGTGTCTGAGCACGAATTTGAAAGCAGCAGCACTACACAGGGAAGGCTAAGGGCAGGCGAAGGTCTGGCCCACTTCCATAGAGTGGAGATGAACAAGTTAAGTAAGACAGGAAGTAACTTTTTAAAGTAATATATTCATAACCACATCTCATTGATATCACATTTTTCTCTTTACTCCTTCATTCTAAAAGGATCAGGAATCATACTGCTGCAGTGAGGTACCATCCCACCCCAGGATCCCAAGTGTCTCAGGCTACCTATTGTGCTGGCTGTAACAACTCTCTGCCTGGGGAAGCAGAAACAACATTTTCTATAGCATTGGCATAGTTTCACTTAGTAAATTTATCTGAAGATAATCATGACAACATAAAAATATTTGTGCGTGTGTGAATATATACATACAAAGCTTTTCTGATAGATTTCTTCCTAAAAATTTAAGAAATGCATCATCCTATTCAGGTTTTCTTTGCAACATCAAATCACTCCTTTCTAAAACCTACCTCCTTGCCACACTGCAAAACAAACAAACTTCCCATTAACCACAGAAGCTGGAAGTATCAAGGGGATGATTTAAATTTTTTTTTTTTTTTTCAAATAAGTAGCATTTTCACTTTTGTCAGATTCTCTTTTTTGGCTTTGTTTTAAATAGTCAGGCACTTCAGCTAATTTTCTCATAAGGCAGGGATAACACCTAGTTTTTCAAAAGTCGCACCAACTCATTAGGCAATTTTAATTTCTTACATTTGCAATGGGAATAACAGTCAAAATGGCATTTTTTTGAATTTTATAACAGAACTACCGAAGTTGGCTCCTTTCACGACAACTTAGGCTAGAGGGACTGTTACCTAACAGGTCAACTGAAGTCTGAGTGTTTTCTTGTACTGTACCTAAATCTCATTTCTAATAGTAATCTCATACTAATGTGTGAAGTCACAGGAGTGTAGGAGAGTCTTTTTTTTTGTTCTATACTTCACAAAACTAACTGTTGGTTCATGACTACTTGTCATGTCTTCCGATCCTGATAACACCATCCACTCTACCACTGTATCTTTACTAAAACACAGAAACAGCTCATCTGTGACCATTTAGCAATAACTCATTCAATCTTTTTAGTGATATAGGCCCAAAAATTTTACTGTAGCTTGCCTATTTCTTCCACTTAATTAAAAAAAAAATCTCTAAGCCAATAAATCTATTAGTCAGCAATCTGACTGAGCAGCAGGATATACTAGCAGGGGTTGGGAGAAACAAAATTAAGACTGTTGAATATTTTTTATTATTATTATTTTGATAATTGCTGCCAAACAGCTTTGTTTTTTCTTACGTACTAATTTAAAAGCCAGTTATTTTATATGGGCACTATTGCTTAAGACTGCAGACATAAAAGCCAGATGAATTATACTGATTCCTGAAGAATTAGCAATGCACACGCTGAATAAGTACACAGAAATAAAGAAAAAAACAAAGTTCAGTAAAAATAGAAACAAACGAAAAAAGGCTAGTCTTGGAAAAATAGCCAAGGTGAGGCCATAACCAACGAGTTGAATTCAAACCTTGTTTTGGAATGTTCAATGCCCCCACGCTGGGCGCACATCTCCTCTACGATATGGTAAGGAGAGGCAAATGCCTTGCTGACTGCACAGGACCCAGAGCAATTACACAACATGCCTCCTTTAGAGAAGGCATGTATGGATACATTAGGAATTTGGCAATTGAAAACAAAGATACTGAGTGATTTTAAATATTTTCAAGATTACCCTGCTCTGGATAACAACCACGCTGAACTATTCCCCGGGCATCAATATTCCATTGCAGTAGGCATTCCAGTAACCTGTCTCAGAGGGATCTTGTTCAATTAATTCTTTCTTGTTGAGAACATACAGATCACATTTTCCCAACTAAAGAAACCATGAAAAGGATCTGCTTCCATTTTCATACTCTCCTTCTAGAGAAAAGCAAGTCGTAAGGACTTGAAATCTACTCAAAATGGCAATACAATTTTCATATAAATTCAAAATAAATTAAAAACAAATCAACCACAAAGAGATTTTTTTCCCCCCAAACTACTCCTTTTACCTTAAAATAGCTTAACTTCACATGTAAAACAATAGAGATTAATAATGAAAAAATGATACCCGGGAATCGAGAGCACAACATGGTAAGTATTTAAGAATATGACGTTACTTTTAAAAGTATTAGCAAAGTCAAAATATCCCTGGAGTCAATTCACATTTTTTTTCACAAAATAACATCCACCTCCTCCCCCCACTCTGCAGTCACAGAGTTTCTTCCCCTTATTCACAGGTTAGCATTATTTTGAGTAAGTTTTTCTTAGAAATTACCTATGGATGCAAAGAAAATGATGGCAAGAAAGTCACGTATTGGTTCAATACAGGACATAATCTCCTCAGTAACCATGTGACCCTGAGAAGAGATCAGAGCTCCAGCTAAGAAGCATCCCAGCTCCATTGACACATCCAGCAGCTCTGTGATCT
Organism: Nothoprocta pentlandii; assembly: GCA_013398315.1. Lineage (NCBI taxonomy): Eukaryota > Metazoa > Chordata > Aves > Tinamiformes > Tinamidae > Nothoprocta > Nothoprocta pentlandii. The sequence continues at coordinate 226,280 of VZSG01000823.1, forward strand.
GTCAAGGAATAACAGAAAATCTATTGCTGTTCTCTTGCCCCAAGTGACTTCACATTACATTTTATATACATTATATAGAGGGCAATAAATTACAGCATCTTTCTTTAATTTCAAAAACAAATGGAATTCAGTGCATTTAAGTGTTCTGCAGTGATGCATTTGTCCCAAAGACACACAAAACCAATTTCCTCTTCACATTACCTCTTTCCCCACAGAGGCTAAACCAAAACAACAACAAATCCCTTAATCTACATTGTAATTCTTTGTGACACTCATAAGAAAAGCACCTGATTTCACTGAAAAGAAAGAGCTTCTAACAATTGCATTATTTTCTCAGCCTCCATCTTTTAACAGCAGGGTATTTTCCAATAGTCAATGAAAGCAGAAGTTGGGGTAGAAGTGGTGGGATCAAACTTTACTTTGGGGGAATAATCTTGATAAAGCAGACACTTTGAGACATAATTCATGTTTTATGATTGTAAATGAGGGTTAAAAACAAGCTCATGGGCTTTACTGAATATAGATGGATTCAAGCATGTAAACTGCTCATCTGAAGCGCGGTATCTAGTTGAAAGAATTCACACGGTTCTTTATTCTTTCTGATATCTGTATATGGCATTAGAAAGGAAAGGTGAAACATGTAAAGAGTCCCAACTCCTAAAAATAAAGAAATGGCTCAAGACAATGCTCTCTTAGCAATAAAAAAAGCAGGCTGCACTTTTACTGAGTATAAAATATGCTGTAAAACAATTACTTTAAAACCACGCTGCTGCAGTCATCTTGCTGACAAATGACAAAGTTGTTATTATTAATAGAACACTTCAAACCGAAGCCTTATTTCTACCATGCTAGTTTAGAATAAGCAACAACATATTACTGTACATTTACGGTCAACATGCACCACATCCTGAGCAGTGTTAAACGGTATGGTATGAAGCTAAAACTCAAGTGACTTGAACTAATGGCGGAGAGTAAAAGAAATGATAAACAAGTCATTCCAAGCAGTGCATAAAATGCTATCTAAAAATAAAACCAGTCTTTTTGCAATTTTTTTAAGCAATAATGTCCAAATGCTCATTACATAACTCCACTTATGCTTATAGTCCTTAATTTATTGCAAGACATTTTTAAAAAATTGAATTAGATCTGTCAAACAATGCAAACAGTTGCTGATCAGGCAAAACCAACAAAATATCCTTATCGTCCATTCTGACTACTACACAAAAGCTGTCATTTGCATATGCTTATATTTTAAAACAAAAGGAATTTCAGTTTAGTTTCAAGTGGTAAAGTGTTCTTCCTAGCCATCCCAAACTATAAGAGGGCAGATGGAAATTTATATAAAAGGATTAAATCATCAGACCAAGACAAAGATGTGTTTCCTATTCCAGAATATTTCTGGTAAATTCTTTTTCACAATCAAATCATTGTGTTGTGAAAGTTGTACGATCTAGATGAAGATCCCAAATAGTGTCACATTCTACTACTTATATATAATCCCCTCACGTTTATGCATTACCAACTCCAGGTCAAAATATTTATAGTTAGTAGTTCAAATATTCACATTTAGATGGCTAGGTTGCCATTTAAGAAGAGATTTACAATCTTGGATTGGAATTGCTTAATAGTGTGTTCTTGTAAGTATCTGTTCAAAGCACAGTTTAAGGATGAAAAAAAAATACTACGTACTTGTTCAGAAAGTATCAATCTAAGAGCAGCCAACACCACGTCCACATGGTTTGACCCCACACTGAAAAGGCCGCAATCCCTGTCTGGCAACCTAAGTCAAGGACAAGTTCAAGGACACAGTAGGTAAACTGTGAATTTTGCCATTTTTTGTCTGTCCTCCAGATATTACATAACCCAGAGTTTACAAAATATGCTCCCTCCACAGAGAAAAAATCTATAGCGGATGAGACACATGCGCACACACACTCTGGAAAGGGCTTGTTTTATTGGCAGCAGAGACTCTTACATAAGCAAGACTGGGAAAGTATTTTGCATTTAGAACTCCCTCTCACTCTGTGCCTGCATAAAACTCCATGCTTTGTCTTTACATAAGAGGGCTCTAACAGTTACTATTTTCGGGGTTGTGCTCCTGTTGCAGGTCCCTTTCTTTATTTCTATATTACAGGAAATGTTCTGTTGATTTGCACTTTTATCTCTGTACAATTCAGTTTTCACTTGTTTTCCAAGGTCCCATTTTACACTGCATTCAGACATGTTGCTTTGCTTTCACTAGGATATTGGACTTTTATGTCCAGATGTTCTATCACAGCAATAAAGAGGATAGGGGAGCTATTCCCTGGTCCAGTTGGATTTCAGCCATTTGTTCAGCAGTTGTTCTGCCTGCAGGATCCTGTAATGCATGTTTTATTGCTGAACTTTAATCATCATAGAAGCTTAATAAATAAGGGTAAGCCAATAACACTAACGAAACCCTCACTGGAAATAAATGTATGAAAATTTCAAGTATTAATAACCTAAATCTGCCCAAGCTTAAAGGGCTTGCATTTTAAGGAAGCAAAAGCTCAATGAAAATGTAAACTGTTTTTAGTGAGCCTTGTAAAAACTCCAACTGTATTTATATAATTAACTGGAATCCTTGAGATTACAATCCTTCCTTAACCTTCTCCCCTCAATTAATAGAAAGGGAGTTGATAAGCACATTGGGTCACGGAGAAGCACTCCAGCAAGCAAGGAATTTGTAATAAATACATCAAGGCAAAAAGTATGCACAATTTCATATACTACAATAACAATGCCAACTTTATTTACATACCTAAAAGCTGGAAAGAAGACATAGCTCTTTCCCTCCCCTTGCTGCCACCATCACAAGTCAACCACAATGCAGTCAGATTGGAAACCACCTTTCCCCCTCCTCTTTGTATGCACATTCATACAAACGTCACTGCTATCCCTCTTGCCAGTTCTTTCTTAATTGCTTAATAGTCTTCAGAGCCTTTCCATAAAAGAGGACAAAGCCAAACACTGTTGTTCTAGAGATATCTAATAGTGCAGCTCATTATCAAGAAGCTGCTTAAAACAACCTGCTCGTAATGACTCTGACCACAGAACACAAAGCAAGAGGCTGGCTGACAGGCCACGTGTCCCTTGGCTCCCCATCGGTAGGTGCCTCAACAGCACCACTTCTGCCACCTGTCTTCAATGATCACGTTAAATGGTTTATTAATTATTATTATTAAATGGTTATGGTTTTAAAAAACATTACCCGGATTCCACTTTATGTTGTGACTGAATGGGAGGATTTACCAATTTACAAAAGCAGTATGGGAAAAGCAAGAAGCTGGCGGAGGAGCCGGGCCGGATTCACTAACGGCCTGCAGGCCTCTAGCCCTGATGCCCGACGTGCTCCACAGAACCCACACAATGGGGTCTCAAAGCTCAGCCAGGTTTCTGTATTGCTGGCACTCGACCTAAATCTTCTCCTGCCAGCCCAAGAGGTGTCTATGTACCGGAGGTGCTTGCATATATGCTGTATATATTTATATATGCAACCACTCCCACTAAATAAGCATTATAAGCATTGATATTTGTTGCTTTTCTTTTTCCTCTACGTTATTTTGTCAAGAAGAGGTGTATTTAATATTCAGTTTCAGATTTAATCATTTGCAAGGTCAAGCAGTTCAGGAATCACAGAATGCTTAAGGTTGGAAGGGACCTCCAGAGATGATCTAGTTCAACCATTCTGCTCAGGCAGGGACACCCAGAGCACAGGGCGGCATCCGGGCAGGTTTGGAAGACCTCCCTCCAGAGAAGGGGACTCCACAACCTCCCTGGGCAGCCTCTTCCAGCGCTCTGGCACCCTCACTGTCAATACTGTTTTCTTTAAGTTCCTGTGGAACTTTTGGTGCCTCAGCTTGTGGCCGTTTCCTCTAGTCCTATCGCTGGCCACCACTGAAAAGAGGCCGCCCCCTCCTCCTCACTGCCTCCCTTGAGGTATTTATAGACGTTGATCAGGTCCCCCCTCAGCCTTCTCTTCTCCAGGCTGAACAGGCCCAGCTCCCTCAGCCTTTCCTCATAGGGCAGATGTTCCAGGCCCCGAATGCTCTTGACAAAAGAATTTTCAAAAATTGCTTCCATAGAGGAAGCTCCTCATATGACAGAATATAAACCTTACAGTAAAACTGCTTACTTTTACCATCTAGAAGAACCTCTTTTGTCTGCCTATCCTCCCTACGCCTTTCCACATAGAAGTGCAGAATCCGCACTGATTGGTAAAGAAACCTAAATTCTTGTTGGCATCTGAGATCTTCAAACTGGCAAACAAGAAACAGATCATATGTATTACATATGCTAATGCTACAGGTGAACCCCAATGTAGCATAAACTTGGATGGACTCCAGAAATCCAGGCAATACAGGAGTATGTAACAAGTAACTGCATGCACAAAGCAGGAATGCCATGATATCATCCTTACCCCTTTGTCATGCATTGGAAAGGATGTGCCCTGCAGAATTCCTTACATGCAACACAGAGATCTAAAACAGGTATTTTTCAAGTTTCTCAAGTTTTGCAAGTGAAGCTCTGGAGTCACCTTTGACTATGGTCATTAAAGCACTCACTCTCCTATTCCTCTTACTACAAGCTGAAAAGATTAATTGGAATTACACAAGCATGGAAAATTCCACATGTGCCAGCACATATATAGATTTGACCAATATCTAGGCTGCTTCTGGATGTAGAAAGACTTTTGAAGGAGTTTAGAACTAAACTAAATCAGTTTAGTTGTTTTCTTACCCACACCTTAGTTAAGGATTATGCAGGATATCCAAATGATATCTAAATATATTCAACGTTTTTTCAAATTAAGTTGCTTTCCCCATCTCATTTTTATACCTGACATAAGGGCACGTCTACCAATTATTGTGTAATAACTATAGTCACTATAAGTGACTATAAGTGCTGCTATAAGTGACTATAGCAGTGGCAGCAAATATTAGGCATCTGAACTCGTTTGCTCAGGTTACATGTAGCATCCTTTGTACTGTTCCCTTTTTATACATGATATATCATCTTCTTTCACTTGAAGAATATGTATGTGCTTCTCTACAAAGGTTTCCCATATTGAAGAAGCATACCATTTTTGTAGTATATATTGGATGGGCTCACTTAAATATCTTTGTGTATGCACATACATGTAGCATCATATACAGAATAAACTTTTATTATGTTTGATGTGTCCACCTGGGCACATTATTTCCACATTCACTCAGATTACTCCCTGTAGGCTACATTTTTAATGAGAGTAAGATTGTTCCCTGATACCATAATATGTTATGCTTTTGCTGTTTTCATTAAAGGTGTTTCACAGATACTGGGTCTACTTGCTAGAAAGTAGAAACAAGAAAATAATTTGGGCTACTTTTCTTATTAAATATTTCAGCTACTTGGTACACTTGTTTGGAATACAAATATCTTTCTAGAATGATACCATTTTTATAGCCTATAAAATACAAATAGAAAAAAAAAAAGTTATTCTCTCACTAACTTCTTCCTTGGCTTTCATTCTGAATAACAACAACTTTATTGGCTCTGTAACAATTACATAAATACCCTAGCAAAAAAAGCTGTATGAACAGTTTTTTTTTTTTTTTTTTTCCCCTTCAGAATATCTCAAAGAGGGCATAACAATCTGCAGATCCATGATAACAGTGTTCTGAACCTACACCATTATCAGGGACTGTCATGTTCTATTCTCTAACAGAACAGTTTGCCAGAGGGCTGAAACATGAGATGGAAACCAATGGAAGGAAGACACTGGGCAGGAAAAAAAAAAAAAAAAGCCTAGAACAGATATCAAAACTTTCAAAAATGGTTTCTGCCCTGAAAAGCTACGATAGGACTCCTAATAAAGCACTATTCTGTCTTTTAAAATATTCAACTTTATGCATAGGGGCTGCATGCCACATTTTAGGCAAAACTGCCAAACGTTACGGAATTTCTTTAATTTCTCAACTTCAGCCCCAACCTATCTACCACAAAGGGAAACTATTTTGTAATTCAAACTATGTTAAGGATTTGCCATTCAGAAAGGTAAATAAATTCAATAGATAACTGTGCACAGCCATTTCCAGTAATTCAAAACTCATCCTGAATTTTTAAATGCATGAAATACCCCAAAAATAAGACTGTAATCATGATTAATTGACTTTATTAAAAGTTACCCACAGAAGTTTAGCCTATTGACATTGAAATCAATCAGCTATTACTCACCTGTGCTGTGGTTCACATCAGTCACTTGTGCATTTTGATTTTAAGCATTTTAAAACCAAGCAATTAACTACAGAAATACATGGATACGCAGCAACTGTAAACGTGATGGTTTTGCAATACTGATGCACAATAAAACATTTATATTTTTTAAATATTAATTTAAATGATTACCGTTAACATAAGGAAGATGAATGCAGATATTCCTAGAATGAGGATTTCTTTATTCCCTTTGCTTTCCATATGCAACTTGCGATAATACGGTCCTATGAGATAAGTCTTTATAACAAGACATATAAGAAAAACAGCAGCCAGAGAAAAGAGAATTTGGCCAATCAATAGCAGTATTCTCAGTATTTCCTTGACAATGCTGAAATAGAAAAACAAACAATCATTTCTTCAAACTGCTCATGCCCCTAAATCAGAGTCACTAAAGTGAGACTACGTAATTGCACAGATGTTCAGAATTACCATAGCTACCTATCACAGGCATCCAGAGTAAGGTATTTAGAGACACAAGCAAACACCATGAATACTAATTCTGCCAAATGCCCAGAATTTACTTCTGAGCTGTTTCAAAATCAGCAAAAAAAAAAAAAATTGTTATTTTAACTGCAGCATTAGCAGGCTCAAAAATTCTATTTCAGTCTTTGATAGGACTCGTTCACATCTCGAGTGAACGAAGTAGCTCTGAAGAATTTTCCTTATTTTCAACAAAAATAATCTTCATTAGTAGTTTTAATCTAATTATTAGGTAGGACAAAGGTATCCAGAGCAGAAAGAATATTCTCACATAACACTGTAATTACAGATAGTAAAGGAAACTCAGAGAATAAAGCATGCATTTTTCTAGAATCTAACATTTTAAGGGCAGCTTTCTTATATTCATACTTCCAATCAGCACACGAAATGGGAAATGGGGGGCATACAGACAGGAATTTCTTTACCTGGAATAGGTGCTTGCTCCTGCTTGAATAAGTGTAGGCATGACAGCTATAAACAAACCAAGCTGCACATCCTGCATCACCAACATGCCCAGTAACACGCTGCTGTAGTCAATGTCCCCTGTACAGCAAAAATAAAAGAAAGTCATTGAAACATATATCAGAATCTACAAATGCTTTCAGTGATCAGATGCCTAGAAATGCCTTCATCACAAGGAGGCTAAGCATGGTTCTCACCAGGCTGAGAACATTCAAAACATTCTGTTTTTTTCCATCATTAGGTAAACCACATCTATAAAACACTCATATCACGCTTCTGCTATACAATAAAATATAACCTTTACATAGCAGTTAAGCACTAGTTATGCACTTACTGTAATTTCTGTATTGGAAACTCAGTGTGCAGCATAATGGGCACAGTCAAGAGACTGAATGTGTAAAATACTTTCTTTGAATGTAATGAATAATAGTATAATATATCTGAATAATGTAATTGATATTCACTGGAATACAAATTTCCTAAAGATCTAAAAAAGGCCTTAATGTCTCATATGTACAGCAGGTTCAAGGAGAAGAATGCAAGTTAGCAAAACTTTTGAAAAGAAATATTTAGGAAACATTTGGGAAGCTAGCAACTGAAAGGACTCGAGACTACCCAAGCTGGTCTGAGTCTGTAGAAAGAGGATGTGAATTACTGCAGGTAGCTTTTCTGCCCTGATGACAGACTGAGAGCAATGGTATAATTTGCTAACTTCTTAAAAGAGCAAGAATTCCAGACTTTGATCCATGACACTGGTCAGTGTTCGAGAAGAATGAATCCTGATAAATCAGGCTTGACAATGTTTATGAAAGACAACCAAATAAACACTAATTTGACTTGACAGAAGCCTAGCTATTTTCAAGTTTCACTGTACATTCCACAGTACTTTACAGTAAATTTTACAGTAGCCTCTATTTAAAACCAACCTACCTTCTTTATCTCCTCGAACACTCCCTGCAAGGAATCTTGACACCAACGGTGTGCTCGATAAAGACAAGCAGGTGGAAATAAAGACACTTTGCGTTGGTCTAATTTGGAGCAAGTGTCCCCATAACAAACCAAAGGCAATCATCAGCACTGTCATGTAGCAGGGTCCTTGCAAAGATATCTTCCATACCTGGAGAAGAAAACAAATTCCTTTTATAAAGTCTGAGATTTTTCTCATCGGCATCTTACAAAGCTTTTAAGTGTAAATAATCAAAACTGCAGGGCTTAAGGCTTCCAAGCTTGTCCACAGAAGTAACAGGCTCTCACCCTATACATTCTACAACTCTAAAGATATTACAGGTATCACAGATTATATTTCATTCCAGGGCTCATTACCCAAAATTGATAAATTTCCTGGAGCAAAAAGACCAACAAATGAAGGGTGAAAGGTCCAATATGAACTCAACTATACACATATCAAATAGAAAATCATTTAGTGTGATTTCAACTAAAAAAAGTAGATGTGGTGAGGACCATTGTCAATAAGAGCAGTCCACTCTGCAATGAGGCACACACAACTTTTAAATGACTTGTACAACAGTAACAATTTAGGTATCACAGTTCAGGAGCCCCTGAATTACTAAATGTACTAAAAGATTTTTATCTTTGACTAAAGATAGACTAAAAATAGCAGTTTAAGTGGAATACTTGTAAACTTCAATATATATTTCAGTGAAGTCTCTTATAGTCTCATGGACTAACAACCACAATTTAGGGACAGATCACACAATGCATGTATGCTTTTAATAGTGGAAAATACAGCTGAAAAAATATTTAAAAATGTAAATATGTACATGTAAAATATGTAAAAAAGATTATAGCTTTTTTTTTTTTTTTTTTAATTACAAGACTGGCAAAGCACCACTGGACACTGCATGACAGCAACCGGATTGCCTGGACAGCAAAGATTAACTGCAATAAATTGTATGAGAACTTTCTAGCAGTCAAACTGTTTATCTAAAATGGAAAGGAATGGCACAGATTTTTGGAAGTAAATAATGCACCATTTTCTTTCCAAAGATTTAAAATGAAGAAGTAAATATCATATTAGTCTTTAATTAAAAAGTTATCCTGCAATGTTATAGACAGTGTATAAAAATATGAAGCAGTCACAATTAGAGGGTCTAATTCCTAATGTTCAAGTTAGGCAGAAAAATTGTAAGGAAATACCTTTCTTAATCTTTCGGGAGAAAATTCCAGACCAACTAGAAAGAGAGTGAAGAATACACCAAACTCCCCTAATGTCTCCACCTGTACAATAGACTATTAAAAAATAAAATAAAAATCAGTGTATAGCAGTGTACGTTCAACACAGATTACAAGTCTATTTTCCACACAGATAATTTATTATGTTTCCATAGGTCATTCAGGCTTACTGGTCATATGACATCAAAAATTCTCTCAGTATCTTGAGGATTTGAAATATTATTCCCATGACATGGTTGCAACTACACAATTCTTTGAACAATGCTGCTCACCCAGACACGTATGTTCTTACCTAAAACTAGGTAAGTTTTCTTGTTCGTGCAACATAAATAGGTAAGTTTTGTGTGCATGTTATTAAATGCCAAGGTTACGTTCCAGGAGTTACTCCTGCCCAGTCATTCTCTCCATCCTTATGGACTCCAGGTATTTATCTCTCAGAGCAGGCTGGAACAACCACCAGCCTCTCCTCCTCAGAGGGAAGTACAGGGCTGTGAGCAGGAAAAGCAGATGCCTATTATTTCTTTTCAACATTATCTAGAGTCCAAAGCAGAGGAGGACAGGGAATATCCTTGCTCACAGAGCAGCAGAATATGGGGAAGAGCTCCCACCAGATGAGAATCTGCCCACCTGCCTCTGCAGTTCCTCCCACACTCCACATTTTTAAGAAATGCGGAAGACTAACGGAGACAAAACACTAGAAGAGACCCAGTAAACACAAATAAGTATTATCCAGAAGCATAACACTGAATCACAGGTCCATAAGAAATTGCCTAAAGAAAACTCCTCCATCTCTGTTCTGACCCCTCATCTTCCTCAGTGCAAACATCAGTGAAAATCCACTCCAGAATCTCTCTCTGAAGACAAACATTAAAACCTTGCTGCTCAGTCTAAGCAGTCAAGTTTTCCAGATCTTCTCAACCCATATGTTACAAACGACACAAAGGTAACTTAACCTCTTCTTTTCCTAGTACAAAGTCTTACTAGAATATTTTTTTAGTCTTCTTTCCTAAAACAAGATTGACAGAAGTCTGCAATGTCTATTCATCCCTACTCACTTTTGAGCCTTTGGTTAACTTGAGATACGAGCAGAGCTTCCAAAGACATTAAGTCCCAATCAGCTATGTGAATGTCAATGAAACACAGACTTTTACCTAACTTCATGTTAAAGGCAGCCTTAACATTTGCTCTTTTGCCTGCTGGCTAAACAATCTGTTAATGCAAACCAGACCACGAAGCAAAACATGTGTAACCTCAAACCAGCCACAGCCTCTCCTGCTCCTCATTCAGCTCGTAATCAGCGAACACATGACGGAGCTAAAAAGGTTCAGGAGATTTCAGGAATGTGAGCAGGAGGACTGGGAAAGAACCAGGGTTACTAGGATGGGTGGAAGAGCTGCAGAGATGCAAAATAACCCTCTAGGAAGCCAAGCTATGGTATTCGGAGAACAGCTTGTTTTAAACAACTGCACTGATCTCGGTATTGATTTGGGCAAGTTTTTGAGTATTTCACATCTTTTCTCAATTTGGCTCCAAAACACGATGCTTTATTAGAGAAATAAATAAAAAATACCCATTAAAATACAGCCCTTCAACTTTCAATTAAAAAAGAAAAAAAAGAAAACATATAAGGGAAAAAAAGAAAAAAAATAAGGTGATTCAAAGACAATTTCGAGGTCCCATTTTACATAGGTCAAGGTTTGTGATTTTTTTTTTTTAAACACAGTAGAGCTTAGCAGTATCATATTCTTCCAAAAATATTCTTAGTGTTTTTGATAAATGAAACCAGTCAAATCATAGCAGTTACCTTGATACTATTTAATCCTGATGGTCCTAAGAGCACTCCACAGATGATATACCCAAACATTGTTGGCAGCCCTATCGTTGTGCACAGCCAGCCACACGGCAAGGACAACATTCCGATTGTCACAATATCCTGTACATAAGATTTACAAATGTGTTAATACAAAGATCACAAGGGTGTGCTGAAGTTAGACTTTCACCCTTCAAAGAAAAGTGGTACCGGGTAGAACCGGTGATAATGAAACATTAAACATCAGTGAATTAAGCTGTTGTAGGCATAAACTGCATTTTTTTGGATGAAATATACTTTACATTTAAACAAAATTGCGTAGCAGATCCACTTTGTTTAAAAAAGGTTTTTTTTAAAGAATCCTAATCCATTTATTCTTTACCAAGAATGGATACAGTAGAAATATTCCTGTGTATTTTCCAGCCTCCGTTTCCTTATCACAAGGCACATATGGATCAATCTTCTCGTGACAACATGCAAGCTAATTAAAAAGAGCCTCTGCCAGGCCTGGTAACAGTGGGCAGTTAGACAGCATAAGGGAAGCTGCCCCACAGGTATAAAATGTTAAATAAAGAGAGAGGAGTCAGGTCGCATGTATGTTTAAAAGTCACAAACCTGAGAGTGAGGAAAACATTAGCCAGACCACCAGAGGAAAAGGAAGCCATGAATGCTGGGGTAATTCCAGAGGGACTGATGTTGAAACTGGGCGAAGCAGCCCTGGCGTGCAAACAAGTGGCACTGAGTCACCCTAGAGAGAACGACAGGAACGCCTGTCAGGTGATGGATTACCTTTATGAAATGATGATCAGCACGGGGAATGGTGGAATCTCTGGGCTTCGTAAGGATGTACTGATTGTTCTGGGAATCAATAAGCATACTTAGACCTAGGTCATCTTCCACTTCCCTTTTTGAAGCATTTCTTTTGGAGTTGGCTTCATCTTCTTCGACCCTTAAAACTGCTTCAAAGTTAACACCTCTTACCTTGGAAGAAAAACAAGTAACAAAAACATGTGTCAATGAAGTACACAGTAATAGAGGAAAAGACTGCTAGCTGTGCACCAAGTTTCTCCAGAACGCACCAAAGACAGTAGAAATGCTGCAATTCAGTCTGGGAGAAGTTGTCAGACTCGTTATTAAAAAAAAAAAAATATAACTTAAAATGCAACCTCAGTCTTATAACCTGCTCTACATTTTAAAAATGAATCACAAAAACATAATGTCTCTGAGAAGTCTGGATCAAAATGTAATACTTGGAACATTTGAAAAGAAACAGAGATTAGAAATGGATAATCAGTTTACAAAAATCAGATAGTGACTATATTTCCATTTAAGAAAAAAGTCAGTAACCTGCAGAATTAAAGGGCAGAGGATGAAAACTGTTTCTACTTAGCTGTCTTAAAGTACATAGAACAAAAAAATCATTTTTCTGTCTTGTACCAAAGTAGGTAGGTTAATGTTAATACAGATTCTCACAATATTCAGAAATAATTCACATTATTTTTTCCAGGTTCTTACGCTATTTTCATTCCAATGACCAACTAATATCTTACTTTTCTGGATCACCTTACTTTGCTTGTGCAATTCCCCAATTTTCAGATGACTGCAGTCACATAAGCCAACTATAAACTATCAGACTATTTGCCTTGGCTCAGTCCCCTGCACCTTGCACAAAATCGTTCAGACAGATACTGCATTTTCATTATTTCATATTGACATTTTACTTGTAAGTTTTGTGCTTTTCTTCACTCCATATATATGTTTTTAACAGGCTGGAAATTCTTATTGATTAATTCTTATAAAAATTAACTCTTCCTCTACTTATGTACATCATGCAATATGACGGACCTCTGCAGAATGGGAAGTCACTACAAATCACATGGGGAGAAGCAACATAGAATCTGAAACAAATTCTGAAGCCTGCATAATTATTTAGAAATATTTCCTTCAGGTACCAACATTTTTATGCATTGGACCAAAATGTTGATGGCCATTTTCTTTTCATGTATCATGAAAGTTAGCTTTTCACCTTTTGTTTCTTTTCCTCCATAATTTGTCTTTTTATGACTATTCTGTTTTTTATATCCCACTTACCAGGCTATTTTGCATTCCAGAATGGAGTGCCATTGTTCAGCGCTGGAGCCCAAAGTGGGCATTTTCAGTGTTTTCAGAGAAAGCAGGAGCAGCTGCATGCCCTGCACGTGCAAACCCTTCTCAGAGCACAGGCACAAAGCAAGGCCTCCCCGCGACCAGCGAACATGCACAAGTGTTTCCGTGCAGGATACTCAACAGGTTCCCTTTGCCAGCACTTTTGTGTCACCTCTGCTCCTCCTGATCCCCTTCCCCCGGACACTCCAGGGATATCAAAACAGGGCTCAGAAAACAGAGTTAAATGTTGGTTCTGCAATTTAAAACATACTCTAAACTGACTTACGCCCAGGAATTAGTTCATTATTTAGTGCAGTGTCCTCACATGGCAGGTAATTATCACTTCTGTTTCGCTATCTTCTTGAGAATTTAATCTTATGATATTACAAAAATATATCAATATGTACCTTTTGAATATATATACACATTGAAGCATTTTCTTTGAAATTCTGGAATTCTAAATTAATATAAGACTTGTTATATGTCCCTTTGTACTTGGTGGCTTTTGCATGTGGAAGCTTAACCCAACTTTTCTGCATGAAAATTTAAAATTATCACAAATCCAATAAAAGTGGTCTGATTGGACAAATTACATTCATCAGCTAGTGGGTTTACAATCTAGTTCAGACATGATACTAAGAATAGCAAGGGATAGCAAGAGAAGATATTATAAGACTACAACAATTACAATAAAATCCTTTTTTTGTGTGTGTATGTAGTATATTTACAAAATTAAATATTGGATAGATACCGTGGGTTTTTTTTCCTAAAGAAAAAGGAACCAAAGACAGAACATGATGAGAGAGCAAGGATAGACAGAACAGATTCAGATGAGCTGTTAAAAACTGATGAATTTGGAGACATAATGGGCAAACAGTTACTTCAGGATTTTACTTCCTAAAAATAGCGGTTCCTGCAAGCGAGCTGTATGCTGCAGAGTACAATGTATAAACACTGTTCTCTTGCACTAAGGGGGCTAGCTCATATTCCTTTGTTCTTTTTATCTATTACATTTATCCTTGGTTATACTTTTAATGAGAGCTTCTATACCTTGTTCATATTATTGATTACTCAATTAGACCTTCTCCATTCCAGTGTTGCAGTTTACGAGAAAACATGTTAGCTGTTTCTTGCTAAGCTGGAGACCTAAGCAGTCCTCCAGTTACCACTTCATTATCCCTCCTCTTTCGTGAATAGAGGCACAAATGCACACAACAAAAAAAAAAATAGCTACACTGGAGAAAAACTCTGCACTGGCCTTTTGTCAATCAGCAAGTTAGGAGGGATGCTGTTTGGGCAGGTGCAGCTGGCCTCCAGGGGTGCTGTTATACCCCGCAGTAACAGAAGAGGGCTCTCCAACTAGCTCTTCCCGACCCACTGCGGGGCAGGGCACCCTGCGAGGCAGCCTTCCCAGCAAGTGCCATCTGCCAGATGCAAAATGAAGAGTTACTTTCTCGCAAGAGAAGGCAACTGCAAAAAGAGCCTGGCTCTCTGTTAGAGAGATTCTTCCACAGCAGAACCGTGCTGGCCTCTGAATTCAATCTGCAAATCAACCGAGGCCTTTCAAGTGCAGAAATAAAACTGCAATCAACGCTCATAAACAGGACTGATTCAGGCTCTTAGGAAAACACACTGGGAGTCAGAAGTAAACTGATGTACGCCCAGCTCCTAGTGCACACAGCCTTATCTGAGGGACTGCCCATCGTGCAACATATGACACAGTCAACAACTCAGGTAACCCAATGGACTGAAAGTCAGAAGTCAGAAGTGAAAGAAAGCAACACACCACCACATTTTATGGCCTTACCTTGATCAATGTATGTTTACCCAGACTTAAAATTAACTGCAAGGATTTTTGTTCTCCCATCACTTTCTCAATAAAATGACACAAAGAGAGAGAGAGAAAAAAGGTGGATACAATGCTTGATTTGGTAACTCCATACCCTGCAAACCTATATAGTATAGTGCCCACAACCACCATGAGATGTCACAGTTCTCTCAAGCTGTACCAGTGAGATGGAATAAAAATGCGCGGAGGACTTCTAAAGAAAACCGTGAAATTACTAGCAAAAAGAAAAAGGGTGACAATTCCTGTTCATTTCCTAACAAGAAAACCAGATTAAATATTTTTCTTCTGCAGAAATGGAAGTTTAAGCATGTAAAATCAACGTTTTACAGCATGTTAAAATCCTAAACAAGCATTGACTGGGAAGAGAAACATCTCTACAATGCTACTATCAACTTAAAAGAAATGTATGTGAATGAAAAGACCAAGTACTTACAGATTTGTTGTCATCAAAAGCATGTTCTTCTATTTCCTCCTCCAATCTATCAGCTGCCTTCCTGACATCTTCAAGAATCTCATCAAGTATCGACAAGCTTTTGTTCTGATGTTGCATATTCTTAAGGGCTTCAACCTGATGTTTCTCTGCTGCCAGGAGTTCAACATATTCCATTTCTTCCTGTGAGATTTTACAACACAGACATAAAGTGCTGGCCACACCTCTGAGCAGGAAAACATTTGACCTAAGGGTAACTTCTTTTGACAAGAGATCTAACAAGAAAGGGAATTACAAAAGCAATATGGATGTTACAAGGGCATTTGAAGAGTGATTACTTTGAGGAATCATCTGAAACATTTCAGAGCCAAGGAAAATTCAGAATTGAGTATGTTAGCAGAGAAGCGCAATAAACTTGAAAGGATGGCTTTAACTAACTACAGCCCTCAACCAAATTGGAAGGAAAATACAATGAAGCTCAACTTTAAAAACCTTTCTATAAACAGGGGAAGAAATCTGCTTGTGTTTTTATAAAACTACAATAACTGTGGAAATGGCTAAGAAAAACAGAAGCTTGAGAAAGAGCACAGATTACAAGTCAAGCACCTTAGGTGAGGTTCCTGTTTATGTTGCTCAAGCAGCACTTTTCCATTGGAAGCAGAATGCTTGACCTTGTGCATTTTTCTTTAGTCTTGGTTTCTTACAAACTTGCACTAATGATTTATGAAATCTGTTTCTGGGTTTTGAAAGTAAGAAGAGAAGAAATATTGACTTGATCTGATATGGTATAAAAATGCTGTGACAGCTTCCCTGAGAAACTTATGTTTATTGGGACATCTGTGGATGTCTGCGACTCTGAATGGCTTATGTTCAAAAAGAGAGAACTGAAAAAAAAAAAGTTTCACTTACTGATCAAAGAGTAGACTTAAGACTACTCCTTCCATATGGTTATCAAAGCAGTAATTTAACTTAATATTTTGTGACTATAATTAATTTTGTTGGGGGAAAGAGAAAGATTAAGATGCCTCAGTTGACATGCTGACGTTCCCTTAAAGATGTGCTAATCAGAACAACTACAAAGGAGCCAAGGATTTTAGTTGGATTCTGCAGACTGCTCTGATTTGGATGAGACGGCCCTTTGGTTCTTGGCCAACCTCAGGACCAAAGGAAGAACAGGCTGGGCACTTAACACAAGCAGCCCTTAGGTCAGGCTGAGCTGCTTCTATCACCCCTTCAGAGTCAGTAAAACATCCAGCTAGAGAGCAGGCAGAACACGGGTCTCCAGATTTTGCATTCCCTCTGCCCACATCTCACAGTTTTTTACATACTCTGGACATCTAAAACTGCCCTAAGATGACCTATTCTTATATAACTGAAGTGGCCCCTCTTCCACACAAGTTCAGGCATGAATACTTTTCCACCCCTGAAATCTGCAAGCACACACATATAATTCAATCAATTCCTCCATGCCAAGGCAAGAATATGTTCAGAACCACCCCGAAGCTGTGGCTTACTCCTTCTAATATCCTAAAAGATATCCTAATATCCTGAAAGTCAGGGCAGCACTTCAGGGTGTGACAAAAACTCAGGCTTGCTGACTTTTGTCTATTGATATTTAGAATTACCAAAGCTACACTAGCATGGGAAAAACTGCCCAGTTCCCAGAATAACAGGAGTGAGGGAAAATGTAAGTGCTAGTGTGCCTGGACCAACATCGACTGCTTTGGTTCTTATGCAACATATAAGCAACAGTCAAGTCATGTTCTTGTCCTAGCTCTGTTGTTCTCCATTACCAGACATCGCTTGAAGGCTTTAAAACCAGACCCAGATTGAGTCTGTATAAGTTCAGGAAGGGAGTATAAGTTCTGTATAAGTTCAGGAAGGGAGAATACAGGGAAGAAGGGGACAAGCTGTTTTCACTGGTGGCCAGCGATAGGACAAGGGGTAATGGCCATAAGCTGGAGCACAGGAAGTTCCGTCTCCAGGTGAGGAGGAACTTCTTTACTGTGAGGGTGACAGAGCCCTGGCACAGGCTGCCCAGGGGGGTTGTGGAGTCTCCTTCTCTGGAGGTCTCCAAACCCACCCGGATGCCACCCTGTGCCACATGCTCTAGGTGTGCCTGCTTGAGCAGGAAGGTTG
The DNA here is from genome assembly GCA_013398315.1 of Nothoprocta pentlandii. Lineage (NCBI taxonomy): Eukaryota > Metazoa > Chordata > Aves > Tinamiformes > Tinamidae > Nothoprocta > Nothoprocta pentlandii. The sequence continues at coordinate 244,064 of VZSG01000823.1, forward strand.
GACTAGATGATCTCTAGAGGTCCCTTCCAACCTTGAATATTCTGCGAGTCATGGGCTCTCTCATCAGTCAGAAACAACTCAGAACACCAGATGGATTTAATTATAGGTTTTTCCTTAAAAAAAGGATTGGGTTTTAAATGGAAGGGTGTTAGATTAGTCCTTTTGGTCAGCTGAGACAAAACCGATGAAAAAAAATGAAACAAACTGCAGAAAAAGCAAAACTCTAATATGGCAAGAGGTCAGCCTCCCCTGGGGAGTAGGATAGAAGATCTTTGAAAAATTTGGAGAACCTAGAGTTTTAAATTTCTTTAACTAAAGGATGCAACTCTTTCCATAGTCTATTGAAGCGGCATCTGTCTTCACCAGTGCCGCAATACAGAGGAGACAACCAGGCAGAAGAGCATCCAGGAACAGTTCCAGCTTTCCTGGAGATGCTGCTTCACCTTCAGCAGAGGGCTGCACAGTATGAATATTGCTCTGCAACTGATGCTGGGACTGGAGACATCCAAGCACAGCTGCACTGAAGAGCATTTTAAGCAAGGTGAGGATTCTGGGCTAAACAGGGAGCACCTAGAAACACATGAGCAAGACGGAGTAAGAGCTTGGGGCAGGACTATCTGCTGTTGCTCTCTACTGTTCAACAAGGGGTGAGGAAAGCAAGTTCAGAGCAGGATGCATCTCTGCTGTGTTGTGGGAATGTTATCTTTTCCACCAACTACTGAGCAGCAGACACCAAAAAAGTTAGAAAATGATGAAAAGTTGGTAGAATGTTGTTGCTTCTTCCAGAACCTTAATTCAGTTTTCTTGAGCAAAAGAACAGAGAAGTGTCTTCAATACCTCCTCCTTCCTTCCTGCCCACGTGAATGATTTTTGGCATGTCTTTTCTTAGCAGCAGAACCAAGATAAAATATATCAGACATACAGTTTCTGACACAAAATACTTCCAAACACTCCAATTCTACAAGAATAAGAATTCAGCCTTCCTACCAATGAGGTATTCCTGCCAATCAGTTGTATTTTTCACACAGTCACTCCCTAGAAAAACTGAAAGGATGTCTTTGAGCATCCAAACAAGGTAGTCATTACAATTAAACAAATGAGGAAAAAAAATAATGTTTGTCTTTCCAAGTGAGAATAAGTCAAAACAAATTTATCCCATATAATTTCCAATCTTTTAAGCATGCATTTCCTCTGCATCTACTCTTTTATTTCACTTTACGTAGCAAATTGTAAGGTTAGAACAGAATATTTTATTTAAATAATCATGCAGACGCATAAGAAGGAGGGCTATAAAAGACTGCTGATTCAAGGATCTTGGTATGATATATAAAAACAGCCTACATGATCTGTGGAAGCAAAGCTCTGACAGGACATGTACCTAAAACAACATGAGCATCTCAAAATGCTGCTTCTTGATTTTTCTCATTCAACTCTAGGGGCAGATTACTCCAAGAGCAGTTTTGCAATAACATTTTTGCCAAAACATAGGTAAATCAGAAGGAAGGTCTTTGCTTTTCACAGCACAGAGCCCTCCAGCCTCCCAAGTCTAAAGCTTAACTTTTGTTCCCATCACAGTTCCCAACACACCATTCCTGCACACAAGAGCTTCTTGCCATCTTCACCTGGTAGCACTGCAGGTCTCCCCACCAAATACTCCTAGATTCTCCAAGCTCAAACATTATACACTGATCCCATCCCAGTTACATCCTTTCCTTCTTTTGCTCACTTCCACAAGGACATTCTCTTCTTGAAGAGGACATGGAAGGGAAAAAAAAAAAAAAAAAAAAAAAAAAAAAAAAGAGAGAAAAAAAAAAAAAAAAGCAATCTTTCATGTTTTTATGGTTGAGGGCAGAGGCTATGTAAAGAAAAATTTAAATACCAAGCCAATTAAGAAAATATTTTCTCTGAATGGGAGATTTTTCTATACATACTCTGAGCATTGCAAAGTACAGCAGTCAGAGGCAGATGGTGCAAGCCTGAACAGGCCTGCACAGACACAGAGACACAAGGACACAAGCTTTCCAAAGTCCTCTTACTGTCCTGTTACTCATCTGGGATTTCTTGGTAAAACAATTCCAGTGAACTTTGATACTTGTGCTTCTTAGGCTACAAGTACTAGATAAACAACGCAGTCATGTCTTATTTTGCACATCCATTTTATCCACATCTGTGCAAAGCACGAATGAAGAGACAAAAGACCGTGGCTGAGAAATTCTCATTTCACAGAATCCCAGAATGGTTGAGGTTGGAAGGGACCTCTAGAGATCACCCAGTCCAATGCCCCTGCTCCAGCAGGGACACTCAGAGCACAGCGTGGCATCCAGGTGGGTTTGGAGACCTCCAGAGAAGGAGACTCCACAGCCTCCCTGGGCAGCCTGTGCCAGGGCTCTGGCACCCTCACAGAAGTTCTTTCCCACAGGGGGATGGAACTGCCTGTGTTTCAGCTTGCACCCATTGCCCCTTGTCCTGTCAGTGGCCACCACTGAGAAGAGCTTGTCCCCTTCCTCCCTACATTCTCCCCTCAGGTATTTGTACATTTGTACATATTGATCAGATCCCCTCTCAACCTTCTCTTCTCCAGGCTAAACAGGCCCAGCTCCCCCAGTCTTTCCCCATATGAGAGATGCTCCAGTCCCATAATCATCTTTGTCACCCATTTAGCCACTATTTTACCAATTAACGACTTCATATTCTCTTCGATAGTCCCACTACTGTGTTACTTGAACTGCCTCACTTCTCATATTCGTTTTAATATTTGACATAAGTCTTGTGATCAGCCTTAGCTTTACTTGAAATAACTATTGACTATTACTGAACTCCATTACAGAACTTCAGCTTTTACTATGGAGAACAAACTCTGCAGCTTTGCTCAAGATCTATTTTAAATGGTAAAAATATTGCAAGTTTTTTGTAGAGTCACCTTTTCACTAGCACAGACCGAAACTGTATCATAATGAATTAAAAAGCACAAGTAGCACATTAAATACTCTAGTAACAAACACAGGACTAAAAACTAACCTTAATCGCAGCTTCTCTTAAGGCTTCCAGTCTCTGTCTACTGCTTTCCTTCATATTGACAACATCTTTGTAATCCCCTTGCAGAGCTCTCTGGAGGCCGTGGATTGCTTGAAAGACCGAGTTTTCACTTTCGTTTAGCTCCTTTTGGAAAATTTCAAAGGTGTGCACCTGAAAGAGCTTCTCTTCATCCGACAGGCCTGTATCCTTCTCCACGGCTCTGATGGCATTTTTGAGTTTGTTGAGCACCACGTTCTTCTGGCGAAGGAGGCCAGAGAGTTTCCGGCAGCTCTCCAACACCCACTGCCTTCTCTGGGTGGCAACGGCCCCTCTGCCCCGATGCAGCTTTATTGCGTGCTTCACCACATCTTCGTGTTCTCCAGGATGCGCCACGAGGCCTCCGAGCAGCCAACTCAGCGTCCATAGGGAAACGAAGCCGATTGCCTGCATCCTTCTGCAGCTTCCCCGGCTGCTGCTGGGAACCGACGGGCCAGGGAACAGCTCAAGGCCCCCTGCTACATGGCCTCTGCAACGCTGGGGCACCTACGGCGCTGCAAGAGAGCACCCATTCGTTACCAACAGGGTGATGATCTGCCATTCATTAGAGCAAGGTAGAGGGCAAGCTGGAGACTGTGGCCTTTAATAGAAGATGTGTGTTCTCCTTCAGCAAACAGCCAAAGACAACAATCAGTCTAAGACTAGTAATAGATTTTTGCTCTCCCCAGGCACATATTTTCTAAAGATCACCCTGCTTTAAGGGACACGATAATTGGAAGGCTTAGTTCTACCACACAGTGGTCATCTGCTACTTGGTTTGCATGACAGAAGAGTCAAACTATGATACCACCGATTATGCTTCAATGCTGTACTACAACTTTTTATACATTATTACTGAATCTCTTGTTATTTCTGAATTCCATCTAAAAAATAAAAAGGTGTCATACTCATTTCTTGCTTATAGTCTCAGAATTAACTATAAAAACTAATGGGAAAAAAAAGAAAACTTAACTGAAGGGCATTATATTAACTTATTCTCTCTTTAAAACTGTTCATTTTGCAGAAGAAAAAAAATGTTCGTTTTACAGAAGAAAAAAATTATTCATTTTACAGAAGAAAAAGCAAAGCTTCCTGACTTCTTACTTGTTTGAATCAAAGATCCTGATCTGGAAGGATGGCCTTGAAACATGTCACTTGAACACTATTTACTGACCTGTATGAACTTAAAATAGCCTTATTAAGAACTCTAAAGCAAATCAGTATTACATATAAGTTGTTCTCTGAGAAGTTTTTTTTTTTAAAATACATTTGCTTTAAAGAACAACTAGAATGGAATTTCAAAGTCTCCCTCCAAATCCTACCATAAAAAAGGCTATTTTTAAAGGCTATTTTATAATAATAAACACATATTTCCTAAAAAAAATCAAAGCGATATATAACAAAACATGTATTTACTATTGAAATATGCCACTCCTGCACTGCACAACATGCGCTATATGTCTGCAGATCACCAATGCACTAAGTACCTGCCTGGGCCTTCAGCTGCAGCCCGCACCTCGGGGGCAGGAACCTCCTCAGCCAGGAACCAGGGTGCAGGACGCGCAGCACCCGCAGCAGTTACCCCGGAGAGGCTCTTCCTCAGTCCCAGGGGAGCAGCAGCTGCCGCGCGGGGTACCAAGGCCGCCCTCCTCCGTTAAGGGAGGCCAGCCGGCGCCCCTGGGCGCTGCTTCTGCTTCTTAAAACGCCCTGCGTTTGCACTGTGCCCTACGGATACGTTTGGGCAGCACGATGAAAGGCTTATTTGTTTCTGAAGAAAGGCAACACAGTTAGCTGTTATTAATTAGGCCAGAACTTAATAACAGGAAAAGCTAAAACACTCAAAACTCAGAGCTAGCGGCCTAATTAAAGCAGCAAAATCACATCCTCATTGCGCTAGCTGTACTCAAATAATAAGGTAGGAATAGTTCATGCTGACAAAGCCGTTAGGGCTCACTCACTCTTTGGAAGAGGTCAGAAAACGCCAATAACGATCTCCATCACCTGGAAAGAAACGATCCCGGTGTCCCGAGCGCTGTTTGGGGGGGCGTTTCCCCGGGACCGCGCGCGAGCCCTCTCCGCGGGGAGCCGCCGGCGCGCGGCTCCGCTACGGCCG